>VWZT01008686.1:37654-63801 GCA_013397055.1 Pachycephala philippinensis | reverse complement strand
AAAAAAAAGGAAAAGCACTATACTACTGAAATAATAGAAATTATATATATAAACAGAAATGCACACATTATTCCCCTATTCCCAAAGTAAGTGTGCACCATTAACAGAAATCCTCAAATTATGAAAGGACATGTAAAGTTGTTTAAATCCTAAACCTTCAGTTGTAGGGAAATGATTTATTCTGTACCATTAAAATGTTTAGCTCCAAAACAGAGAACAGAATTGAATGTTCTGTTCAAATACTTACATAAATCCACAGTAAAGTTGGAAGACATCTCTGATACCATCTAAATGGAATCAGTATTATTTACTTAAGGAAAAACAGTATTTTGAAAAGACTAAAAAGGACCCAAAAAAAAAAAAAAAAAAAAAAAAAAAAGAGGCTTGGGCTATGGTAATGGTGAAGCAATCCAAACTACCTCTGCAAAAATAGCAGAAATTCAGAAGGAAAGATTAATGTCGGAAAATCTTTTGTAGGCAGGAATATTAACTTCTGCTGTTATGAATAAATGAATTCTAAATTATTCTTTGTCTGATGGATTTTATGAACTATTACCATAATCACATAAACTTCCTTTTTTTTATATAAAGCTATGTATAGCATAAGACTTCCCTTTCAGTGCCATGATCAGAGAAACTGTTTGAATGAAGACATTAAAGCAGTGAGATTCCAATTAACATATGAAACACTCTAAATCTGTCAAAATGAGCTGCTTGGATTACTGCTAAACCCAGAAAACCCCAAATGATGGAAGATGAAGGTGAATAGAAACTCAGATGTGGAGCTGCACCCATTCCGCAAGCCCCTCTCCCCTACCCTGTTTGATCCAGGATCATGTCTTTTTGCGACCAAATTGTCCTTTTCCCAGTCTACAAGTAGATGAAGAACAAAGTTTTATTCAAAATGAGAGTCAAGGAGAATGTGTTACATAGGACAAGTTTGAAAGGCAGTGGCCCTAGCTGTCGTGCTGAACGAGTATAATCTGTCTGATGTAGATGTATATGGAAAGAGGAGAAAAGGGAACAACGCTGATGCCTGGGCTTAAAAGAGAAGTTTTACATAATAGCTAAAAGAACAAGATTCTTGCACTGAAAATTTTGAAGCTTCTTGTCAGAAATTAGCATAAAGCTAAAGAGACCTGACAAACAGCTGTTTCATGTAAAAATGTTTTATGGAATTTCTTTTCAATATCTTTAGTTCTTTACTGCATCTTTTATGTTTGTCAGGCATGCAGACACACATATCTGGAAATCTTTTATGGACACATAGATCAAACTGTTGTTCAAAGGAGTAAATTAAGACAAATTTACCAACCCTGCACTGAAGTGACACTCTTTATGCCTCAATGCATCCCAAGCAAACTCAAGGGTCTTGTCCTTTACTTGAAAACAAACATATGGAAAACTATGTTTCTACACTGTCCTGGGGTCTCTGGTGAGCCACAGACCACTCAGTGAGCCCACGGAAAAAAATGAAGAAATTATCCACTCTTACCCCTGTGCTGAACCACTGATCTTACTGAGAATATCCATCCAGTGAGTATAAATATTTACAAAAAAGCAGATTCCTCCTCTGTCTGTGAAAATAACCTGTCTTTGTTTTCAGAGGCCAAGAACAGGTAGTGTTGATGATTTCTTCTTTCACCTGCCCAGGAAACACGTGCTGTGGGGGGGCATGAAAATGTCCTTCTCCTGGGAATTTTTCTAGGCTAGGTGACATTTTGTGGTCGTTGCAGTGGGAAATGCCTGGTCCTGGCAGAGCAAGGCTCTGTGCTGCTGAGGGCAGGAGCCAAGGTGTCCCCAGCAATGAGAGGATTGATGGCAGAGGACAGGCGCCAAAGCCCACAGCACCTGTGCCAGGAACCATGTGGGAAAACTGCCTGTCAGGGCAAGTTGCCTCTGTGGTTGCTGGCCACCCTCTTTTCCTGCCTTGGCTGTCCAACACCTGACACTCTGCATCTCCTGTAGCCACTTTGGCCATAGCAAGGCTGAAAAGGAGGAAGGCCTAGTGTGGAGGGAAGGTAATGGTGCCCAAAGCAGTGTTAGACTGCATTTCTTTCACACTTCTCATTCATTATTACTTCCTTAATAGAAACGTGCACTCTCTCCCCTTTATGTGTTTAGAGGGGGCTGAAGCAAAAGTGAAATAACCAATTTTCACTATCCTCCCCTCAGACTCTGAGTACTTAGACATTTTTCATGTTTTCTCAGTGTTGCTACTAGTCTGCCTAGTAGTCATACTGCAGGTCTGACAGCTCATGGAGGCACTAAGCAAGATCGTGATCAGTGCTTGGCACAGACAAATGGTAAGTATGACCTGTGTCGTCACTACCCTTCAGAGCTTCGGGCACTTCTTTATAGTATAAAAATTTTATCCTAGTTTCACTTCAATGTGCTCCTCAAGCTGTCTGTAGGAGGAAGTGGATTAAAAAAGGTACATACACAGAAGGATAAGCCAGTTGTCTCAGCAAGTTTCAGCCACCACTCTCTTGTCTTCTTGGGTACCTTTTGGATCAATGTGCTGGCTGGAACAGACCTAAGCTGGAGAGATGAATAGGATTTGCTCTCCAGGCACCATTCCCACGTGAGGGGTCTGGCACAACCTCCTCTCTTGATTATTGATTTTAACATGTTTCCTTCTTTCGCTTTTCTCTGACAGTAATACCAGTGTGAAATCTTCTGATGGTCTAGAGGCACCTCATAATCTTGACCTCTGTGAAGCAGTTTGTTGGTTTAGATTGAGTAGTTTTACACAATTATTCATTTTACACTTTATTTCATAAATCACTAGACAATGTATTCTGGTCAGAGCACAAAACTTAATTTTAGGGACACTATCACTGTATTTTGAAGCTGTTTGTTATAGGGATATTGGCAGAATACTCATCTTCTCTCAAATTAATTCAGAACATACTACGGTCTATGGTATCACTTCAAAATGCTGTAGTAATTAGCAGGTGTGCCACTTTGCTGCACCTCTCCCAAGACTTTAAAAAAATTCGTAGAGAACTGTTTTTACAACACACTAGCTAACTCATTAGGAAATATAGCATTTAATAATAGTATTATTGAAAGTGATTACTAACATATTAAAAAGGTCTTTTTCATATATATTGAAAAAGTTTCAGTTGTATATAATTTCTATATGATAAGTTGAGTCATATTCATTGCCTGGGTAATATCTAGCAATTCCACTGAAGCTATATTAGGAATTAATTTTGCTCATGACGTCTGTGTTCCTATTCTATATTAGCTACATTATATTATCTCCCTCCACAGGCACAATTGCATGTACGTCAAACTTGATTTGATGCAATTATCTAGGAATAAATGATCTTGTTTTGTCTTGTTTCAACAACTTGAGCCATTTCCACCCTGTTCCCACAAGATTTTTCTGCCTGCAGAAGTCTCCTGGCAGTTCTTCAACTCTGATCTGAAAGTCAACCTGAAAAGGTACAAATCCTTTGTGTGTACTCACTGTACAAACACAGTTGTTTCTGCTTTTTTTTTTTTCCTACAGTATGTCACAGTTTTTGCAGGTGGTTTATGAGAAACTATTTTTAGGACTAATACACTTGCATACAAAACACAAGGGTATCAATGACATTTCAGGTGCTTGTGAGAAACACGCCTTTAGATATCTATTGCAGCTTAAACTCCTAAATTGCTTCGATTCTTATAGAAAAGTATTTGTAAGCTATCAGTTGTGTGTGGTTGTTCAGACATATCCTGGTCTATCGACAAAAAAAAAAAAAGTTAATAGGGATTATGTTTTTATCACTAGTAGGGAAATTGACAACCTACTTCAAAACATCCTGCAGCTAGCAGAGGAAAAGGCTGTGTTTTCTTCACTGTCAGACAATGGTTCAGACTTGAAACCTCTCGGAGAAGGCAAAGAGCAAAGACAGTGATCTGGGCACCCACCCCTTTAAACTCCTCCACAAGGAAGCTCTGTGTTGGCTAGCATGCAGATATACACTTCTGTTGCCTTTCTGAGAGCTGACAAGAAAAGCCTCAGTTTTGACTGAACTAACACCTTCCAGGCATATCAGGAGCAGAAATGAATTTGGCAGATACATCAGACAAAGCCCCATACTTCATCCGAGGGCAGAGGGTGCTTCAAAGTGCATCATAAGTTGCTGACAAAGCAACTGGTACTCCTCATTTCTCTGGTTTTGGGCTAACAGGTGTTCCTGAAACCGGATCAGTCTAGCACCAAACCAAGCATCTGGCAAACATAGAAACAGCTAAAGAAAGGTAGGGGGTTTCTACAGCACACACTGAAATCTGACTTCTCTTTTTCACTAAGTGCTCCAATGGCCAGCTCTGGTGAGTTGAGCTGCCTTTTTGCTGCATTTGAAAAATGCAGATCAGATGCAAGGCCTGTAGCTACTGCTGGACTAAAACTGATCCATATTACTGATATCCTAGCAGTCAGGATCTCACACAGGACCAGGACCTGGCACCAGCCCTCTGTACCATTCTAACTTGGAAGGAAGCTAGCAAGAGCATTTATTTAGTAGTAGGTGTTGCTGCTCCATGGCACAAGACAAATCCCACTCCATCTTACACCTCTGACTTTCACATCAGTGCTTGGTGCTGACATCCAGTGGGGTTTCCTGTGCTCTCTGTGCTTCCATGCTCTTGCAGCAGGCTAGGAATGACAGCCCCTCACTCTGCCCTCATTTCATGAAATAGAGAAACTCACCACCACAAGACACTTTGTGTAACAAAATTATAAAAAGTTTCAGAAAGGCATTAAGGAAAGCCAGGGATGGAAGGTCCTTAAAAGAGCTACTGAAGAGAGAGAGGCAACAACCTCCAGCATGGCAAGTCTCTGAGCCTGATTGGTAGCTAGAATGCTGGTAGGAGAATGCTCTAGGATCATGTGTTTTTTCTGGTCTAAGTGTATGTGAGAGACAGGACATGTGAGTGGATGAATTTTTCTTCTGAACATACGTGGTTGGTTTTGTACTGTCAGTTTAGTTTTCTTGCTTTCCAGACCTAGTTAGATATTGCAGTAAGAAAATTACTGGGGCCAAATGCCAACTAGAATTTAATCTGGTTGCAGATGTAAAAGACATTGAAAATTGTTTCTATAAACACATCAGCAAGCCAAGGAGGGCTAAGGAGAATCTCCATCCTTTAGTGGATGCAGGGCAAAAATAGAGAGACTAAGGATGTGGAAAAGACTGTGAGGCTTAATGCCTTCTTTGCCTCAGTCTTTAACAGAAAGGCCAGTTGTGCTCCAAGTACCCAACCCTCTGAGCTGGAAGAAAGGGATGGGGAGAAGAATGAAGCTCTATAATCCAAAGAGCAGTGGTCAGCAACCTGCTACATGATTTTCATACACAAGTCTGTGGGACCAGATGGAATCCACCAAAGGATAGTTGGGGAGCTGGTGAAGCTTTCACTGAGCCACTGTCAGTCACTTACCATCAGTCCTGGTTAACCAAGGAGGTCCCAGGTAACTGGAGATTAGAAAATGTGATGCCCCTCTACAAGAAATGTGGGAAGGGGCACCCAGGGAACAATAGGCTCATCAGCCTGATCTCAGTTGCAGGGAAGGTCATGAAACAGATAATTTTGAGTGCCATCATGCAGCAAGTACAGGACAACCAGGTGATGAGACCCAGCCAGGATGGATTTAGGAAAGGCAAATCCTCATTAACCAACATGATCTCCTTCTGTGACAGGGTGACCTACCTAGTGGATGATGGAAAGGCTGTGGGTGTTGTCCACGTGGACTTTAGGTAAGCGTTTTACACCATATCCCAGATATTATCCTGGAGGAACTGGCTTCCCGTGACTTGGGCAGGTGGTCTCCTTGGTGATTTAAGAACTGTGTGGACGGCCAGACCCAGAGACTGGTGAGTGGAGTTACATCCACCTGATGGACGGTCATTAGTGCGGCTCCCCAGGGCTCCGTGTCAGGGCCATTCCTGACCTGGCCCTGACCTTACGGCCTCAGTAAGTTCTCAGATGACACCAAGCTGGATGGGAGTGTTGATCTGTTGGAGGGTAGAAAGCATCTGCAGAGGGATCAGGACAGGCTGGATCAGTGGGCCAAGCGCCAGGTCCTGGACTTGGGTCGCAACAACCCCAGGCAGTGCCACAGACTTCAGGCAGAGTGGCTGCAAAGCTGCCCAGTGGAAAAGGACCTGGGGGTGCTGGTCAACAGCTACTGAACATGAGCCAGCTGTGCCCGGGGGCCAAGAAGGCCAATGGCATCCTGGCCTAGATCAGCAATGNAAAGGAGGCTTAGGGGTGACTTTATCACTCTCTAAAATTGCCTGAAAGGAGAGTGTAGTGAGGTGGGTGTCGGTCTCTCCTCCCAGGTGATGAGACAGGGCAAGAGGAAAGGGCCTCTATTTGCACTGGGGCAAGTTTAGATTGGATATTAGTAAAAATGTCTTCAGCAGACAGGATGTCAAGCAATGGAACAGGCTGCCCAGGGAAGTTGTTGAGTCACCCTCCCTGGAGGTATTTAAAAGACATGGTGCTTAGGAACATGATCAGGTAGTGGACTTGGCAGTGTTGGGTTAACGGTTTTACTCAATAATCTTAAAGCTCTTTCCTGATCTAAATGATTCTACTATTCTATTAACCTATTACTTTTTTCTCCCATTGCTCATACTCTCACTCTTGTCCTATAGCACTTCTCATAGGAAATGTAAAAATCTGCCGTGGTTAAAGATCCTTCTATAAGAAATAAACAAACAAACTGCTAGCACACCATAAAATACTGCCTCTTTTAGGCTGTGAAGGCTGTAAAATCCATGTGCACATGTGACTGCAGCACATTTGAACTTCCCGAGGGGAAGCTCAGTCTGCCCGCGAATCAGGCAACACAGGTTTTGTCACATGCAGAGGCACAAGTGATGCCATCACTTTGCTGATGAGGGTGCCGGGTTATTGCTTCTCTGGGTGTGGTGCCTGGCCCATTTTCACAGCTCAGTTTGACAGTACACATCCCATAAAGCCAAGAACAACAAAGACACCAGAGACAGATTTCAGCCAGGTCTGAAACCCCCTAAACAAAACACATGGCCTCTCCTGCCTAAGAACATTTTGTTTTCAAAAGCAGCGGTTTTGCATGATTTCACTGATTTAAATGAAACTGGGAGAATTTGTGGCATGATTTTTATAGTGAGATTAGCTGAAAAATATGTGTATGTGGTGGTCAGTACTGGTCACCATCTTCAATTTCTGCAAAGCACAGCTCTGCCCCTGGCAAGGCTAGGAAAGGCCACAGGTGGGAAGCACAGGACACTGAAAAGAGAAGAATGACCAACAGCAGTCTTGACACTAGAAATGCTCTTGCATGTGCAGGCTCCAAATTATCTCATATTCTGCAGTGCAAAACGCTCTTCTTCTGCAGGGCCAGATGCCCAGACAGTGTAAATCAGCTTCCCGTGCTGCCATCATTGGTCTCTGCCAGTTGGCATCAGCTGTGGGTTTGGCTGTAGGTCCTTTTTTCCCTGAAGCCAAACAACACCCCTAAAAGTAGTCAGAAGCCTTAGGCCTTGCTGTTTTCCTTCTTCCACCCCTCCTGGTGGCAAACCTAGGTGCCAGTAGCCTGCTAGGAAAATGCACGTCATTTTTTAAAAGCACAACTGTAAAAATGAAGGGAAAACCCCCACATATCTCTTCCCTTTCTCATTCCCACACAGAACCTCACTATCCGTGGAGGAAGAAGGCTTGCTGGACAGAAGCCACAGCCCAAGTGGGATATTTCAACACACTCAGTGAAGGGGAACAATCCGGCCAAAGCACAAATATTTTACACAACTATTTTTGTGGTGGGATCTAACGGCTTGGTATCTGAGACATCTGCTGGAAACCAAACACCCTTTGTACACAGCTCAGCCAGCCTCATGCTGCTGGTTGCTGAAGCCACAGCTCTGGACTGCTTCCCAGGTTTTGTTAAGGGCACAAAAAACCAACAAACCAGCTTGCTTTAAACTGATATCAATCATGCTCAGTGTTACTATGTCAGGTACACCTTTTGCAAAAACCAAAAACCTGCAACATCCCCTACATGTCTCTCTGCTTCCCCAAATCCTATTTTTGAGTGAGGAGACAAAGTAGAAGTATGGTTAGGGCAGGATCTCATGACCTGCAGCCTCTAATTGTAGGGGAGTCCTGATCTGTATTAACAGAAAAACCCCCTGCCCCGCCACACACACATTCACACTCACTTTCTCAAATACAATCATGCAAGTGCCAGTTTCAGGCACTGGTTCCTTCACGTCAACACAATACAAATATCCAGTAATAGCCTCCATGTATTTTTTTTTTCCTTATCCTTCACTTTAACCATTGCATTATTTTCATAGCTGATTCCTATGGTCAATTTTGTGATGTGAAATCCAATCCTTAGGGCCACTGTCTGAAACCCAGGTACCCATACTCTTAAACCAGTATCTGTCAGCATCAATGGGTGCTCCAAGCACAAAGGGTGGGCAAGGGAGCAGTAGATGGTTTTTTGGATTGACTCACTTTGATGAGAGAAGGAAAACCTTGTCACAATCTAATTGCTCTGCTTCTTGTAGAAATGGCACTTGTCACTTGTGCTTGCAGTGAGATAAAACATACAGATGTTTTATACTTAGAGGTAATGCTGTTTGAGGCTTTGAGAAGGTAGTGTGCAGTCAAGATTTGTAAGTCTTCCTGAGGCTTTTTGCTTTATCTGTGGCACATATTCAAAATGAAGTCAGGGGATTATCTGTGTAAGAGCTGCAGCACCCAGGGCTGGCCTAGGCTTACTTAGCCATAGACATATTCCCATATATGTGTGTATATGTGCATTAAATGGAGAATAACCTTCAAATTCTACTCCGGACATTTTGTAAAATTCCTCAAGAAAGGGCATCCCAATGTGTCCGTGCAAAACTATTTTTGGAGAATGTGATTTAGCTTTTTGACATCACAGGGGAACAGAGTGGTTCCTTTGGCTTCATGACTCAGCCACTTGGCTTCAAGCGACATGGTTGAAGGGCAGAGTGAAATATGTTGTTTACCTACCATGAAAAGAAGTAGTCTTCCATTTTTTCACTTGCTCATCTGCCGTGTGAGGATTTGCATAGTCTGCGAATCAGCCAGGCTGAGGCATGAAGACCACCCAGATGATCCCATGGTTAATACCCTCCCTATGATCCAACCCATATACTTTGTGGCTGAGGAGATGGCTCACTGGTCTCTGAGCAGCTTCTGAGTGACCCTCACCTCAAACATACCACATTTTTCCTTGGCAGGACAGTGGCATGAGACTGGTTTGTTCTTTGTGGAACTCCAAATCCAAATCTGCATCCTTCGTTCCAAACTCTGGTTTACTGAACTGCAGTTTAACAAGGTCATATGCTATTTCGGATATGTAACAACCAAAATGTAGTTGGAAAATCAAAGAAAATGAAGAACAGCTTGTTACACTCAAATATTCAGCAATTATATCTGAGGCCTCCATAATACACAGTTAAGAAAATAGGAGGGGGCAGGCAGAAACCCCAAGAAAATGTAAAACACAGGGAAAATAGAGGGGAGGATGGCAAGACTCTGGAATAGATTTCAGGAAGCCATTCACTCTTTTTCTTAGGACAAAATCACCATCTCTGTCATTCTCTACAAATGCTTGTTTTATTTTAGACAAGATAAGACAAACATCAAACACCAGCAATGGGGAATCCACAGCCTCTCCAGGCAATCTGTCCCAGCACTTCACTATCTCTGCTTTAATGCCCTGCCTAAGTGTTTCATCCCTTACTTTGATTCTGTTCCTTCATGTCATAACCAACAGGGACAAGAAAATGAGTAGGAATCAATTTAGAGAAATTCCACTGTGATTTGAACAAGGGATAGCGAACGGTTTTCCTTTGCAAGTTCATTGTAAGTAGTTCTGGTTTACAACTATAGATTTTTCCCTTTTTCTTTTAGGTTCAAATTCATTTCCACATGCTGGCAAAATTATCTGCTTCAGAAAACCAATTAGTAACAGTAAAACCATAAAAAGATGCGAAGATGAGTACTGAAATCTTTCCTGAACCTATTTAATAGTGTTCCTGTTAAAGGTCTGAATCAGTAAGACCTAGAGGTGTGCAGGGGTCTTCAATAACAACACCTTGAAAGGTGATTTCATATTCTTATCCATAATAATATATGCTGAAGTTTTTAGATGTATTCTGGTTTGGCCAGATAGTTCCTCTCAGGCAACAGGAGTTTTACCACTAATGTAATTTGAGAGCTTTTAAGAAGAAACTGGTAAGAAACAGAATCTGAGTGCAGGCTCTAGCATCACTGTATTGCATTGCCAGAAAGAAACCAGTTCCTATGTAGCACACAGTAACTTTGCAAAAGTTATGGTTTTGACAGCGGTGTCCTATTCCCGTGGGAGGACATTAATCACTGTGGATGGCCACATTCAGCTTGTGCCACATTATCCATACAAAGACACATTTGCAGAAGCCAAAATGCAGATCTGCTGCAGGGAATGAGCTGTCATAGCTTCACCAGCTTCCAGTGGGCACCAGTGAGTTCCATAAATTAAGAAACTTGTTCCCAAACATCTGCATGCTTGATTTCCTTCTCTGTTTACAGAAATACTCTCCACTAAATATGCAGGCTGGTCTCAGCTCTTTTTGGATGTGTTCCTGAATGTCTTATGGCTGTTCAGCTTGGCATGATTATAAACATTTCAGTACTGCCAGTAGGTACAGAACAGCCAGATCTTTAGCAACTGAATTAAAAAAAAAAAAAAAAAAACAAAACTATGCCTTACAGTCATGTTAGTTCTACATTGAAAGGAATATATTTAAAGTGGCATTACTACAATTTATATGGGACAGTTATAGCAAGTAAATATTCAGTGTGATCTAAGTTTTGACACAGGAATGGGTTTGATAGTTCAAAGCGGGCAGAACGTCTTCAGACTTTAGTCCTTACATTACACATCCAACAAAGACTAATAATGCTTATACAAAGACTCGACATTTGTCTTTTATTGAGACCCTACTCACAAGTATGGGATAAAGATAAGACTGCCAGTCCGTGTGCAAACCTGAACACTTCAAATTTTGTAGATCAAAATTCTGCATGTCACAAGCACTCAGGTTGATGCTGCAAGGCCCAGAGCAATGCTGCTTGCCAAAGCTTCCTGACAGAAATTGTCTCACACCAGCTAACTCTGCTAATAGCGTGAAAGTTTGGTTGGGCAGGATACAATCTGCTACAAATCCCTGACCTATAGAAACATGGAAGTACATGTACAACTCACCATACACGATCAGATCATGTGCAGTGTCAAGTCTGTTCTCTTACACAACCCAATTTGAGTTTAAGTTTTGCAAGAACTGGCTTTTCATCTTTTGATATTGTAAATGCAACACATCCATCACGTGTATTGCACAATATTTTCCCTGGACTGAGAGAAAGAAAACCAGACACTAAATAGGCCATTTTTTCAGAAGAGCATGTGTCTTCCTTTCTCTTCTCCATGACTTAATGCCATTACTTTCCAAAAGAATAGGGGCACATATCCAAAATCCCACGACCCTGAGAGACTTTCCTAAGCAAACTGCTCCACTTTATTGTTCTTCAGCACATTGTCTCTGCATAGCTGGAGCAGAATGTGGCCTCAAGTCGCTTACTCACCTCCCATCTCTGTGTGTGATTCCTCATCAGTGTTGAAAGGTACTGTCAGCGCAACTTTGATGTCTTTTTCTTTCCCTGCCTGACACACTCATGATGGCAAAAGCTCTAGATGTAAGATCAGTTTGGCAAAAAGCCAATAATTGCCAACACAGCCAAAAGGAAATACTTTATACAAAAAAACCCTTCCCTGTTGTATTAACAGAGGTCCTAGGAGAAGTTTCATTTTTCCTTCGTTTCAATACAGAACCCCTGTTTGACCACTTGAGGCATCCAGATGCTCACATACAACCTCCCAGTTCCATGGAGCATCCCAGGCCTTGTGCTCATGCCCTGCTGCATGTTGCAGTGGCATGGGGCAGCACGTGCCCAGGAGGCCCTGCTCCCCCACCCTGTGCTGCCAGAACCCAGACTGGAATTGGCAGCTAAGGGAAGGAATGCCCCAAAAACCTCAGAGGGACTTCCCAGCATTGGTGAATCCTTGGGAAGCTCTGCCAGCCTCCCAGGACCTCACAGCAATAGGCAATAGCAAGCCAGATTTAACAGTGTATTTATCACATTAACATGCAAGGTTTAGTAAATGTGTTATGAGGAAGGAGATGCTGCAAAATAAAAGGTGTATGTTTAGCTCAAGAGGGCTTCTCTTCACATTCAGACAGTAGTTCCAAAGCCAGACTAACCTTTAGGACAACTACTACAGCTCTGAGAAATATTAAAGATATAGACTTTCTTTATATTGCTCTTTTCTTTGGTGGTTTCACCAATGTGCCTGTTCACACATCCTTAAGGATTTTCTGTAGCCACCAGCTCCAACAGCTGATTCAACCAAGACATCAGCTTGTATCTGTCTGCCTTACTAATAAAATCCCACACATCACCAGCTCAGCCACTGGCGGGGAAATGGCTTTTGAACTACATCTTCACAAAAGACAGATGTAGAAGGGTGGCTGAAAATAACAGAAACTTAGAGCTTGTTTAAGTTTATGTGCATAACATCTCTGACAAAATCTAGTTATTTACAAACCCACAGACAGAATAAAGAAAGAAGCTTATTAATACTGTGCAATAGAGTTTAAACACAGGGCAAGTAGCTAAGGTTTGACGAATAGTATCATTGGAAAGGTGATTTCCAGACATAATTTGCTTAGTAAAAATAGGGAATGACCAGTGAGTCTCCTTCCATGGCAACACTCTCTTTTACTCACTGAAATCATCAGGACTTTCTTCCAGGAACCAGAACAAGGCAATTTCTGACCCATGGATACTCTGTGCTGCTCCGTTGGCCCACGTCTTAGTCACTACTCTTACTCTTAAGGCAGCAAAACATGCAGTTGCCATGTAACCGTAAACTTGAGTGGTCTTGTATCAAATTACCCATAATTTGCTATTGGGCTTTTCTTTTCCAGGTGTAATCATGGCTCTCTTCTAAAGTAATCAAATTAATTAAGTTCGCCAATAATGTGAGAAGCTTCCTAATTAACCTCCTCCACAGCACAAACAAAACATCTTTCTCCGTCTGTCCCCATAATTCCTGCCCAACAGGACTTCAGCAGCATCTTGAGCAGGTACACCTGGGGAGAGACACTGAGCACCTTATAATTAATATTTTATGACACTTAAATTGGAGATCTCTGACTAATGGCATTAACTGCCATGAGCTAAGTGTTGCGGAGAGCTAGAGGAAAGCTACATTTTGTCCCAAGGAATATTGTTTACTTCTGCTGAGCAGCAGGGGATACAGGAATCCTTGCTTATAAGAAAGAGAAACCAGAAGAACATCCACATAATCTCTTGTCATTTGTCAATTAACAAATCACACTTGGATGCTGTTCCTTAAGTCAGAAACAAATTATGAATGTGCAAGACACTTTGGGAAAAGCCAGCTAGCAGTGGCCTAGGGCTCTCCCTGTCCATCATCCTCTCTCCCAAGTGACTCATTTTTGATCTGTCCTCTGGTTTGGAAATCCTTAAATCAAGTCTCTTCAAGAAGGAGGGCCCAGAATGGGAAGGGAAGTACAGGCATATCCCTACTGCTGTGAAGGTGTTTCAAGATGTGAAGGAACTGCCAGGCCCTATCTCTCAGTCTGAAATCTGGGAGAGGTTAAGAGTCTGGCAGATGCCCACATGTGGCTGCTACACAGTTGTTCCAGGTACATCTGCTATGCCAGCTTTATCCAGTCACTGGCACACAGATGTATGGATTCCAGTTAATGTTTCCACACTTGACATTACAGGAAAGAACTGATTTTACATTCGTCCTTACTGTTCTTCACATTCAGACGGGTGTGTTTATGGAATAGCCTCCTTTCAAGTCCATTGCAGAAGACCCTGTCTACCTTAGCCCCTATATATGGAAAGCCCTGTAACCAGTCAGATCCCAGGTACTGGATCTCCTTGGACTCTCCTTGAGTTGTGTCAGCTTGCACGTAAGCAAAACCAACTTCAGCACCATAACCCCACCAGGCTGTTTGCCCAAGCTTAGAGCACCTCCAGTCTCTAAGAAGGGGCAGCTCCTGGAGCCTTTGATCTAACAGCTGCATAAGTTCCCATGCTAACGTGACAATGAAGGCAAGGGAGTTTTCTCCAACACAGGTATTCACCAGAAGATTTCTATGCCATGAGTCATTAGCGCTGTAAACTGTAACCATAACTCTGAAATAAACTCATTTTCTGAATTATTGTGAGATCGTTTTCCCCATACACATCTTACCTGTAAGGCCAAAGTAAACTAGCTTTTAAGAAATACTGTTAATACTTCACACTAAAGAGTGGTACAATTTTTCAAGGAAGTAATGGCAGCTTTCCCTGTGGCTGAATGAAAAAAATAATGTTACTTGCCTAGAGAACAGCCTTGAAAAAAACAGTGTCTTACATGCAAAGATGAAAAAATATTGTGTAAGATGCAGCTGTTCATTCACAGCCTTGTAAAATTTAATGATATCGCGTAGAGTGTGGCTGCTAATGTAAACTGTAAATAATTCATTGGAAGCAATTTATGTGAAGGGACCTTCCAAAGGTCTTGCGTGTTTTTTTCCCCTAGTCAGTCACACTGACTTAGACCAGAACAGCTGTGCACAGGCTTGGGGTTTACTGGGCTGAGTAAGTTAGGCCCAGAAAGAAGAACCCTGAGCTACTGATTTTCAGGGGTTTTAAGGATGGGGCTATTAGTGTATCACAATGCCCGACACCTCTTTGTGTCAGTAAGTGTATTTGATTTGGCGTTTTTTTCCACTTCTCTTCCAGTAAGGAGAAAAGTGCAGCAAGTCCTGCCAATTGGCCAGCTGCTTCATGCACACGCATGCAGCAGTGTCATCTTCTATTCGTCCACCTGTTTGCCATGGCAGACAAAGCCAAGCTCTGGCAATGCTGGCAGATCTGATGGCCCCAGGGCTGCACTGTGGTCACCATAAAGTTGCTCCAATTTAGAATTCCTCCTTGCTGTTAATTACAAATACCCCTTTCTCTCACAGACCTTCAGCTTGTGGCTGTACTTGCCCTCCATCACCAACAAAAGAAGCCGCATTCTGGTTTTAGTTCTCCTTCCTGCCACGGTATTCATGACTGATGGCAATTAACGCCCCTCTGGAGCACGCTTTATTCATATTTCTGTAGCTGTAAATACCAACCAGCAGGCAGGCAGGACAGCTCTCACCTCATTGCTGCCTATAAACCTCTTAGGGTTTGCATTTTGTGGTCAGAGCAGAAACAGAAGATGGGATTAGCTGTCTGCGCTACCATGGTTAGCCTAAACCTTCTTTGGGGTGACCGTTAAAGCCCTGTTCCTAAAACTGGAGGTTTTAACAGGAAAAAGAGGCATATTTCAAACCGTGGTGGATATTTTAACTTCCTCTCTTCTCCAAAGCAATATGGCCTTAAGATCTACCTTCCCCCGCCCCAGCTTTTTAACCAACAGAACAAAGTCAGCGTATCAGGATTATTTATCTCTGAGACCGTGTTTGCCTTGTGGGGAGACACCTCATTTATCCTCTATGCCTCAGTCTCCCCATAATGGCTGTTCAGGTTTCTCAAAGACCGTCCTGGGAAAGGACTCCCTGTGTGTTACATGTTATGGTAAAGGCTCTCTGTTCACATTCACTGGAAAGAAAGCTGAGCAGGATCATCTTGCAGATGGTGCTGTTGATTTGCCTTGATCTTGGTCACCCTCCTGCATCTTCAGTCCAAGGCCTGAGCCCTTTCATTTCCCAAGAAGACTTATTTCATATGCAGCCTTTATTTCTCAATAGATGTCATGACCAAAGTCTCCTGTGTACCAAGGTTAAAAATGACATTTTGAAAGCAAAAATTATTTTACCCTGCCATGGTTTAGCCCCGGTAGGCAACTAAGTACCACACAGCCACTCACTTACTGCACCCTAAATACCAGTGGGGATGTGGAGGTGGGTGTACATAAGAACAGTGTAATACTTGAAGTAAAATATAATAACAACATAAATATAATACTAACTGTAATTAAAAGGGAGTCAACAAAAACAGAGAGAGAAATAAAACCCAAGAAAGACACGTGATGTACAACTCAGTTGCTCACCACCTGCTGACTGATGCCCAGCCCATCTCACAGCAGAGATCAGCAGCTCCCAGCCAACTCTCCCCAGTTTATACACTGGGCATGACATTCTACCAGTTCAGGGCAGTTGTCCTTGACTTAGGGTTAACACTACTTAGCAACAACCAAAACATAGGTGTGTTATCAACATTATTATCATAATGAATTCAAACCACAGGTACTAAGAAGAAAATTAAGTGTATCCCAGGTGAAACCAAAACATTTGCTCATCATTTTAAGCCTCCTGCCTGTGAATAATGCATAGATTTATATTTTCCCTCTCAGAAGGATAGCAAATGGGTATTTCATCCATTTTCAACCTGGTGAAACTTAATCACACACACCTTAAAAGCCCCTTTGCACCCCAATCTAAGATCCATCTATCAGACCTATTCTGACAATTCTGGCAGGTCTGTTCCAGACTTTCTCTAAAGAGAACTTCACCTGCCTCTGAACTGGCTTGTTTACAGGGTCCAAGTCTCTGCAGTCCTCTCCTTCCTTCCATGTTACATGCTCCTCCTTCTCTGATGTTCTTCTCTGCCTCAGTCTGGAAAGTGGCTGTGGCCTCAGCCAGGATCCCCATCTGCCCAGGCTGGGCCAGCACCTCTGTAGTAGGAGTGCAGGAGGCAGCTGTGGGGTAACCTCATTTATTTGACATCTAAGGTCATTCAGGAACTGGGGAGAATTAAAAGAATTATGTTTGTGTTTATATTTATGTATATCTACTGAAAGCAACATAAGAAGGATTCTGGCTGGAGGATTAGGTATGTAGAAGCAGGCTGAGAGCCTTCAGGAAGAAACAGAGGGAATCTGTAGAGAGGCAGGAGAGTAAAGACTTTTCCATTCACTATAATGAGCATTCTCAATGCTTTTCTGTCTGTGTATGCCTTAATTTCTAAAGCTAGAATTTTGGAAGTAACAGAAATACTCTCTTAATGTTGGTTTACATACAAGTGTTTAAACTTAATATATTCAAGAGATACATAAAAACAAGGTGGAAGCATATGGATGTGATAAGACTCAAATCATCAGATTATCCTGAAAATTTAAATATTTTTCAGTTTATCAACACTGCTGAGCTACATCATGGACTGAACATTTCCACCAGCAGAAAATTTAATTCTTTTAATTAGTTAGAAAGCATATCAAGAGAGCTTCGACTACTGGCATCTCATATTATGTGAACCCTTTATTCACAAGTGTGCCCAGAAAAAACAGTAATAATTTGAACTGATATTACCCTGCTAAATTATAATACTTGAACCTACTGCATGTGGTACTGACATTACTGGCAGAAAATAACCAGTTCAAGCCCAGTTGTTGCACTCCTTAACAGGCACCCTTTCTTTGATTTTCAGCACTTCTAAGGGCCGTAACTCAGCTTAGATGAAGTGCTAATGAAGCTCAGTGCAACAGACCAGATTACATTTTGCATAGAGTGAAGTACTAAACCCATGGTGGGGAGAGGAAGAAAAGAAAGAGCAGGAGAAGGAGGGACACTTACAGTCTTCAGACAAAGAGTTTGCAAGGAGAAACAAGTGCTCTCCATATGCCTCTGCAGAAAGCTGCCAGACTTCCTGCAGCATGGGATTGATGTGAGGATGGAAAGCAACAGCCAAATACAAGAAAGTGGTCTAGAACAGGGAGTCTGTCCTGGAGTATGGCTCATTAACCACCAGATACATCAGCCTCACTGGGCTTAGACAATACACAGCAGAAGCAGTACCCAGCACTGCCCTTATTCTGTTCCCTTCACAGACCTGATACTCTTTGCACTAGTATGGGGTTATTTCTTTTCCAGCATGGCTATGTCCTGAAATGCTGGTGCTCACTGGGGCGGGAAGACTGGTGTAGAATAGCAAATCTAACTCCAGCACCCCACAGGGCTGGGGAGGCAGCAGAAATCAGAGTACCAGCTGAGTGGTACAGCCCCTATGAAGAAAAAAAAGTCTATTACAAGCACAGGCAAGACAATAATTTAAAAAGCTAAACAATTTAACATGTATAACTTAACACTTATTTCATACCATTAGTGACAATGTTTAGAAATGCCACAAAGAACTAAATATTTAGAAATAGGCTTGTAGTCACATAAAATAAAATATTTCTGCATGAGCCGCCCAATTAATTATTAACAATGCAATTAGGTCAGTAGTCCAGATTTCACTCCAATGGCCAGTGACTGACATTCATTGCTGCCTAGGCTGAATGTCAGTTGCAGACACCCATGCACCAAACTGTTGTAAAAAGCCCAAAGACTCTGGCAGACCCTGAAACGACAGGAAAAGAGGACGCAGTTTTCACACAAATGCAGAGATGTTGTTTCCACTTCAGAAAGCCACCCTGCGTGCCTCCAGAACAAAGCCCAGCAGGGCTCCCTTTCCAGAAGGCCATGCAGTGGAGAAGGAGATGGATGTGAGGTTTGAGTTGCTGCCTACCTGGCCATTAGCTGAAGCCTTGCTGTCACTGGCCACACAAAGTTCTGAGCTGCCTTCACCTTTAGCGCTGTTTCCAACCAGGTGCAATACAGCACCTACAAAGGCTGAGTGAGGCCCAGCGCTGCCTTTACTCACAACCTTGCACTGCCCTTTCTCTTGCACTTCTATGAGCAATATGAGCAACTTCTATGAGCAAAATGAGCAACTTCTCTGAGCATTGCGTACAAACCTGTCTACAGTGCATGTGGAGACATTCACACTCCCTGGGCTGATTATCTACACTGTTTAAAAAACACACACACATATTCACAAAATCCTTATTTTTCCCAAGTACTGTATTCAAATTAAATATTCATCTCCCTTAAAAACCAATTAAATTTTAGTCTCTAGCAATTTGCAAATCTAAACAGCAAATGTAGAAAAATAATTAGCATAGTAAGAAATCAGTTATTTCTCTGATAAGCTCATAAACCCTTTTAATTAAAGTCACAATATTTTTAATTGCTAAAGGGAATATTTTGTTTATAATAGCAAACATTTCTAAGTTTTAATTTAAATTTCAATCTAATATTGTGATAACTGAGAAATGGCCTCCAGGGGGCAACAGTATCCACCAAACAAAATAATGCACATTTCAACTTTATCAAAGAATTTTCTTGCCTGTATTTTCTTGGGATACAGGAAAGTTAAGTTAGCCTATGCAAACTCTGACAAGTCTCCTGTGAGAAGACACTGAAAAAACCATTCATCATTCATTCAAAACGTCATTTATTAAAAAAGGTATTATTAATCAACCTACAACAGCATACTTCCAGTAACTTTATGCATGCAATCTAAAATTCCTAATAAAATGTATAAATAGGTATTATTTTCTTTTTAAGCTTTCAGACATGTTATTGTGAAGACATCTCAAATATCTTGGAATTGCTGCATTATGTCACTTTCCCTGTCAACAGCAAGCTACTGACGTGCAGAGGATTTACGAAACTTTGGGGTTGACAGAGCTGGTGGCCTGATAGGGGTCAGGGTGACACCGCCCTGTGCGCCCCAGTGCAGCCAGTGTGGGGGCAGGGCCAGCCACACTCACAGGCGTGCTCGGCCCTCACACAAACGCAAACACTGTCAGCAACCTCATATTGTGCCCTTGCTGGCTTCTCAGGATGAGGTCCCTTAGTGGGAAACACGTCCGTATACACACACAATATGGATCCCTCCAGCAGGTCCAGCTACTCCCTGGAGCAGCCCAGGGGACACGGAGCAGGGTCTCTCACAGGGTTCTTGGGGCTCTCCACCCTTCCAGCAGCACACTGGGCTGCCCAGTGGGGCTGAGGACCCACACACAATCACATAATCTAACAATGTGCACATCCAGGTTGTACGTGTTGGATGACTAGAAGGATGTGTCTCAGTGCTAGGATACCAACGTTCGTCAACCAGAAGAAGGATTTTTAAAAAGCCATTTAGATTCGGCCATGGGTACCTTTGAAACTGCCACTTCTGGGGGCATTGATCACAAGGTGTTATGATCAGGCCATTGCTTACTGGCAGCTGCCTGATAGTAACTTTGTAAAATGTTGTCATCTCTATTTCAAGTAACTGTCACAGTAAAATCCAGTTTTGCTATTATAGATTTAAAAAAGCTCTTCATTATTCATTATTTACTGTGCTGTTATGCTTAAGCACTTAGTCAAGGTCATGCTACCCAGCTGTTTGGGAAAGGAATTATCCCAGAAAGCTTGTAGTCCAAAACTGCAAGAATACACATAGGACTGAAGGTAAATGCAGGTGTCACCCTGTGATGCAATATGAGACATGAGGTTAGTAGCTGGGAAAAAAAGAAAGGCATCTAAAGGAAGAAGAATATTGTGATACCTCCAGGTACCATTTCTTAAAAAATTAAGAAAAATATACTTAAACCAGAAGACTGACTATATGAGGAAATCACAGTAATCAAAAACCTCACATTCAAGGAGGCAGAACTCCCATCTTCCTTCCGGACACTATGCACAGAGACTTGGACTAGAGGTATGTGATAGGAGGAGAGACAGTTTAGTCCAGGAACGTGGTCAAATACTGTCACTTCTCTTTTGATTTTTCAAGATGCTTGAGTAATTACGAGATCCTAAGGTAACATTGTTTAGCCCACTTGTTGATCTGCCTTGTTCTGTTTGACTTTTCAATGTCTACATGGCAGTCAGAATGTAATCTTAAATTAACTTTGTCATGTTTAACTTGGCAGTTTTATTTTGGATTGGAGGTGCTGGTGGAATATTTTCCTTCATTTTGATCATAAAGAAGGAGCTCTACTTTGAAACACATTTTAAATTCCATTCATCATGTTGCTTTTGTAGTTTACCATGTCCAGGCTTGACGAAGTGTTGATCAATCACCCATTGAGAACATGACTCAGATAGGAGAAAGCACAATGAAAGCTGTGTTTCTCTGACTGCAGATTTTAATAAAAGGAAATTGCTCTTTGAAGAACGCCAACTTTTTTCACCCTACAGCCAAAGGGACGTCCAATAAACCTTAAGAAAAAAAGTCAAAATTACTATCTTCCTCCATATGAACCAGTATTTCAGAGTCCATTCCAAATGCAGAAATACTTCAAAAGAAGTTGGATTAAGCATCAATTAGCATGGTGTTAGTAAAGCCGTCCTCAACAGAATAAACAATTTTTTATTGTTGCTGTTAGCTAGAAATGGAAATATTTTCATTGTTGGAGGGAAATTAGGTGTCATGTAATTATTTAAAATAATTTTTACATTTTAACATAATTCTCTGTAATAAAAAATATGAACTATTTGTCTTGGGGAAAAAAAAAGAGATTTGACAAAGACATATAAAGGTATAATTGCATTAAGAAAAACTTGGGAGAATAGAGTTACAAAATCAATATATTCCTATGTTATTTAATTAAAGGAAACCCAAGATAACCATAGTTTTTTCCAAGACCAAAAATATACTGGTCATTTCATTTTGAGAGGTATTCTGTAGCTTTCTACTCTGGTAAGTTGTGCCCAGTGATCTGCACTTCGGTCATTTACTTGTTCACAGCTAACATTTCTTGTAGCAAGTTGTGATGAGTACAAAAGTTTACATTAAAAAAAAAAAAAAAAAGGACTTATTTGGCAATAAGCTATTCATGAACTGTTTTGTATCATTTCTGACCTTTTTTAGCCAGATATTAAGATATATTAACATGGTCCTTCATACATGCAGTGAGAAAACCCACACTGTTAGAAGACTAAGAGTCAAAGGGAAACCATCAGCCAGCAGTAGAAACACGAAGAAATTCTGATAGGTAACACAGAAAACCAAACACCTGAAGCTGTGAGCATTAAGGAGGAGCTTATCTGGGAACAGCTACAGCTGTGAGGTCATTCCCTTACAACTATTGAATAGCTGAAAGTGGAAGCTGAGAACATCTTTTGCTACAGGTAAGTGGCTGGGAGAGTGGCACTGCCTAGCAGGGCATGTCTGCACATATCACACATTAGTCGTCATGACAACACAAACTTTCCTTGCGTCAAAGTAGACCATTACTGTGGGTTTTCCACCTGATTCTCACCAGTGCAACATGTCCAATCAACTGTGCAACTTGTTTAAGCGATTTTCCACAGACATTATTAAAGTAGAATGTTTACTATAAATTCAGGTCTGGTGCAAATCTTTTCCTCTGGAGAGCCTCCTCATTCATGTCTATTAATTAAACTGGCTCTCAAAGCTCTTATTTTCTTATTATCTCCTTATTTAGTAAACTAGCATTGTTGGATAATAGAAGAGTATCTCTCTGATAGTTTCCTTTTGGAAAGTGTCCTTGTGTCTTTTTTCTTCCCCCCCATAAAATCTGGAAGCATCTGGATTTGTTCCTTAGCAACACTTTTTAGTTTGCCATTTGCTTTTATTCAGCTCCCCAAAGAGCGCTTTTAAAGCTGTAGTAAGGTTGGCCATTTCAGAGAAGAAGCTTTTATTTTTCCTCTTGAATGAATGGTGAGATCATGCCCAGATATCACAGCCTGACAGGAACATTCTCCGGTATATTAAAAACTGTCCTTGAAACAATGAAATACTTTTAAACTGAGATAATAGGTGAATTACTGGCAAGAATGCTGATAACTTTGTCTATTGTGCTTGGCAAGGGCACAAGAGGAAAAGGACAGCTAATTACTTAATGTTCTATATAGAAAGTTAATTTTGACTAAACGAAAGCTTAGACATTTATCTGAGCCTACAGAGGTACTTCTCACCTTGTTCATGTATGTCTAGCACTCTGCTTTGCCTACCCACACACAGAGGGCAGTCTAGCTATCCAGCACACCACACAGTGGTGCTTTTACCTGCATACTGGTAAATACCAAATCAATAGCATGAATTTTACAAGTAGTGAGACCAAATCACTTGAGAGTTGCCCCCCTTGGACACAATAGGTACTGCAAAGTATACATCACCTATACAAATAGTGGAAGTCCTTCCAAATAGTTCAAGGTCAGCACATTGATGCCTGTCTGTACTTTGCAGTTCCACCCTTCATCACGCAAAGAGTTATACACGGTTTCAAAGGTGAGTTTTTTCACAGCATGCTCAGACAATGGTAAACCTGACTCTTTTAAGTTAATTTATAGTGAAATAATAAAACAGAGCAGAACAAAGAGTGCCACAATGGAAAATTTGTGCCAGAAGAAGTCTGTTCACCCATTAACTTCTGTGGAAAGGCCCTGAGACATACAATGGGCTGCTGATTAAACAGAGACTCTGCGCCTGCTCACTCACTGCCCAGAGTCCCCAAAACGTACGGTGTCCTCTTTGCTCCCTGGCACTCCTCCACGTGTTATGGGTGCCATGTAGCACAGACTGATCAGTTTATCTATATATAAATAAGTTCCAGAAAAAAAATGTTCAATTTCTGTATGCAGGCTTCAGCACATTTCGTGACCTAAACTATTTCTGTCCAAATAAGTACATTACCAAAACCCTGCAATAAACAGTCTCTTTGGCTAGACCCTTGTCCTAGTCTACTCCCCTTCTGCTGTTTAACCAGAACAAAAGGCACTTCACATTCCTGAGGAGAGATAATCAGTTTGCTACCCACCACAACTCTTTGTGTAGCTGCTTTGGAAATTCACTCACTGGCTGCAGTGTGGAAATTCAGGCAATGAACTCCAGCATGACAAGGAGCAGGTCTTATCGTGTGCAACGTAAGATGGCTTCTTGGCATCACTCTTTTGCCCCAACATCCAGCATAGAGAAATGCAAGTGGAGTTTCAACACACTTGGGTATCTATTTCTTGGATCAACTGAAATTCAGAAAGTTGTAAGACTGATACAAATCCTCCTTCTTTAGTCACACTCGTGCATAAACTGAAAATCTAAAGAACCATCAGGAACATCTAATCTGCAGGGAAGCCGGGATGAAACTGTCTTGGAGGAAATTTGACAACACCTAACTTGTTTCTTCTGTTGAATCGCTGATGTTCGAACACACAAGTCTCGGCCTTGCCCCCAGGGCAGCTATTGATATTGTCGGCATTGGGATAAATAGTAGCAGAAGGAGGGCCAAAATGGAGTTGTTAACAGCCAGATCTGTAACTTACCTCACCTGTTAGGAGGTCCTGTGACACACACCAGCCCTGCTAAAGAGAGATAAGGTGTATCACACCATCATCTGACACAGCACAGCACAGACACAGATAGCACACTGTCAGCGTTGAGCACTCACTCAGAAGATAAGCAAAATGGAATAAACTGGATGGATATCCAGCATTATGTCTTTTTTTCTGCCCCTGCCACAGACATTTCACCTTTATCAGATTTCTAGAGGCTGCTCTTGCACTTCAATGGAATAGTAATTATAACTCCTCTCACTCTAACAGAATTCACTGCGTCTGAGATGTCCCACTTAAAATTACAGAACTCTGTGGTGCAGTGTTGTTTTTGCTCCCACTTAAGACCTGGGCTTTCATGTACTCCAGGAAGACACTTGGTGGCACTCATTCAACATCATTTTTACTTGCCATACCACAGATTCTCTGGGTTAACCTAAAAACATGCAAAAAATTCCCCTCAGTAAGTTTATCCTATGAACTCTGTAACTAAGACCAACTTTTGCAGTCATTACTCACTTTTTTACTTAACCATTAATGATGCAAAGAANCCCTGAAGAACACTTTGTGGTAACAAACCGATCACTAAATTTGAGTTGAGATGCTTCTGCCTACCAATTATTTTGCAGAATCTTCGTGTTTCTGCTTTGATGAGTACCTAAAATTTACTCCCTGTGTAAAGCGCAAATTCTTTGTCTCTTAACATCACCGCTCACTGCAACTTGCGTACAGCTCTTTGAAAACAAACAAAAGAAACAAAGCCCGACTGAACCATCTGGTAACCAGGATAGTTACCCAGAGATAACTGCAAAGGAGGTAGAGAGTTTCACTGGCTGTATCCTGTAGTCCTTCTAATTTATACTTCTGAGTGACAGCCATCTGCAACCCAATATGCATACTGTGTTTTGAGAAAGACATAGGGGAAGCAGCAGCACCCTGACCCATTTAGATCAACAAATACCTATAATCCCTCTATAAAATCCTGCTTTTCCAGGAAGTACCCCAGTATCTCATGGACAGTACCCTAAAGTGCTGCCAAGGACCACAGCCTCATCACTGACACCTGCCAGTGATTCTTATCAAAGCTGCTGAAAGATCTGACGGTCTGGAAGGGATTTATTTATTTATTACCCTTAACGGCAGGACGGGATGACATTAGCTAAGGATAATCCAACACCGTTAGACAGCCCAAAGCTTGACTGAAGGTGCCTCCTTTGTGGGAGGGGGAAGATCATGCCCAGATGTCCCTGCAACTCACCACTTACCGCACTCAAAATAAAACTTCTGCGAAACAGATTACAAATAGGTCAGTGGCCACTCAGTGGAAATGTGTTAAAGCAATGGAGCACAGCTAAGCACATTCTCAAAACACAGATAATGCTCTCACCAACGGCGTAAGTGGCCTTCCCCTAGAACAGAAACAAGGCCCATTGCCCATCCCCACCATCCTTCAACAACAGCCAAAAGAGTGACCCACGGCTGTTACTCCACGGTCACAGTGACCATAGAGCTTGATTACTCCATGGACGCCCATTGGTCCTGAACCTATGAAATTCATGCTGCTGGGAAACTCCTTTCCCAGCAGTTTTACTTTTGTTCCAAGTTTCACCAGCTGCACCAGTGAAACTTGAACTTTTTCGGGCAAAGTGACCATTCCATTATCTTCATGTACTTGAATGCAATTTGTTTGTATACTCAGTAGTGTTTACATACTTGAGGAAATGCTTTGCTGACAAGTTCCACAGTTGTCTAATAATCTTCACTAAAACCCAGCAGGCACTTTTCAATGCAAGCAAAGATTTTTGCATGTTATAAGGTGTGCGCCTAAGGCAATTTTTTAAATTTCAGAACATTTAACTTCTGGCCTTTCTAGAAATATTTAAAAATATTTATATAAAT
>VWZT01008686.1:22445-36265 GCA_013397055.1 Pachycephala philippinensis | reverse complement strand
GGGGGAGGAGGGGTGGGAAGGGCTCTGGAAATTAAAAGTGAAGCACAATTTGAAACTCTGCCTACACCACAGCTTTTATAATCAGCTTGTGACATGCTTGGCACTAAACACTGTTTATGTCCACAATTAATGCAGTTAATACTAGGTTAGTAACTGTGGCAGCCAGCCACGTGCATCGCCTGGCACATGGGTGCCTGCTCCCAGCCGAAGAGGCAGGCTTTGCTCTTCAGCGCACACAGCCAGGCCAGTTCGAGCACATCTGGAGCCAGTTTAACTGGGGCCTCCCTCCAATGCAACATTCAGCATTGCCAGTGTATTCTTTCACACAAAACGCTATAAAAAGGGGAGAAGGAATTAGGACAAAAATGGGAGTGAGAGAGGATTAAAAAAATGGGACTGCAAGGCTCTTTCCAATGGAAGCCATCCTGTCGCACCAGGCTTCACAGCCTGCCTGAACAAGACCCAGCATCAGGGAGCCCCTAACGGGGCCTCCAGAACCAGTTTGACCAGTTCCTGTTTCTCCTATCTCTCCATGCAGTTGGACATCTCAGCGAGCATTACACACCTGTAGCTGCTGCTAGGCATCTGTTTTCTCCACCTGATGAGGGGCAGTGGCAAGGCTGTTCTCCATAAAAGGTGGTTCACATAAGGACTGTACACCTAGCAATCCTAAGCATGCAATCCCAAGTAAAATCTTCCAAAAACGTCTTTCTCAAGACCGAGTCACCATGTTGCAATGGGAAGGTTTTATGAGCTGGTTGCAAAAATTCGTTTGTACTTTTTGGGTGGGAGGTGAATTTTGAAACTGAATTTTTACAAAGCTCGAAAGCTCTAGCAAGACTTCTGCATCAAGTTCAGGGCTTCCTTGGGAAACCCAGTATCTTCAAACATTGCATCTATGTCAAGGCATACACCTATGGACGTGCTCACTAATACATCAGGCACACCGGTTACATGACCTGTTTTTCTTTTGTGGCTGCTTACCACTCCAGTGAGAGGAGAATATACGTGCGAATCAGTCACACACTGAGTAACGTCACTATCCTCTGTCACGTGTTTGTTCACTTATCTGTTCCCCAAGGAGAGGAGTGTTTGTTTTGGGATTTTACATGCCCCTAAACATTTATTCCAGTAATGTCAAGGTCAAAGAAAGGTGTTCTTCACTTGCAGTAGGAGCTGGTATAATCTGAGATAAGGTCCCAGAGGAAAGGAAGCCTACCTCACAGTCATGGCTTGGCCATCCAAAACAAATGCCTTCTGCACAGACACACATAATCCTTCATCTGGAGGGCTACCTCATGCTAGAACATCCCTGTAAACTCTCCTCCTATAAGCCAGTTCTTCATATAGTCTGAAGTGATCTGTCATATTAATTCCCACTTTCCTTGGCATGGTTGCATTAGAAGCAAACTGTATCTCATTTCTGTTCAAAACAAGTCCACAAATACTAGAGTCATAGCTTCTTCAGTAATATTTTAATCAAAATTGTTAGTATCCTCTTACTTTGTGCTGAGCAAAAGGGAAAATTCAGCTTCTTTGTTGTTTTGGTTTTGTTTGGGGTTTTTTAAATTAAGCTACAAATTCACTAAATGAAATTAATACTTCACAGGATACAAAAGAATACAAAAGACCACATGTGTTTGCTGTTACTGTTCTCCAGACTTCTTTCCTTATTGCATTCTTAGTCACCCATTACTGCTTTTTCACCTGCTGCAAGCTATAAGCAAGAGGGTAGAAAATACATGGCAACACATGCTTTAAAATGTTGTATTCTTTCCTGTTTCGAGGTTTTAGAAGTAACTTTAATGCACATGCCTCCAAAATGCACTGAGAAACCCAAAATAACTGGCTTTTTACCAGAAAAAAACACTGAAAATGATCTTCAGCTGAGACACTTCTCATTTAGGCATTTTTAAATACCACAGAATTAACACTGCATATAGACAACAAAAGGGTCACACACTCATCAGCAATTAAAAAAATAATCATCTAGCAATGGAAAAATGCAAATGTACAAAAAAGGATTGTGTCCAAACAATGCAAGGATTATGAGGAAAGAAACTTCTATGCCCATTGATGGGAAATGGCATCCTATGCAGGATGCAATAATTGCATATACTAGAGAGATATTTTATCTCCTAAATAATGAAGAAGGGGGATTAGTTGGAGTCCCTGTTCATTGCTGAGTAAAACTGCTCGCCATTTTTTCATCAATGCAAACCTGTGTTTAGGAAGACAGGATAGTGTATGACAAATATTCCCTCTCCCTGCTGTTGAGCTCATTACTATACACATTCAGGTAGGGACACTTCCCCTGTTTAAAATGTCTGTCCTATCCATTTGCCTGCTGAGGATAATCAGAGTGTTTAATTATGGTGCATAGCCCCAACTCCTGGGATGGGGATGGCCTGACCAATGAGGCTAACATTAGTTAGTGGGTTTAGAAGTAGGATTCCTTGGACTCACTGCTATTCATTATATATTTTAAAGCGTCAAAGATGGAAATGCACAAAGCTGAGAATGGACATGGAGTACATCTGGTCTTATCACTGGAATCATTGTGTGTCAATTATCGTGTCCATACTAATGAAGTTAGTCAGACACGCTCTTCTACGTGCAGCTGGAGGGCACTGATTGCAGGTGTAGTTCTCCTGGATAACTTCTTGTGGGAAGAAACAGTGGTGAAGACTATGGAGAGGTCTCAATTGGCAGAGAGGTCATTTTAATTTATAGTTAAATCTAAGAGTAAGTCTGATGCATTTATATGCTTGTAGGGAGCCTTTCTCTCTGCCCAGCTGGCTGCAGCATACTTCATTTCTTAGCAGCATGTTCAGGAAGGATCAAAAAGTGGGAGAGTGAGCTGAAGGACACCTAGGCAATGGTCAGTGGAAGTGGAATGTAAATGTGGAAGACAAACAATGCCACCACTTACAGCCAGGTATCAGACCCATGAGCAGCTATCAACCCTCAGAATAAGCACTGCCTGTGGTAGTCAATAAACAGTCAAACCACATTTTACCAGCTGAAAGAGGAAGAAAGGAGAATTTTTTTTCACTTTCTATTTCTTCATCCTGTTTCCTCAGACACACAGGAGTTACGAGAGCAAGGGATCATTGTAAGATAGTCTTTGACCCACAATATAAAATAATTGCCCTGTTAGTTACAGTTGTAACTGCTGTACACTGTGTGGGGTAGAGCTGACTAAAATGTGTGCCTTCAGTCATTTGTTGACTAACCCAGTCTTTGTGGCCAACTCATGCATGTTCCACTGCAAATGCTTTTGATAATGCTGCTATAAAGGCTTGTGAATGTCAGTGTAGGAGGGCAAAATATTTTGAGCTGCTCAGCTTCACTTTATAAATATTTTTGGAAGCCACCAGTGTGAAATGCTCCATTCACATTCAGCACTGAAAAAAATAATGGCTTCTTCTAAAACAAAGACACATCTGTCAGTACAGTTGAGTATATGAATTTACATAATCTGCAGCACAGAAAAAGTACTTTCTCAAACAAATTAAGTCAAAGCAGGCAGAGAAAGAACAGCATGAAGCTCTCTATGCAATGTCAACAATAATTAACAGAGTACTTTATAGTCTGCCAGTGCTTCCCGTGAATAAGGTACTCTCAGACATTTGGTATGAACAGGCTGCCCTCCTGTTTCTCTGCTGCAACCCAAAGCTGCAAGTCTTTGCTTTTACCAGCTAGCCTATCATTAACTTTTTAAATGTTGTATGCCACCCAACATTTCCCCTTAGAAGGACAAAGGGCAGAGGGCATGAAGACACTGTTGCAACTGCTGCAGGGATTCATGGGGTTTGCTTTGTCACGTCATACTGGAAAATTCAGGGAATTTCCTTCTTTCTCAGATGCATCAAAATAAAAAAAAAAAAACAAACCAAAAACAAACAAACCAAACACATTGCACCATGCACAGAACTTGTTAATTCCTTTGTTCCTCAGTTTCCCTATTGGTACCTTGGGAGAAGGCAGCTTTCTTGTTTCCCTCATATATGTGTAAAATATTTGGAAGTTTTCTTCAACTCCTCCTGCTTCTCCAGGGACACAGACTGCAGACATTTTGAGTCATGGAGTCTCTTCTCTTAGGCTGCCCGTGCACAAAATGCAGAACTGATGTGAGCCTGCTTTTGCACACAGAATAGCATTGTATTGCTCCTGTACCTCTGAATTAATCACACTGCTTTTGCATATACTTACAGATTAGATTTCCAGTATCGCCACAGAATGGGACACTCCTGACATCTTTCTCTCTTTCCAAATGGTAGAACTGCAGCCTTGTCTAGAGCAGAGGGATTTCCACAAGTTTTTTTCTTCTAGGCTGATTTTGACTGATTTCTTCCATGTGTAAGAGTGCTCAGAAGGTTGTCAGGGAGACAACTGTTGACACAGCTTTACCCTGGTATTTGAAGGGCTTGGGCAGTTGAGTGCTTTTCAGCAGATTGTGCATTCGTGCAGATGCAAGCACACTGGCAGACTACGGACCTGACTTTTTCATTTGCCAGTCTGAGCTCACAAGCAAGCACTTACTCCAGACTACAGCTGTGAGAGGAGGCCAGCATACTTCAGCTAGTGTTATTAGTAGGAGCAACAGAAAAAACCTGGTGACCAAAAGTCAAGTGCAGTCAGTGTGAGACCCAGGACTTATTTGGAAGGTTGGCCTGCACTGTGTACATTGCTGCTAGTACCTCAGCTGGTTGTTTAAACTCATCCAGGCCAATATAAAACACTGTAATAATGCTTCTCTGATGCCAGCATCCTTTGTAGAGTACCGCCCTGAGCCCAGAAATTCCCATTCGCCTGCAGTCTGTGTCATTGCCTCCAGTTCCTCTGTGCTTCTCAGTGCTTTCTTCCTTTGCCTCCTGCAAGCTGTGACCAAAATTAAATCAAAACCAGCCATCACGTTCCCTGAATTGGTGTAAAGGTTGAAAACAAGCATAATAAACTTTGCACTGACTGTGGCTAATTAGTGCACAGGCAATCATTTATGATTAAGCCACGCAAAATGTTTGTTATTAGCACAAGAGCTGAATGCTACAGTACACAGCAAAGGTCCAGGGCACAGAGAAGTTAAGTGACTTCCTCAGTTTGATGCAGCAATTCAGTGACAGAGGTAGAAATAGGCCACTCAGTTTTCTCTCTCAAAACAGGTCTAATCTCTAGATCATACTTTGATCTCCCTTTAGCAGCAGAAAATAAAACCCCCTCTGTTCATGGTATAAGTCTTTATAGAAATTACTTTCAAGTTACAGACTCACCATTATCACATCACTGCAAGATCAAACAAAGAGGGGGGCAGTAGCAGAGGAAAAGAAGGGTTACTTTGTGTCATTTACTTCTACAGTCTGCTCAACAAAGCCAAAGAGGAAAAACATTTTTTTTTTTCAGACAGATGTCTTTTACAGTACATCAAACACTTCTCATGGGCGTATGTCAGAGCCATTTTACTACAAAGGCTTTGTCCTTTGCATTCACAGCAGCCCGGATGTTTATCAGGATTTTCCATTCCCTAAATTCAAGATCACATTGGGATCTGCATTAAGATGGCAGCAGTACATCAACAAAGCCCAAAGTACAAAATTCTTAGTGAAAAGAAAGCACTAACACAACTTGTTCCTGCGCTAAGGCTGTGGTGGGGGAGTTCCTGTCATCTCTGAAGGAATGTCTGGAGAAGGAAACAGCCTATTTTCAATGTGCTGGCTTGGAGAAAGTCAGTATGAGAGAACAATTGTCGTTCCTAATGGATTTACTTCCAGTAAATGTTTAAGTCCTCCATGCAAAGCATGTGGCCGCAATATCACGAAGACAACATCCCATTATTTACTACATAACGTCTCATGCGCATATTGTGCTCTCAGTGTGCCTGCAGCAATCCTCTGATTTGTTTATTCATAAGTGCAGTTTGTAATTCTTTAAATTATCTAGCACAACAGAAAGCATTACACACAGAGACAAACTAGATTTAAAATTGCTACATACTCTTCGTCTCGTAGGCCAAGACTCAACAGCATCTTGCATTTCGTCTCTCCTCACCCCATGCTCTGGTGTGCGTAATCTCAGTCCACAAATTACTACAGGATCCTTCGAAAAACTCTTCTATCCTTCCTGGGTGAGGTGTTCTTCTTTCTAGGAACAAACCAGTCACTGAGTGTTCTTCTAAGGCAGTACTCCAAGCCTCTCTGCCAGTAGAACGGCACAGTAGAGGATGGGGCGTGCTCCCCCGGCAAGCTGATCTGCTCCACTCCCTGGGAATGGTCATGCCTGAAGGTTTTCAAATCACCAAGACACATCAGCAACAGTAGAAGCACCTGTCCCCAAAACAAATACTTCACTCTTTTCACTTAGGATGACACTGAGCTCCCACAAGACATTCTGTTCCCTGACACCACCATAGATTTAAATGCTTCACTTGAGAGGAAATTTCATTGTAAGCCAGAAGGACAGCATGCTCCAACACTTATTGCAGAAAAAGAGGATAGGCAGAAATAGCAGATATGTCTGAGGTCCCTTCTTTTGCTTTTGTTTGGAATATAAAAAAATCTCACAATTCTTCTCTATGCCAATTCTCTTGTAGATTGAAGTAACTGTTTTCCAGTTTTAGTGATCCTAGTTTCTCAAGAAGGCAAGACATTGGGTAATCTTATACTTTACTGTCTGCCTACCACCACTGCTACTGTGTAGTCTCACACAGCATTTGTGCGTTGCCCTTGCATTCACCAGCAAGCAACAAACAGACCCATCCATCAGGCTCCAGCAAATGTGTATCTGCAGAGAAGGGGACCCATGTCTGTTACTGGTAGCAGTAACTCCTCCCCCAGTGAGTCTGAACAGCCTCTCTCTCCAGGTTAAACCAAATGGCTCTGGTTCTCTCTCAGAGATGTGAGTGAATGGATGTGCCGCCCCAAAACTCCCACCTCTCAGATCATATACTACTTATGTGAAAACAGTGGGTAAGCTTCTGGCAGCTCTTCCTCTTTAAAATGGGCTAGGGAAAAGCAGCATGTAATTTTCTGGCAGCAACACTGGAACAGTAAAATTAATGAGTCCCCACAGCTATTCCCACCTGTTCTTAGAGCAATATATATATTGGATATATACCCACCCATGAGTCTATCTGTGATGTTAACTCAAACAATAAAAAATCCCCAAAACCAACCCAACCCAGACCCCAGACTTTCCGGCATAGGAAAAAGGGTGTAAAAGAGCAGGTGGAAGTTTCACCTGTTTTCACATCTTGCTTAAGCTGGGTCTAAGCTCCTTTGACTGAATGGAGCAAAAGCAGGAGAGATGTGTCAGCAGCAGCATCAACCCAAGGGTGATACTGACCAGAAATACTGTAATATATGAAAACGGAGCAAGACGAGGGTGACTCAGCAGAAGATGTTTGTCTTCTATGCAGAGTCCTAAAATTTGGCTCTCTGTTACAGGAAATTACACTAATACTGAATCACAGTTCTGTACACATCATCGTCCTGTACAGATGTTTTCCATGGTGAGGAAGTTATTGTTAGGTAGGTTTTACAATTTTATGCAATAATTTTATTTTAAAATGTCTCCTACAGCATCCAGTTTTCCTTGTGCAGGAAACTACCTGAAGTATTTATGATTTCTATTCTCTCCAGTAAAAACTCTGACCAAGACACTCCAAGGATAGATGCAACAACCCTTCCATATTCTACCTGGAAAAGACAAATAATTTGCAACTATTCTCTAACAAAACATACAGAAGAGAAGATGAAAGAACTGAAAGGACCAGTGGAATGCTCATAAATTGGAGATTTATCTCATGACAAAGGCACTAGGATTGCCTGGGATTTTTTCTGAGATAATTTTAATTTTTTCCATATAATTTTTTTGTTAGCGGACATATTTTCAGAAGGAATATACTAATTTAAAAGTGCTTCCATTATGAGTAGAATAGCCAAGCTTTCTGTGTTCCAGAAACTTAAAAAAAAAAAAAAAAACAAAAACTGGGAAATTACTGTTAAAAAAGTCCTGAAGTTTTTAGAGGTTTACCGGGAGTTAATTCAAACTCATCTGTAGCAAAACATATTTAAAATTTATTTCTTTTAATAGCTATTAAATGTTGAAAGTGCAGTAAAGGAGATATGCTGATCATAGAAAAATCATCCCTTTGCAAATAATAACAGTAATGAGGCATTATTGCACAAGGGGGAAAACAAAATAAAGCATTTCATACTGGATACTCTTTCCCCTTAGACAATATGGCCTTTGGCAAACTGTGATGTTATCCTGGTCTTTAAATAGTGAAGTTTCCAAACAAAAGATTGTGTAAAAAAGATTTGAAGAAGATATATTTATAATTAATGATGGAGCTTGGAAGAAGCCCAACAAATGAAAGCAATTCTTGTTTTCTAACCTGGAGAACAAGCTTTCTATAAACACACACAGAGAAGATTACCCCAGTAATGAAGCAAAGTGATGAAGTAACATACTATACTTGAAAATGTTTCAGACTTTCAGATATTCTCAACCACGATGCAAGCTATATGTCACAGATACATTTGGGATGTAACATCAGTGGAAGTCTGCGGATACAGCCTTGCTGCTACATCAATACAACTCCATGTTTCCCAAATGATTCTGCTTCCTTTCATAGCTACTTCTGTGCGGAAACATTTCTACTATCTTTTCAGTAGCCCGTAAGTCAGCATTGCATAGAGTGAAGCAGCTGAATTGCAGTTGTTTTAGTGTTTAGTGTTTTGTTCTCCTGGTGTGTGCTGTTTTTATACATTCAGTGCTAGTTCTCTGATAGAGGCTTTAGCCTAACTACAGGGGGGAAGGGAAGGGGGTGGTTTGGTCTTTGCAAAAGCCAAACCAAAGCTGTTTCAGTTCCAGGTCCCATTTTTTCTGAACCCTGAAAGTTAAAGCCTGGATGGTTTGGATAAGTGCTTCTAATTCTAGCATACCCCTATTTAAAACAAGAGGGAGGAGGTGTTTTTAAAAAGCTAAAACTAGTACGGTCTGGAATGAAGTCTCTGAAGACATTTAGGGAGGATTCAGATAAACAATTCCATTCCTCTCCCCACCCCTTATATCTTTCATTAATTTTTATCCTACCCCTTCCTTGCTTTCTATCTTTCAGTTATTGTTTGCTTCCCCTCAATTTCCAATGGAGCTTGAAATTAGATTTCCTTTACCTCAACAAAGCTCTGAACCGCACATCTGGGTGAAAGTTAACTCCCAGACTGAGTCACTGAGTTATCACCCACCTCTGTACCTGAACTGGCTGAAACCACACAAAAGAAATTACTGTGTATGCCTGTGTCCATCTCACACCATCATTATTTGATTGTTGGAAGGATAACTCTGAGTTTACTTGGACAGAAATAGAACCACCCAATTGTAATGGTTTTAGTTTCCATTTATGACAGCAGAAATTGGGCCACACTGTTACTCAAGATAGAAACAGCACTCATTGTCACAATTTATAACTTCATCGGGAGTTAACTTGGGAACTGCAAGCTGGCAGGAATAATTCAGACATTGCTGCAAACTGTATTTTCATAATTTCTGTTGATACTGGCAAAGTGCTTGTTTTGGCTTTCTGCATGTTGCAGTCATTAGTATAATATAACATAGCCACTCAGATATATTTAGGGGAAGGTCATTTTTATACAAATAATTATGTACTGGGAAGTTAAATAAACAAGCAAGTTAAAGACATCAACAATCCCACTCCTTGATCCATGCCAAAGTGAATTTTAAACATTAGTTGGTTCAATTGGAGGAAAAGTCAAGCAGTGATTATGTCAGTTTGAAGAAAGAGGACATTGCACTTCCTTTTATTTGAGGACTCACCTGGAATGCTACTCCTTGAAAACTGCTAAATATATCCATAAAGCTAGAGGTGTTCAAAGACAAGCTAGAACACACTTGGTCACTATACCGTTAGCAAGATTACTCATCCTGTGCTTAATAATGAAAATTTCCTATTGAGATTTCACTGAGCAGAAAGTACAGTAACCTGCCGACTTACTAACAGCCCTTTGGATTGCATTTCCAAGGCACAAAAGGACACTGACCTTTAAAATAGTATTTGGGTGGAAGTAGGTGTCCATGGTTTTCATTTTGCAAGTTTGTAACCATAAAAGTTACAAAACAAGTCACTTTTGAGAAGTACTCATCTTTTACGCTCATTAGATTGCAATCCAGTGATGACTGAACATGATATTTAAACAGTAGTGTTTTTGCCAATGAGTTGCATGATCAACACGAACTGCTAATGTTTTCTATTCTAAACCTTCTCAAAATGTCAAGTGTTCTTGTCAGCTGAGTGGAAGTGGCATAAAAGTAACTTCTGAAGTTGTTGTTGATGAGATACCCTTGGGAAACTCAGTATATATACTGAAATGATATTCACAATATCCTCTAATCTCCCCTACTGCAAAAGAATTAGGCTCCCAGCTCACATTTCCATTGATGGTAATGTAGCACAGTCTGGGTCTTCCTTCCAAAAAAGACACTGAGCATTCTTAAATAACACAGGTCTAGTGCCCTGAATTTTCTCAAGTGGCAAGAAAATAAAAACCCAAAATAAATAAATTCCTTTTGAAAACCTAGACCTGGTAACTAACTCTGTTACAACCCTCATAACTGCAGCACTGTTAATTTTTATATTTCTTTTTACACAGCAGGATCACCAGAACAGCAAAAAAATTCACAGTTATCTGAGTCACCCTGGCTGTAGCAGATTCACTGTTTCTTCAGTCCCAGCTCCTTCTGTGCCTTAAAACACCAGAGAAAGGTAAGAAAACTGCTGCATTACCTAAGGTCCTTGCCAAGGATGTGGAAGACCTGGGCTCAGTCTGTGCTACTCATGGTTATGCTGTGTGAACCTGTACAAGCCATGCAGAGCTATTTCCAATAACAAACTGAGGCACAACTTTGATGTGCCCATACAGAGGTCTTGCAGCCTCAGTCAGGTGCCTCCAGAGCTCTGTTGGCTCTTGCAGTGCGCAGTTGCCCCTCCTTGATTTCACCTTATTGCAGCAGGAAGAACTATGGGCTTTTAGGTTTTTGGCCCAAACCAGTGCTGATGATGTTTGTTACACCATTTACAGCAAAAGCCATAAACTGGTTTGCTTCTAAAGTTCCAGTGAAGTCAAGATCATCACCGACACTGTATTTCCAGTGCCATGGGTTTCACGTGTTGCAGAATGTCAAGATCAGGTTTTGGAATCCCATTTTTGACTACCAAACACAATTTTTTACTCAAAGTGTTTCCCAAGAATCTAGTTAGACAGGTGGAACTTTATGGACAGGTGGACTCTATGGACAGGGACTGCACACTTGTGATCAGTGTTTGGTACTTTAATCACACATCACAGAGTCACAGAATGGGTCCAGCTGGAAGGGACCCCAGCAGGTCATCTCGTCCAACTTCCCTGCTCAAGAAGGGCCATCCTAGAGCACATGGCATGGGATTGTGTCCAGATGGTTCTTGAATGTATGAGATCTTTTCCTCAGAAGGCGCTGAAATGCCCTAAAGTCTCTGTTTACTTGTTGAAAGGCAGACTGGTATTTTTATGCTGTTGTTCCATGCACAAGTGTCTGATTTCAGTAATAAATAGTATTTTGGACAGGGAAACTCAGTTTTCAGTTTTAGCACACTACAGCAACTACAGTGGTGCAAAGCATAAATGTTTACAAAGATGAGCTTTTGTACATGGCACTTCATGGGTAAAGTGAAAATAAGCATAAAAAGCTAAAAGCAGGGTAGAATTTGGCATGTACTTTTATTATACCTGATTTTGTATCCACATTTTTTCACTTGACCTGTAGCAAGCATTAGTTAGGATATCAGTTCCACTAAATAAACATTTCAGAATTTGAGTGCTTTCAAATTGCTAACTGCTCATTTGTGATCATTTAGTAACACTTGGTGATGATGTCTCTATAACAAGTAGTTCATGTCTAAACTGGCTTTCACACTGCTGAAATGTAAAAGTTCAAGCATGCTGGTAGAACAAGCTGGCCTCCTAAGAACATTTCAGGGTCATTTCACGTTTGATTGCATCTGGTCTTGTAACTATGTTATGACACTCCTGGATCTAAAAGCCTGTTTTCACCCAGGTAACATACAGTACAGCAGCTTCATTTGCATTGTATTCACAAACTTGGCGAGTGGGTTGAAAAATGCACAGGGATATTCAGCAGCTAGGTTAACCTACATCCAGAGATATCCAGAATGTGGGTTACGTTCAGGTAGAAGAGGCAGAAGAGTACAGCTGCCACATCCAGGTCAATGAGATGCATCTGGGTTCTCAGCCCATCCTTGCCTCAGCTGGCTTCCTCTGTAAACCAGGCAACTGGGCCAGTTGGCGATGCTGCTTAGCAGCTCACCCTGCAAGCAGGGCACTTTCGCTGTTAGCCCCAGCTGCTTATACAGTCTTGACAATTGTAAAGCCCGGCATTTCGCAATATCGACTCACTGCCACAAAGTGTGAAATTAATCTTCAGAACATCACATAAGGTAGGAGCTTTCTTAATTAGCAACAAGGATCACAAACTCCTCAACGAAGTACAGAGCCATAAATGCAGTGAAAAACATCCTACCAGTATGAATTCTTAACAGAAGCAAGAGGCTACTGATTTCTGTATGAAGTAATAGTAACTTCAATGCTTATAATTTTCAGGTGATTTATTTAATCATCACACACACCCACAATGAAGGAAGGCAAAACAATTCTGTCTGTCCTACACAGGGATGACGAGGCAGCAAGAACACAGAATCTGCCCAAGGCCGGCATGAGGAGTCTGGAATGCCTGGCTGCCAGCCCCATTCTCAAAATACATCATTCCTTTCTAGAGGCAGCAGCTGTTTGTTCTTTGACACTTACAGAGCATCTGAGATTATTTCCATTGAAGTTAATAATCTGTGCAGTCCAGTGAGAACAAAATTGGGTCATAGATGTTTAAACTAGTCCAGTTTCACTGAAGACTCCTGGTAAACTCATGGTTACACACAACTCTGTAATTATCACGTTCAGTTTGGGAAGCTGACTGGCACATGTGGATGGCTGCGGCAATAACACAAAAGCTGAGCACTCAGCTCTTTGTTCTGCCACAAGCATGGCCAATCTTCTGGCTGGGGCAATTCCCGCAGTCTGAAATGAAGCTGAGGTTGCATGCACTCAGTGTATCCTCCTATGCCATCCCGAGAGGTGTGTACCTTCTGCAAGGAAAATCCAAGCATTTTGCCAGCCCATGACCCAGGCATGCACCAGAGACGTGAAGGCACGATACCTTGGGCAAAAAGGCTTCCTCTAGGATATACGGGCATCCATCTGCATTTCAGTTGTGTGATGGGCTTGCCCATCCCATGACGAAGGGGGCATTGTGGGGCCCTAGGGGAAGTGGCTAATAAGGGGGTATAGACAGGAGAATTGTCCCAGCAAAGCAGGATCCAGATTTGAAGCTCCCGGTAGGATGTCCTTGTTAAGCGCTAGTCTCTTTGTGAGACCTTGTGCAAAATACGAACATTTCAACTTTTTTCCACAACAAAGCTAAGGATATTAATTTTTTTTTTTAAAATGCTATGTTCACCAAAATTTGATTTTAAAGCAGCAGAATTGCACTGAAGCTGGTGGACAACATCTTGTGACTGCAAGAAAGACCTCAGTGCTTCTGGCTTCCATCGAGTTCCTGCACAAGCAGGACACAGAAGCCAGGAGCCAAGAGCCACTGACACTGTACATCAGGAACAGTAACACTTAAATGATCGTGTTAATTTCCATTGAAGAAATTTGTCCTTATTACCTTTTTTTTTCTTTTTTTTTTTT
>VWZT01008686.1:11350-22409 GCA_013397055.1 Pachycephala philippinensis | reverse complement strand
TTTAGCAGTGGTAGGCAGAGTGAAAATGGATATCAATCTGACTGCTTATTACAAACTTTCTCCTGCTTTTTGTACCAGACTTGGCCCTTACTGCATGTCCAGGAGGCATACTGAGACACTACAGGCATTTCACTGGGGCAATCCTGAGTTGCTGCCTAGTACTTTGGACATCCTTACTGTCACTGAAGAAATGCAGGTACCATGAAGGGATAATTATGCCCACCTAAGAATCCCGAAGTGTGTCAAACAGCTAACACTGAGTCTTGTGTAATAACCTACAATTAGCATGTAATGCCCAAGGCATTTGCACATTGACAACATGGTTTAAACCAGTAATAAAGTAGGCTAAAATGATTATTATAGCTAATAGTATTTTTAACAGAAGTGAAACTACAGAAAAGAAGCTACAGAAACATATTGATTTCAGCTGTGCCTCCCTGACAAGTCTGTATAGATTTTGTTATTTATGGTCCATTTTTTCCAAAAGAACCCAAGGCAAATGTAGAAATCCCTGGTTGTATGAAATGGATGGTTGCGCATCAAAATGAGGGATTTGCATGTTTAACTGCCCATATTTGTATCCTTCTATCCAGTTTGCATATGCAAAGGTGAAGATTGTTATATTTATCAGTGCATAAATGAAAGAAGAGATAAATGACCTGGTTTGCAGAGGTGCTGAGCACATGCAGTTTCCATTTATTTCAACTGGAGTGTGAAAAACAGGCCCTAAGTGACTGGCTCAAGCTCACACAATGCATGATTGTCAGTGCCAGGAAGAAAACCCAGAAATCCTTCCAGTCTAATCCTCCCAGTCTAAATCCTCCCCAGTCTAAACTCTAGACACAGTCTCTCCAAGAAATAAGAAAAAAAAAGAAAAAAAATCTGTACAATAGCCTGACCACACTCTTATTCCTATCTCAATTTGCTAAGAGAATAAAAAAAATAGGACATGAAAAACTCCTGCATAATCTTTAATGACTAGCAAATAATGCCAAGTAGGGCAAGTAAATATGTGTGAAGCATTGCTCACACACCCATCAACTTGCATGTGTGTCACAGATGGTTTTAGTGAAGAGCCAAAAAGAGGAGAGAAAGGAAAAGGAAAACAAGTCCAGATAAAGAGTGAGCTAGAAAGAGAGACAAAGACATTCTGTGTTATTTAAAAAAATCCCTTAAAAATGCTACAAAAACGAATGATAAAAAAAAAAAGGCACTATTCCCTCTCCTTGATAACGTGTAGGCTAATCTCTACATAAATAGAAATAACAGCCCTTTGAAATGGCAATGATTTGCTTGGAAAACATTCATTAAAAACGTCCTGCAATTATTGACTCTATCATTATTTCTTGGCAGCAGCTGAGTCTCGCTGCATCTTGTGTTGTTTTTCCAATGAATAGTGGAGCATTGTTTGGGAAAAAAAACCACAAAAACAGAAACAAAACAAAAAAAAAATCAGACCAAAAAAACCCCACAAGGACATTGTATTTGAAATATGTGCTTGGTGACATGGAGCTGATTGCCCAAAGGAATCAGGATACATATATTTGTATTATTGTACACGTGAGTAGCTTGAATCATGTACTGCTCGCTCTCTTTGTTTGGATTATGCAGCTTGGCTGGGCAGCCATCCAAAAGATTCACATTAAATTCTAGCTATATTCAGCACAAAAGTCATCTAGCATCAGAGGATCAAAGTTACATCAACCAACAAGCACTAAGGAATTGATAAGCCACTAAAATTAGGTCATCTCCTAGCAGCTGCTTTTGATGGATGAAGTAGAATTTAGCCTCAGGTTTTCTATTTAAAGATCTGTTACAGCATCTTTTCCTGCAGCTACAATGAGAACACAACAAAGTATAATGCTTCTGATTAAATGTTTAATCATTACTCTTTACTCTTCTGATTGTTTCTGCCATGGCACAGATTTACTGCACATACTATTTGCAGCTTTCCTAGCCCTTTTTAAACTGACATTAAAACAGTCAGGATTTTTAATTCCTCAGTTGAAAAACCTAATAAATTATTTTTAAAAAATGTGGCTAAAAATCTTTCAACACTGTTTATTTGCCATACTTAAAGAGACAGACTGTCATTTACTGGAACTGAAAATGAGTACCTAAGCAATTATCCCACCACTTTGCCCACTGGAAGAATCACCACATCACTGGGAACTGTATGAATACCAAAGTACATATCTGTGCATAAGTATACGTGGGGCTAAGGAAATTCTTATGGTTTTATGGTTTTATTTGTGGCTACTTTTTGGGCAATGATCTCATTAATCTAATTAACACATACTTTTAAAGGTACTAGCTAGTGCACTAGGCTATCTTTGGCATTAGCAACTGGCATCATAATTGCTAGAGTACAACATATGCCCTACCAAGACATGCTTGTGGTATCAGGGTAATACAAATAGTGCCATCATTATCATCATTAGCATCAAAACCATGACACAGCTTTAGAAGACAGTTCAAAATGAAATAAACAAAAAAAACTGAATTAGTTTCAAATGCACAGAACGTGCCCTTGACCTGTTGAGAAGGTCAACTGGCTGCAGCCTGTGTAAAACACTGTTGTGTCATCATTTCATAAATGAAGCTAATGCAGGACTTCATTGTCAGGGTTTTCAGTACGACATCTCTCATATCTGTTAAAATCACTAGAATCTTACTTAAATAACCTTGAGAAACAGGAAGGGAAAAGAAACGGCATCCACCCGATGGAAAAGATGAAGTAAATAGTCGTCTGCCTTTTCAAGTAAAAAAATTATGGGGGAGAAAGACTGAAAAATATAGTACATGACAATGCCACATAAGACACATAACTTTCTACAAATGACAGACATGTGCATGCTGCTCTATAGCAGTCATCCTTCGTGCTCTCTTCTACCAGCCTTGTAAGTGGGCTGTTGCTGGGTAAGAGTTGTAAAAGGTTGAAACTCGCTGTCGTTTCCATTCCAAATTTGGTGTGCCCAGTCTTTATTATTTGTGAAAGCAACATTATGCACTGTAATTCAGAGTCTAGATCTAGCTTTTTCCAGCTACATACCTATTCTTCAACAGAAAACCTAAACCGGCGTGGGGAGGGGGGAATGTGTAATAGTATGTCTGGAGTAGACAACACATCTGAAATTTTTCTTTGCAAGAAAGAATCTTTATGAGAAGAATGTAAATGAGTTTAATTTATCAGTTCTGCTTAGTACTGTATTCTGCTTGGATCTCAAGCTAACCAGCTTTGTCTTTTGCTTGGGGCCTCAGAGAAAAAGCCAGCCAGGGAGCCAGCTTGTAGGTGCCTATCTGGCTCATGGAGCAGGACATCTGGTGAGATGGCGATGCTTTGATGCCACATAAATTTCTGACAACCTCAGCTGAAGGCTGTCTGTCATAACATCTGCTGTCTTACTGTGCTATGACCATGCTATGCACTGAGCATATCTGATATTACACTATGTAAATCTTGGGATTTCAGTTTTGACTGGCCTAAGTAGAAGTAGGATGAAAGTGCCTCTTCTGTGCTCTAGCTGGCCTCCTTGGCATATCTTAGCATTAACATCCTTTCTGTTAATTTGTTTACTAACAGTTACCTCATCACCTCCTAATAACTGTGTGCTTAAGGCAAAACTGGCCAAAGCTGGCAGAATGTAACAAGAGTTTGCTTACTTTGTGATCTTGCATCTCTGCATCAATCTAGGGAAATAAACACAATGTCCTCTATTGATAAACAAAATACCCAACCCTCTTTCCACTGAATAAAACCACGTATTTTCACTAGGTCCACAAAGTTTGTTTAACTGAGGACAGAAAAGAAGAATAACATTTGCAGGAGAAACTGTATTATCCTGGCAACTTTTTCTGGCAGTGGATCTCATTTAAAGGTAAAACAATTACTGAATATTTCCTTCTTTCAAATTATTCCTATTCTTGACAGTGACAAACACTCATAAATGACAGTAGGAGTTTAATATACATATTATACTGAGTCTGATGCTAATCTCAACGCAATGTAACATTTCTTAACCCATGACCATAAACTAAAACTTGATTGTTCCAAATGACCTGAGGCACTTTTGAAAAATTCAATGGGCCAATTTATAATTTGACACTTAGAAAAATTACTTTTTATATTATTATTTATTTCAAAAACTCTTTCTTTTACCTGTTTCTTTTCCTAGGGTCATATGCTTCAACAAATCATGTGATGATCAGAATTTGGGGATAATATAAGAAGGAAGAATAGCTGCCCTTCTCTTTTGTGCCATTATCAGCTTTATCAACTGTCAATACCCTTGAAAAGATAAATGAAGATAGAAACAAAACACCACAAAAAAAAAAATAAAAGAAGTCACTACAGTAGTTTCTCATATATAGGGCATTTGCTTGGTATACTACAGTTCCTAGTTTTGACAAAATGCTGTGTTTTTAAACACCAGATTTAGCATTGTGATTGCAAGAAACTGTACTTTGTTAAAAATAATGTGAGGAATGACTGAAAACAGATCAGATCACATTATTATGAGCTGTAGTTCTATTCACCAGGTATGAAACTACAACTCTAGTAGTTGTAGCTCTTCTTGCTTGCCCACACATGATTGCTATGCATTATGTTCCAAAACACAAATGCACAAACCTGCTGGCAAGAGTCAGTAAGAAGACGAAAATTGTGGTTACACATCTTAGATGAGAGGACCTGCTTCTTTTAGGTCTCTTTGCCTCTGCCTATGTCAGAAGAGTTGTGCCATCCTATCTGTGTCTTCTTGGAAGGGCAATATGCCCTATTTCCACTTAAAGGTTGAGGGTTTGGCAAAGAACGTTCTGATCTTCTAAGAGTGAACAAACATTGTGCAAGATCTCATTACAGAGATCCCAAGTTGCCAGCCTAAAATGCTTTACCAGGCAATCACTATTTCCTGGGTATGCTTATGAACCACAAAGAGCTCGATACTTATGCAGCTTGCAGTATGCTGCGCATACAAAAATCAGCTACAAGAGGGAAAAAGTGTTTATGGAAGAAAAGGTTGGTATACACTGACACATTTTGATGGGTCACTAATCTAAACAAGCGAAAGCAAAGATAAAGCTGACAGTATGAGGTTTGGTTTGTGGTCATGTGTGCTGAGGAACCAGCTGTGCCAGCTGTCTTTCAGAAAGAGTTCTTGTTTTCCATACCCATGAACTGCACTGGAGAAGAAAACTGTGAAAAGAAAAATGAGACTCACAAAATCAAGCCCTCGAACCTGGGTAAATTAAGCAATAGGATTAAGGTTTTTCTCTGCCTCTTTATTGAGCACCCCCACCATGCTCCCCAAGCTCAGTTCCCATGGCCAGGTTCAGTTACACATCTCATACCTATAGACAAGTACATCATATAAAACATGGCCAGATATTCTTCTGCTGGAACCTTGCCTTCTTTCAGTGAAGGGGCAGTTACTCAATACTTATGTTTATCCTACTCATTCAGCATGAGATCTCAGATGTCATTTGCTGCATGCTATTTAAACCTTACAAGCAAAAGAGAACTTTTCTTTTTCTCGGGCTTTTATCTGGCTTCTACATCATAATATGTTTCCTGTTTTGGTTTTTTTTCCCCCTTTAAATAAACCTGAATACATTTACTAAAAATGTGATGTCATTACTAGCATTTTTAGATGCAGAAAAAGATAAGTTTCAGTGAGAAAAAAGTTAAATTTGTCAATGCTGTAAGCTAATTTGTGTGGCCAGTTTGAGTTGCCAGCTACAATTCTCAGTACTTGAGAGCACTCTATTTGCTGAATATGATTCTCACTGCCATCAGTTTCTGCTGTGAGGATTTAGTATTTCTGCATGTCAGATCAACACCTCTAAACATGGATATTCCTAAATCAAGAACCTACTGTTCTTCCTCACCCATCCAGGATCCTTCTCTTCACCTGCTATTTCTCACCTTTTCACTGACTGCATTGCACCAAAACTGCCATCTTCCCCCTCCTACCAGGTCAGTAAGACTTGCAGCAAGGGCAGCATCTTTACTCTTGTGTCTAGTATTCAGCTCCAGATAACTGCTGACAGCAGCAATTTCAAAGGAAATTTGCAATGAAAAGTCTCTTCTCACGTTTCAGTATGTGCATCCATGTGTGTGTAGCAGAGGTGACGGAAGTAGAAAATTATAATTTTCCCTTATCTTTATCTAGTATCTTGTCTAAAACCCTTTGATCACATCTCCTTTTCTATCCTGCAGCTTGTTGCTGAAGGTATAGAACCCAATTTGGGGTGCTCTACCCCTTTAACCTCTCCCCCACTGCTTCCACAGAGGTTTGGGCTGGGGTTGCTTATCTAGGGCCAAAACCCATAATTGCAAGTGGTTTAAAAAGTATAGTGAGAATAACATGAACAGAAACAAGAAAAAAGAATGTTCACTGAATAAAAAAGAAAGAATTATCACACTCAGGAATTTATTTAAATCCAGACCAGGCTTCTAAGTGCAATGGTGGAACACATCTCAGACACACATCTCAGAGCTGTGAAATCAAGTGGACAAAACCCATTTCATGTGTGTTTGTAGGAGATGATTTGAACACATTGTACCAGACCTTTTCCGGCTAAGATTCCTAGAATTAAAGCTTACTCTTGTGATGCTGCCAGCAGCCTGTGTAAGCTTTGCCTAGCTGCAGTGGTCAAGAAAGGTACATTCACGGCTATATCAAGGCCTTTCCAACTTACTTGCAATAGCAGTATAATGAATATACGAAATATTTTACTTCCCTTTTCTTTGCCATATATAGCAATTATTCTGTCATTCATCAAATGTACACAAATTTCTTTTCATATGTAAATAGACCATTTGCTTCTCAGCTCTAGCCAAACAGTTGTGCAGTTCTTTGTTAAGAAGATAATATATTTAATGATGGAGTGCCTTGTTTCCATTGTATGGAACAGGTGTTGTTTAATGGCACAGGCATTGTAACATTATATTCATTTATTAATGTGAGTGTAACGAACATATTGTAGAGACATGAATGTACTGGTCTCATGGTTAGGGTTAGTGGTTTCTTATGATGTGGTAAGTGTAGTATAGTGGCTTAGAGTCAGACTGCAGAGAAGCAGGAGTTCATTATAGCAAATCCAAGTGATGTGGCTGGTTTTGGCCCTTGCTCACTTTTGAAAAGCAGAGAATACATGAAAGACTTCATTGAAAATGTGCAAGTTATTCAGTGTGGTTAATTCTACGTTGGCTTCACTCCCACCTTCTTTCAAGACTGTGTATGTGAACATGCTTTCTGAAACTGCAAAACCAATCTGCAATGCATTTATGTTGTTTTCGGATATGTGCACAATCCCTAGTATCCTATTTCATGAAGTAACCTGTCTTCAAATATGAGGGAGAAAGTCTGTAGGTGATCCACTAAAGCAATGAAACAATGCTTGCTTGGATAGCGCAGCTACAAAAAGTCGGTCCTTTGCTCTTTTTCGCACATACTGCCACATTTTAAGAGTTTCTGCTCTGAGTGTTACTCACCTAGAATTGCTGTACAGCCAGCTGGCAAGGTAGCTACGGTTGCACAGGCAAATCAGGTGAGTGAGTGAAGTAACTAAAGCATCTGATTTTTCTTATTCTGTGAAATTACTCTTTTAGTATCAATCAGGGGGCCAAAATTTACAAATGCAGGTAAACGCCTGCAGTGCCCATTTGCTTTATGGAACTCAAATGTCTGCTTCAGTTTGTTTGGACAAATCTAATCTTTTTCACTCAAGTGCTTTACACTAACTTTGATGCCCTATATCACCATTATGCACTGCATTAGCAGTATCTCTTTTTTTACGTACTTTTTGGAAACATTGCCTTTAAAAATCATGGTATGTAATGAAGTGATTTTGTCAGAGAAAAGTTAATAAATGTGACTAAATCCTTACCTCTCTACTCTACCTTCTAATATATGACACATCTCAGTTTTTGTTTTGTCTGGCAATTTAATAATCTTAATCCTGTTAATCAGTATTTCACTTCCATCCATAATGCTAACTGGTCCTTTCACAGCACTTTGTATAGGTCAGCCACAACCACTTTCCTAGTAAAGCAAATGACAGCATCCCATTAACGATTTTCGTTGCTACTTTCTGAACTCCATCAGTTCCCAAAGTTTTACTTTTAGTGAAGGATCAACAACAGAACAAGGTTTGAAATATGAAATAAAGTGTTAAAATTATTTGAATATTTTCTTCACTCTTCTCTTGAACCTTCTTTACATTTTTAAAAAGAAAGTGAACCAATGCCCTCATGAAGTTGCCCACCTTTTCTTCTTGCTTAAGCTGAAAAATATATTGGTCTTATTTTCTTCTCACTAACACCATTTTTGCAATATTCCATCTCCAGCTGCAGCTGAATTTCTTTACACTCACAACTCAGTAAACAAGAGGACAAACAGATTAATTATCTGCTTTCCAATTTTCTCCCATAAGAATTGGGATCAAGGCATGGAGCATTCAATTCCAGCAGGAGAGGAAATTGCTTCTGCGTTCATGGCCAGTCACAAATTGGGGAGTGTGAAAAGCCCCCATGCACGATGATTCCTAAGCCCTGGAAGCACAGTCCAGATAACTGTGCTTGAACTTGCCATGGGTATGTAGAACAGGGAAAACATTTGGGACCTTTATTTGAGCCAATTCACAGATTTGCTGTCTTATGTTATGTCAGTTGCAAACATTGTGCCTTTGCTCTTAAACCAGGCTCTACCCTCCATCTCCTACGTCCCACATCTCATAATATTTCACCCTCTTAACTCGGGCAACAGCATCAATCTTCTTGTCCTTCTCATTTCACTCTCTCTTCCCTAAAAACTTGATTGCTTCTATGAAAACTGGTTTTAGTGAGCCACCACCCAAACCTCCTGCAGGTTACAGAGAGCAGGGGAGTCATCATCCAAGGGCACATGGGTTCATTTTCCACAGTAAACATGTCAGTTTTAACAGTGACATGTGGTACACATGCTCACATGCATTAGAGATTCCTGTCTTGGCCATAGTCTATCTGGACATCGTTGAAGCCCACCCTGAAATACAGCCTCTTCCCAAAGCAATTTGTCTGCCTAGCAAGCAGGACTGACAATGGATTTGTTTTGAGTGGAGGCATGGGCAATTTGCCTACTGTTACAAAACAAGACAGAAAACTGGGAGCAAAAGCATCTTTTGCCTTCCCGACACAATACTGTATCTGACAAGCCATGTCAGGCTGTTTTACTTAAATAGTTTTTAACTGAATTTATTATTAACCAGAATGAATTTTATAACAAGATGGGAATAGTAGCCAGCAGCCAGCTGTGGCAGACCACACAGCTGCCTAGCTGCCTGGCTGCTGTTCATCCCTCTGAGGACACAGACCACAGCACAAGATCGGTCACATAGGTTGCATTATTAGCTCTTCTCTTTATTAATACCTCAGTTTTATCACCTGCCACCAGAGACCTCGGGACAGGTTTTTTAAGTATGCCTGTCATGTAAATCAGATTTTAAAAAACATCACCCTCTCCAGGGTGAAACTGATAGCACAGCCAGGTTTACCTACCAAATTACTCTGCAACCTGGCCTTCAAAAGGAGAGACAGCAGAGACAGTTAAATCCATACATGGCCCTGAGTGGACTTTGCACAGACATCTTTGCTACACAGACTTCAAGGCTGCAGTATGACAGCTTTATACCTGAACTGGAACCAGAGTGGGCAAAGTAGTCCTCCTATCTCTTCCAAGGTAAAGATAGTGTAAAACTTTCAACAGCATCCTCTGAACTAGCTGTCCTGTGAAATACAAAAAACATAAGGCATTACATGCCATTAGAGACACATGAGGTATCACACTCAATATTAATTTTTTACAGAGTATCTGTCTATCCACATAAGGAGATTACACTGTTATCTGCAGCAAGAGCTTTTCTTAACTGATGGAAAAATATTCTGATGTTGGCCAAGAGAAACGCTATTTCACTACATAGGAAAATGGAAAAAATATATTCTTAAATGGACAAAAAGAAACCTCTGATTGATAGAAAAAGGCAAACAAATTCTCTTCATAGCTCTGCAGCTGTCAATGATATTGGCCAACTTACTCTGAATTGTAAGCAATGTAACTAAGAGCAAATTCTGACCAGTAACTATGGTGCATTTTATCTTACTATAAAAAGAATTACTAGCATTAAAGTGATATCAAATCACAGCAGCATGAAAATAGCAAAGCAGGTAGGTAGGGAAGACAGGTGATAGGAGGTTTTCCAGAAATAATTGTTCCTGAACAATAGAGGTTGTCTGTGCAAAAGCTTTCTAGTGAGAAGATCAGTATCTTTCAACTATTATTTCGATAACACTATTCTTCCTTAATAGAATAAACCTATTAATATTGCCCTGGAGCACTTAAGTGACAATAACAGCAATACAGTATTTTAAGAAGAAATCCTCTGTCCCCAAATTCGTGTTTTTCACCCAAAAGGAATAATATTATTAAAAATAATTAGTACAGACTTTCCTCTAGGAAACTTTTAATGCTTTTTCTTCAAAGATTTATGAAGACTAAAGAAGGCTCAAGCATCTGTGTAGTGAATCCAGAGCCTATACAGCTGAGGGAGATGCAGTAATCAGTGACAGTATAATTCCCTCTTTCTAAAAATTTGACTGTGCCTGAAGTGATGTGACATATATGGGTACAACGCAGCTGTTGTATGGTCTCAGGCAGAGTGCAAGGGAGAGTCAAGTCATATGGGTACTAAAATGATGTCACTAAACATAGCTATCGTTAAATTATTTTTAAAGTTTTAACATGGAAACATGATACTACTACTGGACAGACCAGCTGGGGGGATCTACTAGCAACATAATTCAGGACATAGACATTCAAGACATTGTATACGAATCTTAAAATAAGCAAAAAGATGGGTAGAATTCCAGAATTATTTTTAAAAACAATTTCATAACAACCCTCTCCACCATGTCAGCTACTCGGTGCTTCAGGACACTCCCTGGTAACTGCTGTGGTCTTGCTACCATGATCTCATCTCGAATTGTCATTACATAATGAGCTAAAAAAAAAAAAATCTTGTT
>VWZT01008686.1:0-11336 GCA_013397055.1 Pachycephala philippinensis | reverse complement strand
TATCAGTGTGGAAAAAACCCTCATATTCTAAACAGAAAATGCACTCACAATGTATAGATATTAGTTGCTGTGTTTTCTTCCATCAACTTCCTAAAAACCTACTTGCTAATGACCTCATGTGATTTAAGTTTTCTTCTTTGCCTGTTGACAGCTGCTGGGTGGCATACAGTCTAGAACAGGCCAGAATGGAGCAAATGGCACAGCAAGAATTTCTACAGCAGCACCACACACGGCACATTCAGCAAGGAAACTCAGAGCAGAGGTTGTGCTGCGCCAGCATGTAGGATGAGCATTAGTATGTGACAGGACTCCAGAGCAGGAGGGTTTCCTTGCAACACCTACCATTACCTGGAGCTACTATGATGTTGTATTGTGAGAACACTACTTAAGAAATACAGCCTTTTTTTTTTCCCTTTTCTTTTTAGTGATACTAATCATGTTTACCTATTCTAACACTACAGACTTCTAGCTAATGAGCTATTATATTCCTCAAGTTATGCAACACTCCCCTAAGATTTTTCAGATTACAAACGGATTTTTTTCTAGGCACCATATTGCCATGTAGCCCCAAATCATCAGCTGACCTGCATTAATTCAGAACTTCTGAAAAGTCATTATGCAACATAGCAACAGAGGTACAGGAGCAGAGGTTAGTCATTACCATGCCCCTAATTGAAGTGACAGCACTAAAATCACATTAGGGAAGAATTTCAAAAGGCTACACCTACAGTGTCTAAGTAAAGAACGTAAATGAAGTGTTAATTGAAAGTCAGAGAAGTAGCAAGTTATGAAAATAAGATAGTAAGAATTACAGAGGAAAGAGAGACTCTGATGATTGAAGAGAAATTATTTGTAAGGCCAACTGCTGCAATTTGGATAAAAAAGCCTCCAGGAGCAGACAATTTGATATTACTTTATTTATGTTGAATTGAACACCATGAGAGGTAATTCCTGAAAATGCTAAATCCATACACTGGGGAACTCATCAGGGAAGACTGACCATGCCTGACATTTAGGATGGAATGCCATGAGGCTGCACTGTTCTTTTCATTTGCCCTCTGTACTCCTCCATTACTGCATGCTGGTGATATGCTCAGAAGGAAACCTGAGCTGCTCTGAACAGTAATGAAGTGCCATTGTGTTATAACAGCATGCTTACATGTTTCAGTGTTATTTTTGGCAGCCACGTGATAAAACCCAAAAACGCTGTGTGTGTGTGTGTGCGCAAATACATTAGATTCAATTCACATGAGCAAAAGGCGTCATTCTGTCCCAGAAATAAATGTAGTATCAAGGCTTAAGTTTTCTGAAAGTGTTTTTTCCTATCTGATGCTTATTTGGGCAAAGAGAAATCGGCTTGTCATGCTGGGAGACACAGGAGCAATTTGCAGTTGTACAGCTGCCTTCCCTCCCACCCCAACCTTTAGCATTTTCCCAGTGCTGCTGCACTCCTATGTACAAACTAACCACAGTACTGGAAGCAAATCTTACCTCCTGCCTCCTCTACCCCAGGACCCAGAGTAGTCTATGATGGATCACTGGGCTTCAACACAGAGCTTCAGTGGTGCAGCAGGACTAAGGCAGTGCTCTGTACATACAGGTAATGCCATTTCTAATGCAAATATAAGGTGTTTGCACACCCATCTGCACCAATGCTGAGAAACCCAAACCACTGATAAGCTTTCATTCAGGCAGGGTAGCATCTGAAGAGAAGACAGGGAGTGTCTCCCACAATTACTCCTCCCCATGGTCTCAGAGTGTCCTTAACATGATGGATAGTTCAGGAAAGAAGAGCAGCATGAATAAGCATTAACTATCAGCTGCCGTATCTAAGGCAGGTGAGCAGAGCACTATGGACCACCCCAGTTAACTTCAAACAAAGCCAGCTCAGGTATCAGGCTGCTTTGGTCTGTACCACCTGGAGCTCTCTGCAGGCCACTTTGCAATCCTTTTTCAGCAGCATGGCCTCATTTCTGGCAAAAAGGCAAAACAATCAGTGGCATTTGGAAGATGTTTTCCTTGTCATGGCAACACATACAACAGCCTTTGTGGATGGCACGAGATTGCTGGGCTTGAACAGGCAATGCTCTCCTCTTTCAATACTAACAGATGAAGATTTAAAGGACCCAAAGAGCAACACAAAAAGCAGAAATGGGGAGCACTGATGAGCTCCAGGGCCTTGAGGAAGGAGAATATTTGGCATGGTTAGGACATATGGTGGGTGAAGATCTGTGGAAGCTGCTGGCCACATTGGCCAGGACCAGGGCAGTGACTACCCTCTTGTACTCAGCACTGGTGAGGCCACGCCTTGAATCTTGTGTTCAGTTTTGGACCATTCACTACAAGAAGGACATTGAGATGCTGACGATTGTCCAGAAGGGTAATGGAGCTGGTGAAGGGTCTGGAGCACAAGTTCTGTGAGGAGCGGCTGAGAGAGCTGCGGTTGTTTAGCCTGGAGAAAAGGAGGCTCAGGGAAGACTTTATGCCCTCTGCAACTGCCTAAAAGAAGGTTGTGGCAAGGTGGGGATCAGTGTCTTTCACAAATTGTAAGTGGCAGGATGAGAGGAAATAGCTTCAAGTTGCACCTCAGTTTGGGGAGGGATTGGATATGGAAAAAAATGTCTTCAGCAGAAGGGCTAGCAAAGTTGGAACTAGCTGTCCCGGAAGTGGTTAAATCGCCTCCACCCCTGGAGGTATTTAAAAGATGTGTAGATGTGGTGCTTAGGGGTATGATCTACTAGTGGGCTTAGCAGTGTTAGGGTTATGTTTGGACTTGATGATCTGAAGGGTCTTTTCCAACCTAAATGATTATACAATTCTAAGCTACCTAAACGTCTGTATGCTGTACTTGGTTGCTGCTGAGTCATTTGGTGCCTTTGAGCAAGTCAAAACTCTGTGAAGAAAGTGTCTCAGTTTCTTTCCTTTGAAATAATGAATGATGTTTACTTAGCAGAGTAAACCTCAGAAACACCAAATGACTGCCCTGCACTTTGAAGCTCACAGATATCATTTTACAATACAGTCATTCCCTTTTCTTCTGCTGCTGTTTTCCACATGAAAATGAAATTATTCCATGAACACGGAAATGAAACCTGGTTACTAATGGAGGTCAAACCTTTCTCCCTTCAGGTATGTTTCCCCAGTCACCTGTGCCCAAACCTGCCTCATCAGTCCTCACCGTGTTCCTTTATGCACAAAACTGTGTGTACCGTTCCAAGGAGCCCCATGTTGACTGCTGACCTGACAATTTCTTTACCTGCCTTCCCCTCTGCAGAGGTACTGTCTCTGCCTCTCTTCTTCTAGACAGAAAGCAGTTTCCACGAATCTAGTCAAAATATAATTAACTGCAAACACTCTTCAAATCCAGCTGAAGACTGAACAAACTCAGAAGCTGCTTGTGAGGGTGAATAGCAGACAGACAGACTGATCATAAAGAAAGATTGCATAAGCATCATTTTTTTACAAAACCAAGCTACAGTAGAATTAGAAGATTCAACATGATGTTCCACAAGGACTGTAATTCATCCACCTTATATAAGTTATTATTGACCAACATTATTCATTTCACAGAGCAACACCAAATATTATACAGGAAAAAGAAGAGCTGATCCCTCATAGTAATTGTTCTAGGGGTCATGAACCTCATTATGGGTTTTCCAAGCAAATATAAAAAATTAACTATTGCATTGAAGAATTTCACTTAGAGCTAAAACCTACAGAATAAACAGAACCAGGATTTGAATTTATCATCAAATCACTATAAAGCTAAGCGACACTATTTTAACTAACAAAAATATCAATGAATCACAGACATTTACAGGAATACTGGCCACTCTTCGAAATTTCAGTAGATACACCATAGTCTTCCTCACAAACATTCATGTCTATATACCTAAATGTAGTTTCCACAACTGAGCTCCATTGTGTGGCTGTTTTGCAGGGTTGTATGTGCTTTACATTTCGGTATTATGCACACTTCACTTTATAATGTGTGAGCTTTCTGTTTAATGTAAGTTGCTCATTCCATTTGTGGTTGCCATCAAAGTATTTAACCTCGTTTAAAACTCATAGAACTGAAGAGTTACCTCAACAATGCTGAAGCCTATGTCTTCCTGATGACCTGCATCCAGCCATTTTAAATCAACAAACATGTCTTTTCCCTGACCCTTTTGAGCTTTTGTTCAAAAGTTTGAAGGCTGCTTACTGACAAGTGATTTGTTTCCATTAGAATATGCCTCACTCCAGCCATCCGTGACCATTTTGTACTTAGGGCTTTATAACCAGCACGTCTCAACATTCCTAAAATCCCAGAGAGGATCTGAAAATAGAATAAGAAATGAGCATTTAAATTAAAAGCAACAGCACTTGCATGAAGCTGCCAGGTTTTTATGGTAGATAGTGTCTTTTTGCCCACCCCCACTCTCTCTACTCCCCCTTTTTCTCAGGGTTGTAAGCTGTGTTTTCCATAATATTTTGCAATGCCACCTAGGGTTACATTCACTCTATTTATAGGGGACTGTTTTAAAGTGAAACAGGTGTCAGATTGAATGAGGCTGTTGTCAGCATACAAGTCCTCTTGGGGAGGGGATGGGAGGTTTACTACTTTCTGTACTTGGGGAATTTACAGTCTGATCGCCAATCTCTGTGCAGGGCTCAGCAAGAGGAGGGGGAAAGGCAGAAGAACAGTGGAAGGAAAGGTTAGCTTTCTGCTGGAGCTATGCAGTGCTGCCTCTCCCCCAGATCCACGCAACCAGATCTTTGCTTTTTTCATGTGCTGAAACTGATCTGAGTGTTTGCAAAAGAGGCCAGACAGACAGCCTGTCCTGGGGAATGAAACCCTTCGAACAGCCATGAAACAGACAGAGCTCAGCTGAGAAGAGGGCAAATGAAGACCCCTGTCCCACCTGTATCCCAGCCACCCCATTCTGTTGATTACACCAGGGACCAGTCCCAGGGAACAAAGATCAGCATAATGCTTCCATGCCTCTCCATCTCATGCCACCTTTGCCATTATTATATCCTAAACAGCAATCCATTAACATCACAATCAGGAACGTTGCGAGGACAGGAGCTACAGAACACTGTGGTAATAGTGTGTAGCAAGCAGTAAATACCAGCATAAAGAGACCCTCACCCACTGAGCCCAGAGTCAGACCAAGAAGGCAATGAGTATGTGAATGCATGAAGGGGATGGCATGGGAAGATGAGGTAACACTTAAAAAATAATGTAGAGACAGGAAGTCACAGCTCATTGCTCATCTTCACTTTGCTTGAGGATGACCATGCTTATTTTGCCCAGGCAGTGAATTGTAAGACTTAAATAGAGACCACTAAGACAGCTGACATAGAGCAGTAGCAGTTCATGAATTGTTGCAACTATTAATCACTACCTATATCAAAACTAAGACTCCAGAACATGCCAGACATGCTACAATGGCAAGGACAAGAGTTGCTACTTGTTCAGGAACACATCCAAACTGCAGAGGTCAACTTGACAGACAGAGGGAGGACAAAGGTAATGTGATAAAAGTCAGGCAGCTGACATGAGGAAGGAGAATGGAACAAGAGAAATCATGACTGGTTTTTCTTGCTGGGAACATTTAATGCAGAAATGAGTGCATTTTGGCACAGTATAGAAAACAGGTCTTTGGGAAGTGCTAGAATGAGAATCTCACAAATGGCATCCATGTGTAGGAAGAACCTGAGAGACGCACAGCATCAATGCCAGAGGCATGGTCTACACCACGAAGACTGGAAGCAGAACTGTCAGGGTGAAGATAGAGTTGTGTGGAAAGACAACAAGAGAGACTATTTGATAAGTAAGATGACACTGGTGACAATGATTTAGAGGTATCTTGGAGTTATCTGGCATCATCAGCATACCAGTCTGGCTGTACGATGTCTTTTTTTTTTAAGTATTTACAGGTATTCATCAGGAATTGGAAGCTAACAACTTCCGTAACACCTGAAACTGAGAGGACCTTTCAAGAAAAATCTGGAAGAGAGGAATATTTAGTGTGGGTTAGGCCACCATACTGATTTCCATTGCAAGAAAGTCATCCGTAGTTCTTGGAAAGATGTAAGTCACATAAAACTGCCATATTTATCCAAGGAACAAGGCGCTAAGGCAAATGGATTTACATGTGCAAAAATCCCAGTTCAGTGTGTGTTTGTGGATTTACTGTGATTCATCAGTAATTCATGTTAATTGGCTATACAAAAAACAACTTACATTTTAAATTTAGTATTTGTACTTGGAGTTATCACTACTGTATAACTCATCATGGTATTTGTGGTTTCTTTTGTGTACTTATTTATGAACACTTGGGGTTTAAATATCGTGAAAATTACAAAAATATGAACAAATAATCACAAAAATATGAAAATCCCGTTGCACAGAAATGCAATGGGACTCTTGCAGAACTATTTAGTTTTGTTTATTAAGGAAGGAAACAAACTCTGAAAATAACAATGAAAAAATATCACATAACTTTATGGAAAATGGGATTGGGAGAAAACACACAAATATTTAAGTACAAAAGGTTACATTTTCAGAACAGCTCACCAGCTCCCATTCCTGAAAATGAACACCAGACCCACTGGATGCTGAGTGCTGTCAAAAATCTAACCACTTCACTGAAGAGCCTAACTGGGAGCTGAACTGTCTTTGTAATCCGATTCCATTTGGGAGATGTGGCATACCAAATTCTTTGGAAAGAACTAGATCTTATCACTGCCATTCCTGAATTAATAAAACACAGTTGATAGAGCACTTTGTGCAATGCAAATAATTTTAATAACAAATTTGCATACAGCAAAAACAAACAAGCAAACAATATCTCTGAAGAATCTAAGGTTTTTTAGCAGGTTGTTTTTACATTTGATAGGGAACTTCAAAACAGACAGCTGGATAAATCCCCATGTGCTCAGAGACCCTGGGCACAACTTCACTGGACTTTGCCCGCCCCTAACCTCCAGGGTTTCTGTTTCCTCTTACGCACAAGAGCAGAGGGGGAGTGCTGGAGACTATTAAAACAGCCATGGTTGTTTTGCCTGCTGCACTGTCTTTCAAAGGATGGTGCAACCATCTCTTCCATTTCACCATCCCTAAAACTGTTGTGCCCAACCCCTCCCTCATGGCAGGATTCAGGTGTGCACCACGTATATATGCATATATGTTTAGGTATATATACACATGAAAATACAAAAACTCGGACACGGCAGACAGGTTATCCAGAAAGGATTACAAAGCCATTGCTTCCACTCCCTGAAAAGTGTTTGGGTCTTGAATTCAGCTATAACGATGGAAATGCTTTCCAGGCAAGATCTGCTACCAGTCCCCTGCATCCCTCCAGCTTTTGTCAGTTCTCATACCTCTACGCAAATGCTCATACCCTGAACTACAGGAAGCAGAGATGACAATGACTGTAGTCTTTCTTGTCATTCTTAGGTCCTTATCCCTAATATTCTTCACAACTGATCACTTCAAAATGATCACTATCTCTACCAATTTCAGTAAATCTGCTACCTGCTAGCTGTAGCTCTTTGTTTTGCTCTACTTTCCTACAGATTCAGTTAATTTTGCATTTTTTCTCAGATCACAGTTCTTACAATTATTTCTGCAAAATGTCCTTCCTCTCTACAGCATCACACAATTCTGCGTTATATTTTCATTGTGTGGCAGGCCTTCATTCTTGAGGTTCACTAAATCTGCATTTGCAAATTCCTTGACGGCTACAGCAGAAGCCTNCAAAGGGTTTGCACCCTTATGGAGTTAATTTACATTAACATAAATATTCCATTAGTAGAAATGTTTATAACATACTTCTCTCTCAAGAGGCATTCTGCAACAAGATTCTTCAACCACTTATGTTTAACTAATGTGTATCACATTTGAATAATATAAAAAGACAACTGAGTTAAGCGATTGAATGCCTGGAGAAAACCAATGTTAATTTCCACTAAAAGCAAAGCACATTCCCTTTATTTTGCAGCTTAATTACTGCAGTATTTGGCTCACAAATAAAAAACATGGTTCAAGAAGTCTCCAATAATAGGTTGCCGAAGCTTATTTTTCCCCTCCCACATATCTCTGAAAAGGATTTTTCATATGCATTACTTCAAGCCCATTCCTGTGACCCACAGCAAGGCAGGTAAGGTTGAATACCTGCTTCCCAGTATGTTGTTGACATAATCTGATAACCTTGCAGGAGCCTGGCATGGAGTGGCTTCTGCATCCCAGGCTACGTTAGTGCCAAAAATGCACCCAAAGAATATGGAAAACAATGCCCTTCTCCTCAATTCTGATAGGAAATTCTCCATGTTTCTCTGGAATTTTTCAGAAGCAGCTTTATAAGTAAACTTTAGCAATGAGCTGATACCCATGCTATTCTGCTACTGTAACTTGTTGGCCATGTACTCTTAGAAACAGTAGCAATGACTTGCTCAAGGTAGTTGGTTAAGATGAAGGACATACTGTTTCATATAAATTTCAACTCACTGATACCCAAAATAGATTGAGTCAGTTTTCTGGCCATATAAAAGGCAATCTTAAAAAAAAATCCATTAAAATTAAGAGGAAGCAAAGGCAAGTCAGTAAGTAACGAACGTATTAAAAAGCTTAACAAGCCTTCTAGCTTATGCATAGAAAACATCACTGACAAAGTTCAGACAAGCTCAGAACAAACTCATGGCCATGAGCAGGATCATTCCTTTGACTTCGGTAGGACAAGGGCAATTTACTTTATCTGGAATACAGCAGTGTACTGATGTCTTACATCATTGCTCAGTGAATTTGTGACCCAGATTTCTACTCCAGGCATCTGGAAACTTATCACAAGGGTCACTTAAAGTGTAATTATTCCTACTTTATCATGGTTATAGAAAGTTAACTTGCTTTGTATGAACTTCTGTGAAATTTCTAAAACCCAGTTGCTAAAAATTTAGTTCTAGAGACTGGTTTTTAAGCAGTCAGATGAGCATGCAAGAGAAAAACTGAGAAAGATTAATCTGAGCCTTGTAAAGCTTTTATTCTTTCCTTTAATGCTCTGCCTGTTAATTATTTCCCTCTGTAAGTAATAAAATCTTTGATTCTTCACTAAAGTATGTAAAAAAATCTGCAAAATGGCATTAGCAGGAAGCAAATGTTTAATTTCAACTCAAGTTTCAATGACTTTTAAGAATAGAGGGTGTATTTCCCTGAATAAACCATATGATCTCTTGCGTGCCTAGCCCACCCCAATTCTCTAGTCTCTTATCTTTGTGTCTAGAGTGCACACAAATGCACATAAGTGCACGCCACACAGAGTCTTACAGGACCACCCCTTCATGCAAGTGGACATTCACCTTGTAGCAAGACTTTTTAAATTCCTGATAACATATGTGGTACATTGAGATGGCTGGCTCAGATTATTGACTTCTATGGACAATGTATATTGAGGACTGGCTGAATGGCGGATCTCAGAGGGTCGTAATCAGTGGCACAGGGTCTAGCTGAAGGCCTGTCATCAGTGGTGTCCTCCAAGGTTCCATACTGAACCCAGTATTGTTTAATGTATTCATCAATGACTTGGATGAAGGGGCAGATGCCTCCTCAGTGAATTCACTGATGACACAAAGCTGGGAGCAGTGGCTGATACTCCAGAGGGCTGTGCATCCCTTCAGAAGGACCTTGACAGGCTGGAGGAATGGGAAGAGAAGAAACATATCAAATTCAACCAAGGTAAATGCAGGGTCGTGCAAGGAATAACCCCAGGCCTCAGCACAGGCCGTAGGTTGATCTGCTGGGAAGCTGCTCTGCAGAGAAGGACCTGGGGGTCCTGGTGGACAACAAGCTGTCCATGAGCCAGCAGTGTGTCCTGGGGCCAAGAAGGCCAATGGGATCCTGGAGTACATTAGGAAGAGCATTGCCAGCAGGTCAAGGGAGGTGATCCTGACCCTCTACTCAGCCCTGGTGAGGCACATCTGGAGTGCTGTGTCCAGTTCTAGGCTCCTCAGTGCAAGAGAGACAGGGAGCTCCTAGAGCAGGGCCAGTGGAGGGTTACAAAGATGATCAATAGACTGGAGCATCTCTCTTATGAGGAGAGGCTGAGGGAGCTGGGTCCGTTCAACCTTGAGAAGAGATAACTGAGAAGGGACCTCATCAATGCCTATGAGTATCTGAAGGGAGGGTGTCAAAGGATGGAGCCAGGCTCTTCTCAATGGTGCCAAGAAATAGGACAAGAGGCAGAAACTGATGCATAGGAAGTTCCACCTGAACTTGAGGAAGAACTTCTTTACTGTGCAGGTCACCAATCACTGGCACAATTTGCCCACAGAGGGTGTGGAGTCTCCCTCACTGAAGATATTAAAGATATTCAACCATCCGGCCACAATCCTGTGCCATGTGCTCTAGGATGACCCTGCTTGAGCAGGGAGGTTGGATCAGATGACCCACTGTGGTCCCTTCCAACCTGACCCATGTTGTGACTCTGTAACAGACTTAATGCAGCATGGGTATAAAAATGTGCACAAGGAAAACACCCATTAGGGACAAAGGACTGATGAGAAACAGATGAATAAATGTTTAAAAAATTGATGTAATTTTATTTTTAACAGCCTCCCATTTCTCACATCCAACATTTGAGGTCAGTTTAATACAAAGGCATAGGCAATTTAGTTATTTGCCTGCTCGTACAAGGGGTCATTTGAAGCAATCAAGCAGTGCTTAGAATAACTACTATGCCCATGGAGAGATTGTCTACAACCATGTGCAAAAGGGTATTTATGAAGTTACTCTCAATTATAGCTTTTGTGAGTGTGAGTAGGATTTTTTTTCTAATTTGTAGAGGGTTCCACAAGTTCAGAGATCCTTCTTATTTCCAGATGTCATGACAATTATGATCTGCTAAGTGAAGGAGATGTCTTATTTTCAAGAGCTGTTGAAGGAAACAGTTGTACCTGTGTGACTCCTGCCCAGTATTTTTGTCTTTGGGCATGTTAATTGGATCAGAGCCCAAACCAGTTGAGCTGCTCTTCTGAACATCACTCGAACAAGGAATCTAAGTGTATAGCTGATTTTACACATGTAAGTATATTGATGAAATCTGCTCATATTTTTGAAGCCAGACAGGTACTACAATTACTTACGTGAAACCAATTTCTTAGTGATAATGGATTGAGACTAGACCTTGGAAGAAAGACTTGGGGGTGTTTGTGGATGAAAAACTCAGTATGATTCAACAATGTGCACCTGCAGCCCAGAAAAACAACTGCAGCCTGGGCTCCATCCAAAGCAGCGTGGGCAGCAGGGGAGGGAGGTGACTCTGCCCCTCCACTCTGCTCTGGAGAGACCCCAC
>VWZT01008683.1:325167-352995 GCA_013397055.1 Pachycephala philippinensis | reverse complement strand
CGCCGTCGCCCTTGCCCTGAGGGGAGGCGGCGGCCGCGGTTCCGGCCCCGGCCCCGGCTCTGANGCGCCGCCGTCGCCCTTGCCCTGAGGGGAGGCGGCGGCCGCGGTTCCGGCCCCGGCCCCGGCTCTGACCCCGCTCCCGGCCCCGCCATGCTGTGCCACGGGGAGGGCCTGCTCAGCTCCCTGACGGCGCTGATGGCGCTGGCGCTGGCGCTGAGCCGCAGCCCGGCGCTGGCCTGCCTGCTGCCGGCCGGGCTCTACCTGGCGCTGCACCTCTTGGCCCTGGAGCCCGCGGCGCCCCAGAGCGCGCAGCGCGTCCTCCGGCCCCGCGGCGCCGCCGCCCGCATCGCGCACCGCGGCGGGGCCCACGACGCGCCCGAGAACACGCTGGCGGCCATCCGACAGGTCAGCACGGGCCCCGGGGCTGGCGGGCGCAGGCTCGGCCTGGTGGGCCCGGTGGGTTGTGTCTGATAACCCGCCCTTCCGGCCCCAAGCCCTCCTCACCGTGAGTAACTCCGGCTGTTCTTCCGACAGCTGCTGGAAGCTGTGCGGCTGGTCAGTCCTGCATCGCCAAGGGCGTTCAGATCAGATCTGAAGCTCGTGGGAGCTGTTACAGCCTCGGTGCTGATGGATATTTCAGCAGTGCAGCGATAATGAAATACTGTTATTTTGCTGATGTAGCAACAGCTCATAGAGAGCGGACAGCAAGTCAGTAACAGGTTGCTTGGTTTTGTAAACCTTGAAGATCTGTGGTGAGAATCCACAGTTAGAGGAAAATCTGCTACCAGACCTTCACTCTGTGTAGCCCTGCCATGACTTACTGCTGCCTCATCTGCGAGACGTCAAGGCACAGCGAGGGTTCGCAGTCTGAGAACCATCTGAAATAGTGATTATCAGTCTCTCGGATGTACCTATGAGGCTGAGGTGTTGCTGCTCTGAGGGTCTCTTACCTTTGCATCAGGGAGGACTTAAGTCCTGATAAATTCTGAAGCTGCACAACCCTTACACAGCAGACACCTGTAGGTAACCTCCAGTGCATACCCGGTTTTGTCTTTCTGGTGCAGTGTCCCTTTTCCCAGGAGAGCATTTGTCCTTCGGAGCAATTGGTCTTGTGTGCACTTCACTCAAGTGTTTTTCTGGAGCTCTTGGGAAAGATCCAGGGCAGGAACAGGGTGTGTGAAATGTTCTAAGGCAGCCTGGCTGCTTCTTGCTCTCTGATACAGGCATTCCTCAGAGAGGAGTAGGGATTTGCCTGCATCCATCTACTGCTTGGTACACACATGGTAAACAGTGTTTACTAAGTGTTAATCTGTAGATTTTGTAAACTGTAGACATTTGCTTTCCTTGCCTTTTAGAAAATAACATAACTTAAGGGCTCCAGGGTTATTACATCAGAAGGAGAGAGCAGGATTCTTTTCTGCATTTTTATCCTGAAACAGTTCAATCCCAAGACTGAGGATAATCACTATGGTTTTATCTGTAAAATAGATTATATGGTTCAGTTGATCTATGAATACTCTAACAATGACTTGGATAAAACCTGCTTTGTTCTGCAGATGAAGACTACTGAAAAGTACATTAATATTTTACTATTTTTTAACCGAAATACAAGCTAATTATAGCTGTACCTATGTCAAATCTATAAAGCTGTCTCTTGTGATTTTTTAAATTTTTTTTAAGGCAGCTGAGAATGGAGCAACAGGTGTGGAGCTGGATCTCGAATTCAGTGCAGATGGTGTCCCCATTCTCATGCACGATGACACAGTCGAAAGGACAACTGATGGAGCTGGGAGACTGCGGGACTTGACTTTTGAGGAAATCAGGAAGCTTAATCCATCTGCAAAACACAGGCTACGGTAAATTAACTACTCTGAAATTACTCTTTCAACAGTGGAAAAATAGTTCTTGATAAACAAAATTATTGATTTGATCTATAACTGATGAAAATTTTTTAAAATTTAAAACTGAGTCCCATATGCTACTTCTAATTTGATTTTAGAAGCATATGAGACTATATCTCCTTACCCATCACTACACTAGGAACAGTGAAACAGAGTCAAGGTAAACTGGCTTTTGAAGACAAAATCCACATGCATCTAATGTGAAACAGGTCAATCTCTAGATAAGCTTGTCCTAAACTGACTGCAGGACACTGAAGGTGCTGGGATCTTCATGATATGTCAGAATTGGCTAGAGGAATTACTTCTAAGATTAATTTTTTTCACACGTATTTCTTGACTAACTGTGTTTTGGGGATTCTACACATCAGGTTTATACTGTTGCAAAGGAGCTAGACAGATTTTGGGTAGCCTCACTGGGACCCTTGTGGCTGATTAGGTCCTCTCTAGGGGTATGCAGGGGAAAATATTTTTTATACTTTACTAAAAATTTGATAACAATGCAACTTCTGCAATATCATAGGTGAGTCCATTTCAGAGGAATGGAACTTGTAGTGTGTGCTCCTGAGACACTGCATTAGGGAATTCCAGAGCTGCAAATGTGCCACCTGGGAGTGTGTGGCACAAGGAGTATTCCCTGGCTCACTGGAAAGGTGATCACCTGGGCCACACAGCAGGAGTTTCCACAGGCAGTGACCACTGAGCAGCTGCTGTTCACTGTCACCCCATCAGGAATGATTTATTCATTCATCCTCAGCCTGTCTTGCCTGTTCTGCCAGGATCTGCATTTCTGGCTCAGGGCTGCGGAGTGCAGTAGGAGCAGGAGGAAGGCAGCAGTTGGGACTGAAAGCAGGTTTGTGGGAGTTGGGGAAGGAGCTGAAGGACTGGGGTTGGTGTTTTGGGGTGGGACACGGGGCCGGTGAGCACTGGATCCCCCCTCCAGTACCAGTGTAGCAGCAAACTCTGTTAGGACCAGCTCTGTGTGGCTGGGGATGTGCAGGCCCATGCGTGCACGTGTGTGGTGACTGCATTCCAATGAGTTCTCCATTTGCACAGGAACCAGTTCCAAGGTGAAAAGGTACCAACGCTGAGAGAAGCTGTTGTGGAGTCTTTGCATCACAATCTTACAATCTACTTCGATGTCAAAGGCCATGCAAATCAGGTACTGCTCACTGCAGCAAGACATTCTGAGCTGCTGTTTTGTTGGTCTCACACTGGTACAATCCCTTCTTTAACATGAGCGAGCCCAGCTCTGCTGTTTGTGTCACCCAAAGTTGTCCTGGGAAGCTGCAACTTAAAATTAGCAGGAGGCTTGTGCAAGTGTTGCACTTAGCTCAGGCCTGTGAAACAAAGCAAAGGGAATCCCCTGCTGTGCTGAGGGGAGCCAACAAGGGATCTGTGATTTGAATTACTGAAGCAGATGCAAATGATGCATCACTAACATTTTATATAAATTAGAATAATTTTTTTCTTTAGCCTAGAAAAATATGGGAATAAATTCATTTTCCTCTTGTACTAAACCCTAGGTAGTACTAAAAAAGTTTACCCACAACATATTTAAGGGTATCACAAACACTGAGAATCCTACTCATTGTTGTTAACAGAGTAATGAAAAGGAATTCTTTTGCAAAAAACCAAAATTTCTGTGTTAATGCTATAAACAAGATGCTGTTTTTCTTCTTCTCCCTTTCTATTTCAATCTTGCTACACAAAACAGGGAAGTGTTTTTAAGATTGTTGTACAATGACTTTGCAGTGTAAATTAAATATGAGTGTATGTATAACATCTCTGTGTGTCTCTAATTGCAGGCAGTTGATGCCCTGAAACAACTCTACCAGGAATTTCCAGATTTGTATAACAGCAGCATAGTCTGTTCTTTCATGCCAGATGTTGTTTATAAGGTGAGTTTGTTTTTTTTAGTCCTGTCTGGGAATTTCAGTGTGCTATAAAACTCCCAGTTCCAGGTTACTTTCCGGTGTTCAAATTGCTAAGGCTTTTAAAAACAAATGAAGCATAATGCATAATCTTATTAGATCACTGTACTCATGAGATGCAAACAGGAATCCACAGCAATTCCCTCCCTTCTGAAAGCAGTGCAGACTTTGCTCTTCTAATTGGTGTGTGGCCAGGTATCTGTGTGCAAGGGACCTGCTAAACAAAGCTCTTGTTCTAGATTACTCCTAAAACTCTTTCCTCATTCTCATTGCCAAGTCTACTTACTATTTACTTTTTTCCATAATATACATTGCATGACTGCTATGTCATTTTTTTTAACATAAGAGCTGATGCTTATTCACTATGTTTTAAAGAAAAAAAACCCTATAAAATACCAGCTTTTTAAAGGTGTTACAAAAGAATCTGGAGGGAAAGGGGAGAAGGATTCTGGTAGAGTTGTAAAATGCAAGCTAGCACTTTGTGTCTAATCTCTCAAAAATGGTATGGAATACAGCTGGGCTTTTGGATGAATTACAGTCTTCTCTCCTTGGTCCTCCAGATGAGACAAGCTGACAGAAATGTTGTGACAGCACTGACACACAGGCCCTGGCAGCTGAGTCACCTGGGGGATGGGACACCCCGATTCCATTCCTGCTGGAAGCATTATCTCTACGTGCTGATGGATGTCATCCTGGACTGGAGCCTACACAGCTTCTTGTGGCGACTGTGCGGGGTTTCAGCTTTCCTCATACAGAAGAACTTTGTTTCTCAGTAAGTGTTAAAGCTTGTTCATATATCAGGAGATATTCTCTTCTTTTAGTCTGTAGGGTGGAGTCAACTCAGTGCTAAATGTTCCATTTAGTGTTGGGCAAGGTGTCTGGATAATTTCTTTACTCCATGCTATTTTATTATTTTAAGCCTCTATCTTTCTAATTTGAATTTTTATCTTCTGTTGTGTCTTCGGTTTATCTCAAAGAGGAAAAGTGTTTGTTGCTTTTGCCTGTTTACAATAAGAAAACAGAAAAGGACGGTGTTGCAGAAGGTGACACAGTGTTGTTCCTTGATGTGATGCTGATGCAAGGCCAGAACTCAGCTGCAGCCTCAGCACTGCCTGCCTTAGCTGTGTGTAGGCTCCTCTCAGGGTGTCTGTTCCTTGCAGGGACTACGTGAGGCACTGGGCCTCCAGAGGAATTCGAGTGGTTGCCTGGACAGTGAACACGTTTGCAGAGAAGAGCTACTACGAAAGTGTCCTTGACTGCAGCTACATCACCGACAGCCTGCTGGAGGACTGTGACCCTCACTACTGAGCCAGCCCCAGCACGCTGCCCTCCTGGGCAGGGCTGCAGCCACGAGGGCATCCAGCAGTGCTCCTGGACTGCTGAGGAGAGCTCTGGGAAAGGCAGAGCAGCAGCTGGCTTCTGCCTGTGGTCACATCTCCAATGCAGGAACCCCTCTGGTGCACTGGCCAAAGCTGTGGTGCAGCCACACACAGTCTGAGGAAATCACAGTAATGTGAAAGAATCAGATTTGACAAGCAAATTGGGCCATACCTTGTCTGTGCAGGTGGCTTTATGATTCTCTATTCCTTTCTTTGTTTAAATTTTGGTTCTAAATTCGTATCAGCAATCTTTGGTGTCAAAATTTTAAATCGTAACTTGACGTTAGTGATTTTAACAGCATGTTCTACAAGTGTGTACTAATTTGAGGTTGATTTATAGCACCTTAAAATCATCCACATTACTGTTAAAACAGAAACTGGAAATAATGGTGCCAAAATAGAAGATGAGTATATTTCCCTGCCCTACATGGAAAGATGGCTGTGCTGAATCCTGACAAGGAAGAAAAAGCCAACTTTCCATGTATGAGTGAAAGGTTCTGAGAATTAACAAATAAAACTTGAGTAGCTTCTTATCTTCCAGACCTTTTAAGAGAACCAAGGGAGGATAGGAAATTGTTTCTTCTAATGAAGAAATGACACAGCACATGAATGTATTTATTTTGAAGAGAAAGCTGTATATTGGGTGCTGGGAAGCAGTAGAACAAATGGAGCTTTTAGTTTGCCTTTGGTTGCATGATTGAAGGGTGCTCAGAGGGATGTGGAAACTGTAATCCAGATTTAACTTGAACTTCAAAGAGTTTGCAGTTACAATAAACAAGTCTCTGAGAACTCATGGGGAAGTGTTCTTTATCAGCTGTGCAGAAGTGCATTGATGTAAAATGTCAAAATTAGTGCAGATTGTCCCAATTGGGGTAAGTCCAAACTTCTGGAATACCACAGATTCGTGCTACAAGCTGCCGAGGGGGATGGAATTCTTGTTTTGTTTGAGCTAAACAAAACAAAACTGTCATGGTGGTGACAAAGTTGTGGCCCTGAATAAAAAGCTGTGTCAAATCTCATAGTCATGTATGATGAAAAAATAAGTCTTAGATGTGTTACTTCCAATGAATCCTTTATGGGAGAAGATGTGTAAACTTCCAGTTTACAAGCAATAGTTTTACACAGATGGGAATTTTGATAAGTAGTCACTCTTAGTTCTGATAGCTTCATTAAAGCTGCTTTTAAGGGGCTGTAATAAACTGTAAAAATGGTTCAGAAAAGTGAACCCAGTTCACACAAGTTATTTCACAGCCATCAAATGTCTCAGCCATTAAAAACAACTGCACTTTAATATCCTTCTGTTTATTTGACCAATACTTCAGGTTTGGTTTAGATCAGATAAAAGCCATTTGAGCAATATAACTGATAGAAAAATATTTTTAAAACAGAACTTCTATTTACAGTTAGGCACAAGTTTCCTTATACTTAGTCAACAACACGTGGTCAGCCGTGGAGGGAGCCTCACTGCATCGAGGTGATGCCAGTCCTGGGGGAAGGCTGTCACCAAGTGCCACTGCTGCAAAACAACCCCAACACGTGGATGTTCCCTATCACAGCAATAAACCAAAGTCCCGACGCGTTTCCCAACCTGTTCTTCCGGCTTTTTCTTCCATTTAGAGGTAACAAATTGAGTGGTTCTTTCAGTCATTAGTGCAAGAGAGCGTTGCTTTCTGCAGACGCGTGGCACTGCCTTCCCTCGGTGCTGGCCGTGCCTGCTCCGGGCTCAGCGCTGGAATCCCCCGCCGCCAGCGCCGTCCTCCCCCAGAGCCGCTTCCCTGGCGCGCAGGGCGAGCGCCACGGCCCGGGAGGCGCGGGGGCTGCGGCGGGGCGCGCCGGGCTCCGAGCCTGCTCGGCACAAGGCAAACAAACAGCGTCAGCCCTGCTGCTGCGGGCAGCACCCCGGCAGAACGGCCCTGCTGCTCGGGGACCTCATCTGGCAAGGGGTTGGGGTGACGTTCCATGGAATAGCTCAAACTACCACGCAAGATCCCAGAGCTTTTCTTTATTCTGAGCATGATGATGTTCTAGGGACTCTACAGCATAGTAACCTCTTCTGAGATTCACGCCAAGAAGTGAAGTCTGTCTCTAAAGTGATTTAAAGTTCTTGCCTCTCTGTTGGGTGCTCCCATAAGACAAAATGGCTCATTTAGCCAGGAACTTTGCTCTCTAGTATACAGAAGCTGGTGGTCAGGCTTTAGAAGTCATCACCACCAAGTTAGAAGCAGCTACAACAAGCACAACCTATAGAATATACTCACCCCACAAGCCCAGTCATTTTGTTTTCTCTTTACACAAGATGCTAAAATGCTGTGTCTTTGACTTACAGCTGTCACATGCTTTGTCTGTACATCAAACATTTTTACTGAGCTGAATTTCTAAGAGTTTTCTGTGTTTCATCTTAGTTGCTCACCTGATGGAAAGTCACTGCTGCTCGAGATCTCAGCAGAAAAGGGATGCTGAAAACAAAATTCACAAGCAGGTTTAGGTCATTATTTCCTTCACGTGTGTGTTATCCTGTATTTGAAAAGATACCAGTTACCTGTAACAAACCCATCCTCTCCAAGTCTCAGCAGGTTTGTGATTATGAGTGCTCCAATAGCTATTCTGATTACATTTTTGTATCTGTTCAAGTTAATCTTCAAAGTTACTTCACACATACAGGACTTTGCTCCACATACACCCATTGCCTATGCCATGCCCCAGATTCCATTAGGGAAATCTGCATTTCCCTCTTCTGACCAGCTCACCTCATTGTAGAATGTGCTTTGATTTCTATCAAATGCCCTTCCTGGGTAGTCTGGCATTTCCTGGGCAGGTTCCCTGGATGGGTGGTGTGAAGAGGAGCTTCTCTGAAAAACAGAGTTTGGCATTAGCAGTCTGTGCTATGGCTTCCAGCTGTGACTGCACGGTCAGCACTGCTCACACCCTTGTTTTAGGGTGACGGCCTTTCCACTAAATCCACAATGAGATCATTTTGGCATCTCCTTTTGAAATCTGACCTTAACAACTAAAAGAACATCCACACTTGGTAGGTGACCAAACCTCCCTCTCAGGAGTCCCACCCATGACTCTCAACACGGCCACAGGTTGTTTGATAATCCCCAGCACACAGAAAATGCCCGTTCATATTCAGCTTCCCTCTTTACAGTCAATATTTATTTGTATTATCACACACATATTTATAGCTAGCAAGAGATCATTAGATCATTATCAATCATTACCCATATTTGGTTTCTTATTTATATAATCATTTTAATGATAGCCAGTCATACAGGGGGATTTGGGTTTTGGGAAGGAGGAGAGGAACCCACCAAACACTTTTTCTCTACCACTATATAGGTCAAGGAGTTTTTATTCAATCCAAATAAAAACACCAGGCAGCATCTGAATGTGCACATTTTAACACTAATTTGATGGCTTAGCAGGCAGGACTGCCTTGAAAAATGAGTTCAAATTTAGGATAATAGATGTCTATCAGTGTTTTCTGGGATTTTAAATGGGGTTAGATCAAAGCACTCAGTTTTACCTCAGCTGAAAATACCCACAAAGCATAACCCCCTAAGGAAATCCATAGTCAGGGGAGGAAGGCAGCCTCCTTCTTAGCCTAGGCAAGGTTCGAGTGTGACCAAACCTTTTGGTGACCATCACTGCACATGAACATTAGGAATGTTTTCTTGAAGTTTCATAACCATAAATTATGTCTGGTGAGGGTAAGGACTTTTCTCTATCCCTCTCAAGCTGAATTCCAGCCTGGAATATAGTTAGGGAACTTTCACAGCATCCTTTTGCTGCCTGGAGTTAAGCATTAAACATTTAGATGAAGTTCGAAACACAGCCTTTTCCCAAAGCAGCAGCCTGTTTGCACAGCTGGAGGAGCCCCACGGAGCTGCACCAAGTGACTGAAGTGCAGCAGCTGAGCAGCCACACTGACCTGCTGCCCTCGTCCTCTCGGGGCGGAGGAGCTTCGCCTTGCCCTTTGCTGTGCCCGGAGCTTTTTAAGCAGAAACGTCTTATCTTTTCCTGCCTGTAGTCAAGACATATTTGATCATTAGCTGGAATGGACTAATTGTCCTTGAGGGAGTCAAGGGCTGTAAGTAACCACTGACCAAAATAATTCCTTCTGTTCTAAAATAATCTGTCTGCAGAGGGAGCTGCAGCAGCACATCTTGAAGATATAATTCTTTTGCAATAACTCTATTTGAGAGTTAAATTCCCTGCAACTCCCATGGGGAAGGGCTCCCACCCTCCCCTGCACAGTTATAGGAAAAGCAGGTTACAGCCCCACAAAGCTGGATGACACAATCAACATAGAAGCCAAATTATACAAAAGATAGAGCTGAAAGCCAAACTTACGTTAATAAGTTGCTCATGTAAGCGTTTGGTCACGGTCTTTCTTTGTTGTATTATTTTCCAGTAAAGATAAGTAACAATTCTAAACAAAACAAAACAAAACAGGTTCAACATATGAGCATTTTATTCTGGTCAGTGTCTCGATAGAAATGTACCTTGTTTATTTTTAGCCATTAAAAGACATATATACTCACATCTCTGTACACACACACACACACATATATAAAATAGATGTGTACAATTACACAAGGAATGGCAAGCACATAAAATTGCTCAAAACATTCTCTTGGAAAAGACCCAAACATTTATGGGCTTGTATTCAAGATGAGAGGTACATTTAAGTGAGTCAACAATACAAGATGCATTTCAGATAACAAAATAACAGAATGACTCTGTCATTGCCAGTTTTTTCACTTAAGGCCTTTCTCTGGCTCTTCTCATTAGCAGATACTTACAGTACAATACTAGAGAGGATGAAGAAGAAAAGTTCACTTGTAATTAAGTTGTGGTAGATCCACACTACCCATTTTGATGCAGTGTAACTTTCTAGCATTTTTATCCACCCAGAGACTGCAGCATACATGGAAGACAAGCCTCTGAAAGGACCACATCCTTCTGAAGGCTTTAACCTGGAAGTGTGAAAAAACAGCTACTGAAAGCTTTGTATGTTAACCAGTAAATTAGTTAATCCTGTGATTTTGTACATCAGTTTTCTATAGCCCTCTGCTGTCTTTGGGCTCCAAGGGTACTTCCATGATCTATATTTCATTTTTAACTTGTGTCCCTCTCCAGCCCTTAAATGCCCACCCCAGACTGTGCAGTGGGAGATGAGTCCTTGCTGCAATGGGTCAGTACCAAGCCCTGTGAGCACAATCTTGACCTAAATGTAACATGTCAATCAGTGTAACACATGCTACAGCAAATTGAAAAACTGGATTTTTTTAACATTTCACCACAGGGAACCATCATTTCACTTTGCCTTCAGGGACATGAGTCACTACAGATCTTCAGTAACAACAGAATGTGATGAAATAAGGCAGCCCATTACAGGAATTAACATTTTCAGGTAGACTGGAACAGGAAAGGGTTTGCTTTGAAACGGAACCACTCCAGACAGTCTGAAATTCCCACTTGCCTTCTGGAAATGATAGCTCTGATAGCTTTCATCCCATCTGGTTTCACCTGTTGTCACCTGTCTCACTAAATATTGAAATCCTGCTGCTGACAATTGTCAAGAGAAAGGTGTATCCATGCTGCCCTCCCTCCCGTGACCAGAGTAACACACAAAACCAAAGCAGCTTTAAAGTACTGGTGACAACCCAGATGCATTATTACAGGGTCAGCAGTGCCTGCAGAAAGAGCCTCTGAAGTTCAGAAATAATCCAGAAGCTGACCTCAGCTGAGTTTTCCCAGGCATTTCTCTGCTGCAGGCCCAGTATCACCTATAACATAAGTAAGTCCAGGAACTAGGACTCGGTCACAGAATCTTTTGGAAGAGGAGGAAAAGTAAAATTTGATGCACTTAAATAGGAATCCAAAACTTCAGTGCAACTTTGTTTCTCCTCCCACATTTTCACGGGACAAGTTACTCAGTGAGCCACATTCTCCCAAGCTCAGTCTTGTTTTCAGAACACAGAACATCTCATGAGCATCTGAAACCTTCCACCAGCAATTAATACAACTTCTTTTATAGAGGAATGCAGACTTCTCTGCCTGGTATCAGGTCACACAGCATACTTTAGTAGGTCTGAATGCCAGTGATCTTCCATACCTCCAGACAGTGACTCCAATGACAGACAGGACTCCAAGGAAGGAAGGAAAGAAGAGCAGGAATATGAAGGATGTCATCATTTGAGCAGTTCTCCAGACCTTGCGAGGGGGCTGGCAATTCCTCCTCAGACTGACCTTTAAAGAGATGAAGGTGCTTTGGAATGCTGGTACCTGCCACTTCAACTTGGTTTAAGTCAATCCCACTGAAATTGCTGGAATAGCATCTATCAAAAGTTTCCAAGAATAACTTTTATGTGAATTTGATAGATACACTGTAGTTTTAGAAAACTTCAAGGATATAGTCTTACAATAGTAAGAGGCACAATGAGGTTCTGATGGGTTCTTCAGAACTCTGTTGGGTAGAGTTTGCTTTTGTAGCAAATGCAAACTCATGGTTCAGGGAAGTCTGAATCCATCTTTCTACCTACAGCTTTGTTCTACATTCAACACTACAGACTGCTTCATGATCCAACAAACAATTTAACATCTGCTCATACTACTGAGACAAAGAATTCTGAAAAGAAGACATTTCCACCATGATCTTTAGCTGAATCACCCTGCTTACACCCAGATAACTTGGCAGGGAGGAGTTGCTGGGGAGTAACTGGGAGGCCAAAATCACAGCTACAGGCTGAGTGTCTATATTGACATATGCACTTGTCCACTGTTAATTTCTCAGCCTCTAATTTTACTACTTTATTATTTATGGTAAATACGTGCAAAGTTTGTTACCTCTTTCACAAAAAATACTATTAAAAATGCTATCATCTGGATACCAGGCAGCAGAGGTGAGAACAGGATACCAATCCTACAAGAAAGGATTTATAGGAGAAAAAAGTTACATCTTCATTATTCACCACTCAATTCTCAGTACACTGGAAACAGAAAAATACCACAATAATTTCATATACAGATAGTGTGGGATTATTTAGAAATGTGATTGCTTTAACCTTGATCCTCTAGCAGTAAGTCCCCCTCGGAAAATAGGCAATTCCACACACACATATCTATGTACAGATCTGAAGAACTCTCTCTTAATTGGAGTAACATTCTTGGAAATGAGGCATCTTCTCCAGCATTTAATACTGAGACTATTGGAACAAGAACATCATCCCAGTGGGGAAGTAAACAAAACTCCAGGATATTCCTGCAGGAACCTATCAGGTTTCTCCCAGACCAGGTGGCCACCGGGTAAACTACTGACTGAAGTTATTGTTACTGCCCACATAATCACTTTGGCAAGTCACAGCCCTTACCAAAGGCACTGAACAGGTCATCTCCCAGGCATTTATCCTTTTCTTCCTGGGAAGCACCCACAAACATCAGAATAAGAATTTTCCATGTTATTTCTAAGTGCAAATGATGTTTTGGCTGTAAATTTAACACTTACCAGGTCAAAGTCTGTGCATAGATCAAATCTAAAACATTTCGTCCAATATCAAATTCTGGCCGCCCCAGGCTCACAAAAACTGTAGTTCCAATAATTCTGGGGGAGGAAACAAGAACTATTGCACAATAGCATTTGCTAAATGATAAAGTCCTCTGTAAAAACCCCTGTAAATGACCTAAATACAAGCATCAGTGGAAAATTATTTAGAGGCTGCATTAGTGTCATGCAAAGCAGCCACAGCTCATTCATTGGACAGCACAGCAAGAATGAAACAATTTGAAATAAGCAAATTCCTGTAACACACAGCAGGGCTGAGATAAAACCTAGTATATATTTCACACCACTGGAACAGAAAACCAACAAGGATTTCTTACAGCATCAGTACATATCTATACTACACTAAGTAACTACTTGTTACTTACTTTAAGCACAAGGATCCTTGTGCTTAAGCAGCTGAAATGTCAAGGGGCCCCAGTACAAAACTGTAACAGCTTTTCAGGTCCTCAGAATTTTCAGCCTCAATAAAAAAAAATGAAATTTGCAGACTGATACTCAATGTGTCCTTGAGTACCCCCTACTGCAAACTAACTGAGGTTGCAAGGAGCTGAAACAGACAGGTAAGCAAGTACTGAGAGGAGCCCTACTGAGGGCCAACAATCACTTTTTAGTCACCTCATTTTCCCTGAGCTGGGGAGATTCAATTTTTTGCTTTTTGTAGTGAGAGCAATAAAGATTTTGGTAACTATCACATCTTGATACCACCTTATCAACTGCATCATCAACAGAACTGGGCTTTCAGGAGGTTACTCTGAACACAAAATATTAAATACGAGCAATTGTACTTTTAGCCTTTCACAGGTCTACGTCAGGTGCTTTTGCCCAGCTCAGGGGAGGCCGTTCATCACAGCTGACATTGCAGTTTTAGTTCTGTGACCTTTTGCTGGGAGGTGGTTTCCTACCTGAGCTCAACAAGAACAGGAGGATTAAAGTACGCTGGCAAGAGCCATGGAGGAAAAGTCCTCAAGGGCTTCCCAAGATTGTTTTGTATTAATTTAACAAAAAGTTAACAAAGCCCTACCTTGTAAACCAGTCTTGTTCAAATTATGGGCAAAGAACAATGGATCTCCTACACAAAAGTATGGCCAGGAATGTAAATGCTCTGTAGAGCTGGCAAGCACTTAAATACAGCCTAAGCCATAAGTAATGTTTGGCACTAGCAAGGTTCACACAGCAGATGTCAGAAGTAAATGACTCCTTCTTTACGTGCTGAGCTGTATCCACATCCAGTCCACAATACTTCCTCACTTATCATGCTGCAGACCTCTACATTTGAGAGGCTCATTACATGCTTAATAAGCCTGATAAAATCAGATTTTAAACTTGTGGACGCTCTAGTGACATAACTAAGAGGGAAAAAATCACAGTGGGGGCCACAGCAAGGAAAGGCAGCAGTGTGTCCATGCACATGCAGAAAAGATGGCTTTGTGCTTGAGACAACTGGTTGTCACCTCACTCTCAGGAAATCCATGAGAGTGGAACGTGGCTTCCTCCCTGCATGTGTTTCCATCTCCAGAGGGAGAAAGGACACGCTGACCTCCCTCTAAGGAGGAACAGCAATATACACAAGGCATGTACACAGAGACTCTGCCTGGTAGGGAAAATCAAGGAAACTTCAGTGGTGCCACAGCCATGCTTCTGCTGGGCTTTTCTCACATGGAGAAAGCAGATCATATCTTTGGTTAATGAATGAAAATGAGATTAGAAAAGTAGTACTCACCTTCGTAAAAACTCTCCAAAGAAAGAGCCAAGCAAACAAAATATGAAGTCAACTAGAACAAGACGATAGATATCTTGGCCAACCAGAGTTTCCCAGCACTTTAAGAAGCAGAAGAAAAAAACAAAACAAAACAAAATCATACCTAGAAATTAAAAAACATGCGATTTAAACATTGTTCCCAAATGCTTGGGCATCTGAAACTTGATCAAAGATCTGAAATCTTGATCAAATATATTCTAGCAGCCTGGCAAATCACAGTTGACTTCTCAGTGAACAATGCTGCCCACCAGCTGAGACTTGAGAAGGGCCATTCATTTTTTCCTACAGTTCATTTCTGTCACGCTGCTAATACAAACTGTTAGGATAGGAAACTCAGCTTCCCAAGACACCACATGTACTTCTCTTTGCTGAAGCAAGTCTCTTATCAAAGTGGTTCCTAGCCTGGCACTGTAAGTCAGAGATTTGTGGTTTTGGAACTTTACCTGCGACTCTGAGGTAGCCACAATGTTAAGCCAGTAGTAGCACAGTATCCCAACAATTGACATTTTCAGGATGATAATTCTAAAAAGAAGAAGTAACAGTAACTGCGTGATGGCAGGATGACCACTGGTTACACTTTATTACCTCCTCTTGGCTCTGCAGAGTGCCAGGACTAACAGGAGCTCTCCTGGGAGCTCAGGTGTGGCATTGTTCTATTGTCCTGGCAGAAGGGGAGCTGGGCATGACAACCTTGGCACAACATCTGCTTAACAGGCCCCCACACCACCCAGACACAGCTTTGTACCAAAAAGAAGTCAGACAACAGTGCTAAGGGATGGCAGCAAGAAATACCTGGTGATAGTGACATATATGTGCTGTCCAGGAGTCTGGAACCTCTCCAGGTGCCCAAGCCAGGAGAGTAAGAATGGGATCAATGCGTTGAGGAGAGATGCAATCACAGGTAGCACCAGCATGGCAGCTTGGCTCTCTAGGTCATTTCTTTGCCCTTTCATAAACAGCTTAGAGAGGAAAAAAAACATAATCAAACAACCCAAACTTAACCAAAATGCTGCCTCAGGGTGTGTCCACAAGGAAGCCCCCTGGCTGTTCTCAGGTTAGAAGCTTCCATGTTTTATGGGCCCATGACCAGCAGCACTCTCCCCTTCCCTGCATTATGGGGCACTGGCAGCAGCAACAGCTCTGCTTCCCTGTGCTCCTCGTAGTGACCAGAGCAGTGCTCGTGCTCACTGTGAGATACCCACGTGGAAAAATGCAAACTCTGGCCTTTACCTCGAGGTTATTGATGGAGAGGAAGTAAACACCAGTGCAAGCAGCTACTGCTATTCCCAGGGAAGCAACCCAAGCAAGAAGGTGAACACCAATACGAAGAACTCTCTCCATCACAGAAAAATCTAGAACTTCTTTGTTCACTTCACTGAGGTTTTCCTGTAAAGAAACAATTCCTAATGAAGAAGTTCTCAACAGCATAAGGCAAAACTTGTTTCAAGGAACTACTTGAGAAACTGAATGAAAGATTATTGCTCTAGAAGATGGGCAGAGTAACGGCCTAGGAACATTTACTGGGCAACTTTGTGCTCCTATCCTAAAAGTCAAGTTTCACAGATAGTATTTCCAGCCTGCCTTTTGTTTATAAAATGGTTAAATAGCAGGAAGGAAAAAAAACAGAAGAAATACTCTGTTTGCAAATATTTAATAGTCACAGAGATTCGTTCAATAGAACAGAAGCATACAAATATTTATATGTAGCTTAAAGAGAAAAGGAAAACAAGTAGCTAAGCCATTGCCAGGAGCTCAGACCAAATGAAACTCAGGAAGTCAGGGAGATTTAAGTCTCTCAGGCACAGGACCCGCACACTTGTGTCACTCTGCCAGAGACTTGTATGTGCACACACAAATGTGTATGCACAAATAAGTCTCCAACAGAATGACTCATGCACATTAGTTTTGTACCTCCTGTCATTTGTACCTTTATTTGTGTGCTGAGATTCTTCTGTTTCAGCTTCACAGCTTTTTCATTCGTTATATTGAAGTCCCAAGTGCAGAGCAGCTTGCTGGCATTCCCAGACACTGCCTGAGGGTTAATGAAGTTCCTGTAGAAGGATTTTGCCATGCTGCAATGAAAATAAAACCGGTGAGATGTGTAACAGGGAAATTCATCAAGTCTGTACAGCAGGGCAAGGAGGGAGATTTGTCAGCTTTTCCATCCCATCCCGAGGTTATTGGACCTAGGTCAGAGCATGTCACATAAGACAATGTGGAAAATAAACTTTAATGTAAGGAGCTCTAGCATTTCCATCTCAAGATTGTTGCTGACAATCTTTACCTCTGGAAGGCCACATCAATAAGGAACAAGGAGCAACAGCTTACAAAAGGGGATCACAATATTCACTGGTTTGAACTGGGATTCTCTGTATATCCCTTACTATTTTGCAGTTATTTTTAATTTCTGTAATAAAGGATTGATTTCTGGAGACTGTCTTTTGAGCAGAAATTTCTCCTTAAACTCTACACCTGTAAATAAGGACTTACAGAAACATACTCGAGTAATTATTACTTCTAACTGTTGGCAGTATGGGGCTTTTTACTGTGTGGCTATTTTCTACTTAATATACGAGAAATAGGAATTCACAGTCAGTTTACCTGATCAACAATATAAGAAAACAGATGACAAAATATATTCCAACAGTGAAAATATAGGCCAGCTGCATGTTGTAAGATGGACCATTCTTTATTTTACTGATTGTGGCATTGGTGTAAAAGCCATAGTAGAGCACTGTTTGTTGAAAATAACCCTGAAAAGACAAGGACATAATTCAGAATATTTGCTATCACCTCAATGGGGGAAAGCATCATCATCTGAAGATCAATTAATGGAGGTGGGAGCTGACCTATTGCTTATCATGAAATCACAGGTGTGATTAAATGTAAATACTTACAGCTCCAGTGAGCAGCTCCAGGCCCGTGAATGAAAGTTTATTTGGTTCTGCTGCAAGAAACTGAGGAATCGTGATGAAACCGAAGTTTATGAGGAATGAGAAGAGGTTAAAATTTATCAGCCACTTCAAGAAAACAAAGTAAGAAAGGACACTTGTTCCAAACTCAGCACCAATGATCTTCAGAGTCTTGTGCCATATCCGCAGAAGGTGAAAATATTCTGAAAGGGTATTTCCAAATCTCCGAAATGACTGAAGGGAAAAAGAGGAGAGATGAATCTCAGCAAGCAAACAGGACTCAATCTCACATAATAAAGCCTTACATTTTAATGTTACAGTTTCACTTTGATGTTAAGAATTGATTTGCCCCACTCCATGCACCATAAGATGGTTCACTGGTGTTCCTAAGTGCTACTGCAGTGCAAGTCATCATTAATGAACACTGCAGCAATGAACTGGATCTTTGGTAAGGAGCACAAAGCAAGACACCAGATTCCTCTGGAGACAGTGCTAACATTGCAGCTAGGGTGGTTTGCTCTGTTGTGACTGACAGAAGTTTCTGGCACTTACCACTGCTGCTCCCTGCAGACACTGTGTACAGCAGGAAGGGTGAGCACCACGGTGCCTTGATTTTTTTGTTATTTCTTTAAGAACTTTGTTTCTGTGGAAGAGCAGGGCAGGGGTGACAAGCATTATAGCATGAGTTGTAATTGAATCAAGAAGCCAAAGAAGATGCTGCAAGTACAGTTTCACCCATGTGCAGTTGAACAGAATCAGTACCACATGGAGATGCTCTTACTGGTTTATTTTCTATTAGCTGACACCACAGCTTCTGTCACTGCTGTGACAGCATGTTCTAACCCCTCCACTGACTCACACTGGCAGCAGAAATTAAATATATTCTGTGAGGAAACAGAACAATGGTTGAGATCATGTGGTCTCTTCTCCATTTTGGACCAACATCCAAGTTTCCTTTGAAAATAAATCTCAGGTCATCATTTATAATCAAATCTCAGGACCTTGATATTCTGTTTTATATTACCATGAGAGAGTCTTCTTATCTCCATTGTTAAATTATTTTCCCTTGCAAGACATTAACTTTTTAAAAGTGCATTAAAAAGTACTTTGTCATAAAGTGACAAACCAAAGCTCAGCAGATGGCAAATGCCCATAATTGATAGTTAGATGCTGCTAGAAGTAAATGTTTATAAAACTAAACAGATAAACTTTTATTTTTACCTGATGTCTCTCTTTTTTCTCATGGTCTCTGGCATCTTCTGGATTGCTTTAATCCTTTCATTGGTGGACATACTTGCAAGACTTCCAACTAAATCTTCCTCTGCAGCAAACCATGCAAAAAACAGAATTTGGGGATAAGAATACAGTAATTTTTATGCACAACCTGAAATGGATATAACAACATCCCCCATTTACACTGCTACCGAGGTGTGCAAGCTCTGAGACTTAATAATATTGCCTAGAATATCTTCAGCTCCCTCAGAACTCTAAATCAGATGCAAGTAAGTAGTACAATAATGTTCACAGACAGAGCTGCAATATAAAGGAAAATAAAATACTGACAAAACTCCAAGATTCTGGTCCATTGCTTGGTCACTGTTTGATAGTTACACTTCTGTGATGCTACATCTTGACTTGAAAGCGAAACTTTTGCTTTATTTCTTCTGTAATGTTAGTTGATGTTAGTGCCCATGCTTAGCACTACCCATGCCACAGACACACCTGTACAACCTGACAATCAGGCTGCTTGTGCATAGCTGGACTTGGATGCTAATTCCAGACACAGTGGCTGAAAGCAGTCCATTAGCTGGTCAAAAAAATTCTAATAAAGAGCTTAGCATTTCTTTCTACAATTTAACACATTCATACTGCACTGCACTTCATTCATTGTGGGATTTGAGTGTTAGGAGAGAATAAAAGATTAATCACTAGTGTAACACAAACCCCAGTTGTCCCCATAACCACAGAAGGGCTGTACATGCAATTCTGGTGAGAAACTAAGAGCTGTACCAACCACACCATCCTTGTACAAGATACTGCAAATATTGAACCACTTACCCAAACCCCTACCTTCACTGCACACTGGATCTGTTTCAAACATGCTGGAAGAAGTCATGAAGAGCTCATCAGGTGGTCTTCGGTTGCGTCTCCGAATGAAGCTGTCTAAATAACATGCATTCTTTAGGAAGCCCAGAGAGTCCTGACAATTTGACTTAAGAAATTCAAGTTTCACTTTCACAGGAACAAGTTAAAAGTCTACCCTTCAATCTCACTAACTTCATGCAAACACAAACTCCCACTCACTTCTTTCCTGGTCGTGTTTGACAACTGCATGCACTTTTTCAGATAAATGCTGGAAAAGAGGAGCTGAGCCCAGCCTCCAGCTGTCATGGAGAACTCCATCTAACCCACTCATAAATGCACACACTCATCATGCAAGACTTTCTTCTGGCAGACGAGGCCTTTCTTTAAAAACCCTTCCACTGCCTTCAGGGGGATCATTTTAGACTCCCACTCCATCATGCTGAGTAAGTTATATGTGCCAAATTCCCATTTGCCTGGGGCCAAAATGCAGCTGCTCTCTCCACTTCCTTTCATCCACTTATTCAAACACAGGTGACCATATTCCTTAAAAGCATCTGCCTTCCAGCCATGACACAGAGAGTTTAGCCACAGCTTTCCTTGCCTGGCCTTCCCAGTAAGCTAATGGCCAGTCCCAGTGTCACATCCCAGTGTGGAGCTCAGCTCTCTGGTGTGGAAGGACCCTGTTGATGACTCCTTCTATTTTGTGAAAATATTCATACCTGAACAAGAAGGCTTTAAAATATTTATTAGTATTATTTTATGGAGGGTGAGACTGACATGCAATACTGTGATGCACCACAATCCTCACCTTCTGATCCATTGGAGGTTCTGTGGGTATAGGGATAATCCAGCAGATGGAAGGTAGAATGGGGGGTGTAACTCAGTTCTGGCTCAGGCTCAAAGGAAAGATTGTCTGTTGAAGGGAATCAGAGTTACACAAAGTTGCAAACTGCTATGGGCTATTTACAGACACAGAATACCAACCCTGTGACACAATACAGATCTCCTGCCAACACAGCAACCTGTTCCCATAACAAAACTCCCATATTCCACTCCAAGGTACATCCTAGTACTCAACAACCTACTCAGTCCATACAAGACAATATTTATTGATCTGTTAATACAACAGACAGCCCATGGGTTCGCTAATAAAATGCCTGAATGGCTGAAAAAAATAAAAGCTAAAAATACAAACGGAGTTGAGCTTTGCAGAGCTGCAGGACTGCAGGACTCCCTCGGGACAGAGCAAACTGTTATTTGTTGCAGTGATTCTCTGAGCTGGTCACATGAGAAACTCCATACCTGTGAAATTTCCATATGGCCTCGTGCTTGGTGAGTCCTGGCTGTACTCAGAGCCAGGTCCCAGCGAGGCCATTGGGATGGCCACAGGGTGGTTCTGCTCCCTCCCTCTGCGCTCCCCATAGGAACCGTGCAGCGAAGGGTCATAAGGGGGTTGGTGAGAGAACGGATTCCTCTGAGAACTCCCCCTGTGTAAGCAATAAAAAAGAAAACCCTGACTGTCATGAAAACCCTCAATAGGTATCCTTAATAATTTGTTACCTATTAGCATCAAATTTGAGTATGTTATAAAACAAACTCTGATACTGAGAGGTATTTTGTATTTAGAACTCCAACATCATAATTCTGATTTGGTCATCAAATGAATTAGGAAGGCTAAAACTTTTCTCTACCTGAAATTAGCTTAGACTCGTACTAAACAGGAATATCTGCTTGGAAAACAAAGATGTCTAAGGTTATAGTCCATTGTGAAAATTAATGGAACTAAAAAATATCTACAACATTATGCCATAAATACATTTAACTGAAATTCATCCAACGTGAAAAATAAACACACCATTTCCCTTGAATGCCGCCTTCCTGGCAACAGCTTTAAAAACTTGTCTGAGAATGAAAGCATAAAGGAGGGATTAAAATAAATCCACAAATTAAAATTCCAGAGAAGAAGTTTCTTCTGCATAAAAATGATTTTATTTCTTATGGCACACAGCAAAATTAAATAAACTCACCTTCTATCAATTTCCAAAGTCTCTGAGAAGTGGTAGTCTGGATTTTCAAAGGCTTCATTGTAATGAGAAGACATGTCAATTCCTTGGTTTGAAGGATGAAATCTTCCTTATTTTTGTCTCTACTGATTCATTAATATGTTAATGGGAAGACTGATTAGAGACCTGATAACAAAATAGATGCAGGTACATAAAAATTACAAGGAAGGAACTCCATTTGAGCAACTTAGAAGATTCTGCTATTCTACTAACAAATAACAAAACAATATAAATCAGCAGTGGTTGCAACTTCATGCCATTTACCGTCGGGAAATTGGGGTCCACCAGAAGTTGCAGGTAAAATAGGAACTAGTATTTCTCTATAGCAAGGTCTCTCCAAACCTAAGGAACTGCAGTGCCACTGAAGTTTTCCCAACACTAATGAGGCCAGGCTTTAGAAGCATGTCAAAACATTAAGAAAAAAATAAAGTTCTCCCTCTCCTCCTTAAAAAAGAAAAGCCAAACACACAAATTTTCTCCAGAAAATTCACTACATTTCCAAAATCAAAGAGGAGGTGAAGCCTGCCCTGTTCCTTGCTAGCAGTGCATATCCAAGCTTTACTTGGGAACAAGGGACCTGTGGGACCATGGCTTTGTACAGAGCTCACAATATCTAGAGACTCATTCTTAATGAGGGCTCTTCTGATGATTTAATGCCTCGATCCTTTAAATAGGTCTGGTTTTAGATCTCTCACAGAGTGCTCCATTTTAATCTTAAACAAGCCAGACTTGGTCAGAATTTATTGAATGGGAGTCCTCATGAGTCGGTAAAAAGGGAATGTTACATTAGAAAAACAGAATCCAAATTAAACGGGCAGTTCCTGCAATTTATCAAAAATCATACTCAAAATAAAAAAGGGAACTATTTTTAGCAGTTGTTCTTAAAGGCACCATGCAAGTTTCCTAAGCTGGCAAGCTCTTCCACAGCAGGGAAGGGAAAAATAAAGGATAAAGGGCACATCTGGCAAAACCCATCGGACCCTATTTTTGTTTCGGCTCCATTCCTAGAAAAGCAGAGCTGAATCTCATTTAACAGTAGACTCTCAACAAACGTCTTCATTTGGATTTCAGTGGATTTTATTTGTGATTTTTACTGCAGCAAAGGAAGTGTTACACTGGCCATCCATATCAACCAATTTGCTGACATCAACCAAAGAGAAGAAACAGATCAGTCTGGCTGGAAAACACACCCAGCGCTTCTTTCTGTCACTCATTTGAAAGACCTCTAGGCTTATCCACAAAGGCTTCCTCAGAAACCCAAAAAAGCCCAAGATAGCTTCTCTGTTGGCTCTGTAATTATCCACTTTATTTTCTTTGAGCCTTATGATGCACTGCATGCCAGGATCACTATGAAAATCCACAGGAACATTTACAGTCAAACACAGAACCCAGCATCTGAAACCACTCTGGTTTTTCTCCACTCACTAGGTTTTAAGGACTTGAAATAAATTCTCCATGTATGCTGAGGCAAATTCAAATCTGACAGTTTATACATTTCTGACCAGTCATAGCTCACTAGAAAGAACCCAAAGCAGGTAATGCTCAAACTAAACCATCTTTTTCCTCTTTTCAACCTATGATGGAATGCAGTAAACCATAGCTCCAGGAAAAGATATGACATTTAGACTTAGTTTTCCCTTTAAAAAAAATTATTTAGAAGGGAAAAAGTAGCTGGAGGACAGAGGTCATTTGTGAAAGACAGAAAGCAGTATCCTGACAAATCTTCCCTTTGCAGAGTGGCGTTCATTTGGTGATTACGTTTTTGGATTTCAGCAAGAAACTAATCTTGCTGAAACAAACAAATCCTGTGCACCTCCTCTGGAGAACAGAAGGGCTTAAGATCAGTGGGTTTATTGATCACTGATGTGTGTAAATAAGCTAGAAGATCTGTGGAGAGTGGGTGCTTTCTGCTCAAATCGTTCAACCCTGTAATGATATCGACCAGGAAACTCCAAGCAGTGCAGACTCATACTTCTGGATCATTTCCCAGAAAAATAACTGCCTTCACATCACAGACCAACAGCCTTGACAAAGTATTCCAGGTTAGTTTCATCCCTTCCTGTGCAGGTAATGTTCTGCTATAGACACTAATCCTCATGTAAAATATAACAAACATGAATATCTTGCCAAAATAGCACTTTGTCCTGGCATCAAGCTTCAGGAAATCCACTTAGACCTTCAAGCTCCTTACCTGTAATTACTCAGTAAAAAAGATTTCATAAAGTAAATCCTATTTACACATATCTTGAAGTGGAACAAAAACAGTGAATCCAGAACTACATCATAGATAACTTAATAATGTTGAACAAAGAGAACAGAACTCATGGAAGAAGTGACTGAGAAGGCTGAATGTGCTCTACTTCTATAAAGATAGTTGAGTTTTGTAGGGTATGACTAGACAGGGCTTCACCATTACCAAAGTTTTATTTATGAATCCCTGTCCTGTTTAACGTGTTCCACACATCTTCATGATGAAAAAAATCAGACTGATTTCTAGAAGCCAAAAGTGAGCTTGAACAAGCCAGAGTTTTACTTTCTGCACCAGCAGCTGGGTTCCAGCACTGATCACTACTCTTCCACTGTCTCAGTCCCAACAGTTTCAACACTTTTGCAACAAACCAGGAAAGCCTCTCAGAAAATCTAAAGGGCCTGTGAATTGACGCTAATCAAACACTACACTGGAGAAAACCTCATCTCTAATTGATGTATTAGCAATGGAACCAGCATGAATCACACACGGAAGCAAAAGCCACTTATCTTTACTGCATCTTGCCAAAGTACCCAACCAGTACCAACAAACACCACCTCTTACAGAGCTCCCATGGTGTTTTTATTGATGTCAGTAGGGTCAATTACAAGAACCAACATCAACTCTGCTTTTTTAGACCTTGAATTCAACTTCAGCAATCTAAATTGTGTGTCTGCTACAAGTGATCCTCCCAGTGACAGATGACATGCAGCAGCACTAGACACTCATTTGCTTACTATTGCATAGGGAGAGACAAACAAATTCAGAAGGGAGAGTGACAGCATCCCCCTTACAGTCACATGCTGCTGTCTCTCCCAACAACTTGTTGGACCTTGAGTCCAAATGGATTTATTTCCCAGCCCTAGAGTGCAATGGCACCTACCAGAAGCCAGACCCCACCCTCCCTATACCTCAGCTGTGGGGTCCAGAGAGCAGCCAGGCAGAAGGAAGCAGGAAAGTGTCTGTTTGCCTCCGGCTGCTCTTCAGCATCATGAGCTCTGCTCCTTATTTGCTCTTTATCCATTTTTTTTTACACTTACTCATTTTTTTGCCTTATCCCTTCCATTTAACATTCCTCTTGTAATTCCCCCACAATTTAGTAAGATTACAGTATTTTCATCGTGTTCACTTTGTTTGCAAATTAAATCCTTTGTATCACCTGTGGTTGCTTAGATAATGTTTTTGAAGAAGGACTCCCAGCTACTTTGTGTTTGCAGTGTCTCAGGCAGGATTCCACTTCCTCACCTGAGTTCAGAAATCTTTATTATTAAACACAACCCAGAAACATCTAAAAAATCATTACAATATGTAGTTAAATTTTAGTGTCCAGTAAAGTGTTATAAAGAGGAGGCACCTACAGTTTTTGCTTAAAGGGAGTGGGTGAAAGTTCAGATACATTAATTCTGTGAAATTCACAGTACTCTCCCTAATCTACCACACACATCCCTGCTTCTCCACCCAAAAGGCGACACAGATGGAATTCCTATGGACTGAAGTACATACGACAGTGACTTTGAATGATCTAATCCTTTCCCTGGAGGCTCCTTTGCAAGCAACTCTCTGCACTTGTTGCTTTTATTCTCCTAACTCTGACCACAAGAGCAAACTTAATTCATAGGGAAAATCATAAGCACTGAGATCTACAACTACTAAAACTAGAAAGAGGGAACTGAAGAGCAAGAACAGCATACCTGGCAGAGAGAGGCAAGATTAGCAAGAATAAGAAACAACACTGCATTATTTCTTTAACCCTTGAAAAACATTACCTAGCTCATAGTCTGACCATTATGGGAAAAAAGGGCTGAAGCAAGAATCATTTCATACCAGTGCAAGTCAGCCTTGTGACTAAATTTCCAAACTGCAGACTGTCACGTTCTCTGTGTTTAGCAGGACTAAACCTTGCTTTGCACAACGAGTTTTTTAAGTCTATTAACCAACATTACCAGCTACTCGTATTTGAAGGAAATAACTGCTTACAAAAAAAAAAAAGAAAAAAAAGAAGGATGTGAGTTTTGAGTACCTGGTTGGAATTTATTTTCTGCTTTCAGTGGAAAGGCAGCCCACAACAGCAGGTCTATTAGAAGATACTGCTTGCTAGAACAGTTCTGACATTTTGCCTTTAAAGAAAGCTCTGTTTATTCTGCACTTGCAATGGATACCTATCCACTTACAATCTGCAAATTGAACTTTAATGAGCAGTATCAGTTACAGGAGTCTCATTCACCAGTTCAAGTGGAAAAGACTACACATATGATCATTTTGGATAATAAGCAGAGGTTTACATACACTCAAGGATCTTGGACTGAAAAAGGGCATTGTTCTGTTTGTAATTTCTGGCTTAACTTCCTGTTAAGGATATAGTTGTCTTGTTCCTATTTGCACAAGCAGCATTTAACAGGACCCTGAGGGAAAATAAAAAGTTTATTTGTCAGAATATTGTGAATACCAAGAAACTAGAACATGGCTGGGGAACCAGTCAAAAGAAGAGAACCAGTTTTGTCACAGGTTTCTCCTAACTCTTCAAAATCCTTATATTCAGTTTTCAAATTGTTTGACAAATAATTTCACATAAACTGAGTACTTTTTTTTTCCCAAACAAAATGCAGCTCCATTAAAATCCAATGTAGCATATTAGTATGCTAGGGGTCTATTCTACAATGAATATACACAACCTATGGACTATACTAGTCACAATAAGAGAGTTTTTCACCAAAACGTGAAGGGGGACACCAGTGTAAAGTTCTAGTTCCTCTTATACCTGCCCATAAAGCCATACCACACCATCTCAGCACTCTATCACTTTTTAGGGTAAAAGTCCTTCTGACAAACTTACTTTGGGGGGAAAAAAAACCCAACCAAAAAAGCACCAAAAGACTAAACTTAAAACTAAACAGAAAAACCTCAAAAAAATCAGAGATCGATTGCTTTGGGTGGAGTACTGACATATCAGCCCAGAAGAGGTGCCGCTTCATCTACATTCCTTAGCACCTGCAGCCCGCTGTTACCCTTGTCCTGCACTAGGGCTGTGTCGCATGGGCAGGGACTGACACGCACCCACACCCGAGCTATCGCACCTTGAACGCGGCTCTGGAGCCCCTGACCGGCTGCTCCTGCCGCACAGAGCGGGGTCACGCTGCCGTGGGTCGCAGCGCTGGCGGAGGAGTCACTGGTGACACTCGGGCAGGGGAAGCAGAAGCCAGCACAGCTCCCGCGCAGTGCCGCTGCTTGCAGGTTTGCTTTACTAACAGAGCATTACTAATGACAGCGACTTAGCAATAAAATCCAGGACATGAAGATTTGGCTTTTAGATGTACACTAAGTATTGTGCATAGAAACGTTTCAGCCTTTGTAGGTTATATATTAAGTCTGTGTGTTTTGAGGGAGTGACAGAGCGAAGGACCACAAAGAACACAAATACTGAACCCCGAGATTTTCCTCACCTATTTAATACAAATTCCCATTACCTATTGTAACACAAAATCTCACAGCCTGCTCCTTGGACAATGCAGTGCCACATCCATTCGCTAGCTACCAGACACCAACATGCTACCTACACCGAAGTGAAATGCCACGCTCTAGGCTGGTGCCACACCTCAGCGTGAAGAGTGACACACTGGCTAAATACCTCCGGGAAGCGTGGCCGGTAATCTCCCATGGGACCAGCCCTTCCAGCTAAAAGCAGAGGAAGCTCGCATGTGACTAACGGGGCGATAAGGCTGTGAGGTGCAGTCCGTGCAGCAGGGCTGGCACCGAGCTCTGGGCTCCGCGCTGGGTGGTTATTCACCTCTCAGAGAGCAGAAGCCGAGTGCATCCCTGACACGCCCGCAGTCCGACCCTTACGGTTCCATCGTTCTAAATGAACAGCGGCAGTTTGTAAGCAGCAGCCACCTGTCCGGGCTGCGGAGGCTCCTCCCGCTCCGGTGCGCGGAGAATCCGCCCTCCAGCCCCGCCGTGGGGCAGCTCCCGCTCGGACCCTGCCGCTA
>VWZT01008683.1:306979-321570 GCA_013397055.1 Pachycephala philippinensis | reverse complement strand
CGCGCCCTGCCAGAGAGCAACCGCGGAGCATCGCGGAGAAGAGGATGTTAAGGTTAATATTCACGCTTTTCTTCATTTTTTTTTTTTAATGACTTTTTCCTAAACACAGCCCCGGTGCACTGCAAGGCTGCAGCAGAACTGGGTTTGGCCGTATCTGTTTCACCCTGTGGTTGTGATTCTGACAAGAAGGTGCCCGAGTGCTCTTGGCTGGCACGAGGGAGTCGCTGACTGGGGGCAGAAGTAGGCTGAATTGGAAGAAATTAGTCAAAACTGGGAATTACCTGCAGCAAGCAAACGCGTTTCTCACTGTTTTCCGTTTGGGTTTTTGTCACTTATTTTTTTCTCAGGGTTTTGTGCTTTCAAGGGTCACTGTGGGTTATCTGCGTGAGCACCCCCCCGCTGGTATGCGAGTGCTGCTGCTCTTGAGCCTGCTCAGCTGCTCTTACACAATGCAGTGCTCTCTCTGCTGTGGCCCAGTGCAGTTGATAGGAAGCTTCCCAGGCCCTTTGCTTCTATTTATCTTCTCCCCCCGCCCCATTCCTTTTTAAATGACTCTTTCCTGTGCGCTGTTGCTGCCTCCCTGGTGGTAACCCCCCGGAGGGAGGGATTGCAAAGACCTTGTTTTGCCCCGCCTGAATTTCTGTGCTTGTTGTCTCACGTCTCACTGCTGGGCTGAAAGCTGCTTTCAGGACAGAGGAGGCAGGATGTGGTTTTATACTGTCAGAGAACAGCTGTACCTTTAAATCAGGTACATTGTAGTCCTAGTTATGAACCAGGAGAGAGGTGAAAGTACGATTAATGTCTGGTACACCACACATAACAAGAGTTACTCTACTGCAGGAGCAATGGGAAACAGCCTGATCCTGGAGTTTAACCCTACAGCCTGTACACAAGAAACAGTAGAAGATCTAGGTCACAGTAAAGGGCTCGATACCTTGAATGTTTATTTGAAGTTGGGTGTCTAAAGTTCAGTCCTTCAAGAAAAAGGAACTGGAGGGAGGCATGGAGTTGCAATGTCCCAGGCTTGTTTACACATGTTAGCACTGAGAGATTCTGGTGGGGCTTCTTGGCGCTTCTGCAGATCGGTGATCTGCATTTGTGCAGCAGCTGCCAACACAAAGTGCTTGGCATAAGCGTCCTGAGAACTGAACACTCAACTTCTGTAACTCACAAGAATATGCAGCCCACGCTTCTATTTAAAGTGCAAACCAAGCATGGGCCAGACAGTTCTGCAGAGTTTAAAACACTGCAAACTGCAGCCTGTAGTTTCCACGGAATGAAATCTCTTGAGAGGTGCTGTATTTGCTCTTAAAGGTGAGGTCATCTGCTGCCTGTTTGTTTGTATAGGTTTAATTTGGCTTCCTGCCAAAATGCAATTTTCCTTCAGCTGAGAAGGATGAGGAAACAGGCAGCACAGAGCACACATGGCAGTGCATCATTTGGGCACATGGGTAGGGTTGAGTACAAAGTCTTTTGAAACTGAAACCTTGGTACCCCAGCACGGTGTACTCATGGGTACTTACTTAACTGCTGCCCTTCTTCAGTGGCGTCAGAGGCTGGAAGAGAATTTTCTGCATACCAGTCCATTTTCAAGCTATGTTTCTGGGACGTTCTGTCTGGTTTTAAGGTTTCTTAAAAGAAACAACAAAATGCAAACTCTGAGCCACTCAAAATTCTCATTGATGCTGTTGCTGACCAGACAGCAATTTTTAAAATGCAAATGTATTCATATAGTATGAAAATCCATGAGAAGTAGTTAAAAATTACAGACAGTGGCACATTCTCAGTGTTTGTTTGCAGCTTGTTATTAGAACAGCGCATCCCCAGAGGTGTTGGCAAAAAATACTTTCTCAAATTCATTGAATTGGCACTTTCCAGCAAATTTTTCAAAAAACTATTGTTATCAATTGGATTTTTATTTTTTCTCCAAGAGCGGAGAGTGTTTTTCATGAGAGACCTTGCCCTATTTGAATTAAGTTGGCATTGCCATTACCAGTAGGACCAGATGGGGAGAGCTTGTGTGTGTTAGTGTAGCTATCCCCCTGAGGGCTGCAGGCAGACTCCATCCTGCTGAGCCCTGTTACATGGAGTGAAAAATTATTTCTTGTGCTCAGTAACTGTATTTCTGGATTCTTAGGGACTCTCAGCAGGCTGATACAGAACGTTTATCTAGATGGAAGAAGTGGAGAAGAACTAGCAGTAAATCATTGAAAAAAGCACTCGGTGAAGTCAAGGGCTTGTCATCTTACCTGGTGCTTTGGCAACATGATATTCACAGCATAGAAGGTATTTCTTGTCTGATGTCCATTTCTCCTCTGTAGAGTTGCTTCTGTTATTGGCAGTTTTACCTGTGTGAGCATAGTTTCAGATATAACTACATATGCTTAAGAAGTTACTTTCTTCCCTTATTATTGCTGAATGTAAAGTCCATTATATGGTAGAAGGAAATGGATATTGGAAAAAATTATTAAAATGTCCAACTTGCATTTCAGTTATATTGCTAAAATTGTGTAGTACTTAAAACTAGCTTTAACAATGTTTCTTCAGTTCAGAAATTATAATCTGCTCTCTCTGTATTTTCAATGGTTTTATCATCTTAATTATTGGCACATGTTTCTTTTATTCCCAGGGAAATTTGGTACTGGCATCCAGTCCTACTTCTCCTTCCTGCGTTTTCTGGTCCTGCTGAACTTTATAATTTTTATCATCATGTTCAGTTTTGTTACTCTTCCCATGATTGTTTCTGAATATGGACTATTCAACAGTACCATTGCTTACATTTCTCCAAGGAACATAGGTAAACGTCTTCCTTTGTACAGCTGTTGTAGGATTCCGCCTTTCCGTCAGCTTCTTCTCCACCTCCCAGAAAAAAGGAATGCCTTTTTATAAGAATGTGGCATGTTTGAATTAATGTGATCTTGCAGTTCAGTGGGTATTACTGTTTGAGTGACTTTTCATGCCTTTCTTTTGACAGAGGATAACTGCACAATTTATGAACCTAGTGGTAATAAAGGACTTGTTTACTACTATACTTACCTCAAAGATTTGTTCAGTGGCACTGTAAGTAATTAGATTTATTTTTAATTTAGTTTCTGTGTCTCATGTAGCATTTAAAATGTAAAAAAAATTTACTTGTGGAATGAAGCTTTGATAATTTTGAAAAATGGTAAGGCATGTGCATCACTGGGGTACATTATCTCTGAGAAAGGCAGTTTTCAAACTGACTTTTACTGAACAACCACAAGGCCTGGCTGGCCATGTGCTGCAGCCTGTGCCTCTCCTCCCCAGCTGCTACCCCTTATTATTCTGGAGCACACTGTCTATTGTGCTCTCTCTGTAGGGTGCCAGTGTCTGTGTCCTAGAGTTCTTTGATTGGAGAGGGGAGGGATTTTAGGCACACAGTGCCTGCATTACAGTTTGGTAGAGGCAATGGCAGTATTTAGGAGCTACAGTATTTAGGAGACTGTTGTAGCTTGCTGGGGGCCCTAATTTTAAATTTACAAAATGATTGCTTAATGCCAGGTTGGATTTAATGGGGCAGTTGTTGCTGCTGTTACAAGTTCTATTTCAACTTCATTTTCACAGGGATTCCTTGAAATGACAAGTTTGTTTTATGGCTATTACACAATAGATGCTGTATGGATCAGTATCATGAGGTACAACTTGCCTCTCGCATACCTGCTGGCTACATTTGCCTACCTTGCCTTAAGTTTCCTCTGGATAATAAAGAGGTAAAAATGTCGGTGTTGTTTATTTACAGTTACCTGTTGCACAGTTTACATTGTATTCCTGCTTGAAGGGAACGTACTGTGTTCTAGAGCTGTTTTATGTGGAAATGGGGAATCGTTTGCCTGAGGATGTGGTGCCACAGTAGCCTTTGGTGTGCTTGTGAAAAAGAAAAGAATTTGAAATATCAGTTTTTCATATGTATGCATACCTGTAAGTAAAAGCCCCTCAACTATACAGAATTTGTGGGAGAATTTTCTTCTGGGGTTTTTGGTTGAGTTTTATTTGTGCCATCTCAGTTTCCTTTGCTGTGTCTGGGTGAGGTGAATAGGTATGACTGTGGTGAAGTGCAGGTGGGAAAAACCTGTATCAGTCAGGGTCAGCTGCTGCAGAATCTCACACTGAGAGTCCCAGAGACTCCCTGGTACAAAGCAAAGGTGGCAGTTTGCCCACAGAGGGGATTATTTAGTCTTTGATCAGGCCAGGTTGCTTGTGTGTGTTTTTTCTGTGCATAAAATACATCTTTTCATGAATTTTTCTCTAGGTCTGTGGAAGGCTTTACGCAGAACTTAGTGCATGATGCAGATCCATTTCAGAGTTACTGTAACAAAGTCTTTGCAGGCTGGGACTTCTGCATTACAGATCCTAATGCAGCCCGGCTGAAACATCGCAGCTTGCAATATGAGCTCCAGGTGAATAACTTCCATTTTTTTGTGGTTATGGTTTCATATAGCTTAGATGGCTAAACAAAGAAAGGCCTGTAATTTTGCAGATAAGGGAATAAGGTTAAGAAGGATTGAAGTAGCTTGTTTTGGGGGTGCAGCCCACATCCTCTTGCATGCTTTCTAGGTAGCTGGAGGGGTGGTGCAACGTGAGAAGGATTGGCACGGATGTTGTCGACCCTTCCCCCATCCACTGAGGACCGACGCCAGCCTGTTAGCTGCTTGCCTTATCTGCCTCTTCCTCACACTCCAGTCCTGCTTCCTGTGTTAGTTTCTGCATAGTCCAACAGGAAAAGCTGTCCCAGCTGTGGGCAAAACCCTGCAGGGATCAGTTTGAGTGTTCTGGGTTTTATGTGTGCAGTGCAGTAGGCAGTAGTTTGGGGAGGAATAAAATTCAGATGGTGCTCTTTGTACTGTTTGAGAGCACTGTTGCAGTAAGAAGATACTGAAAGATTTTCACTAGGTGTCTTTGGCGCACATGCACGTACAAAATGCTGATGCAGCTCTAGATTTCCCAAATCATAAAGCTCTGAAAAGGGTCTGAAAGGCTTGTTTGGTAAAACAAGGACCTTTTTGCTCTCTGTACACTGGAAGCAGAGATTTGTGTAGTGAAACAATTGCCTTTGAGAAGATGCTTCCACTTCAAACCACAAAGTGGTAATTACAGATTTCATAAATTACAGTGAGTTGCTTTCTGCTGTAGTGAAGTTCACAGCCATCTTTTTTCATCATAGAATCAGAACCTCCTCCACTTACCACACTTTTGCCTCCAGAATGCACATCTTAGAAGAAAAATTTTCCCCTTAATGTTACTGTTTGATGGACATACATCCTCAGAAAATACCCTCATATGGCTGATATGTGGGTTTGCCCAGGTTAAATTGCCTTCACAGGAGATACTGTATTTTCATGTCTGTTAAGGTGAAATACACCAAGTTTACATGACAAGCTGCTCGAGACTTCTTTCAGTGCTGTCCCTCAATTTTCCTTCACAAAGAGTAGAAGGAATTTTCAGCTGTAGTGTGAGGGCTGGTTCCTTACCTGCAGAAGTAATGAGATGAGTGAGCTGGTTTACCCGTTTCAGAGTTTAGTATCAAGCTGAGATCAGTCTCTCTCAACAAACAGGCAAACTGTCTGTCCTCAAGGAAATGTGTTCCTGATACAGTAGAGATAAGAGAATTGCAGGACACCTGTGGGCTACAGAGCTTGAGGAGGCTGAGCACAGAGGGGCTTCCATTCCTGCATGGACCTGTTTTGTCAAAGCAAAGATCCTCTCAGTCCTGTGTGCTTGGGCAGGCACGTCTCCTAGAACAGGCTACGGATTTGCACATCTCAGGGGTAGAAGACATGGTGTTAAGTGTTGTATGCTGTACCAAAAAACTGTATCTCCTTTTCCTTTTCTTTGTAGATGGACTTGCAGGAAGAAAAACTGAAGCAAAAAATAGCTCAGAGGACAATGAAAGAAAAGCTACGCATCTACTCTCTGAGAATATTTATAAATATAATTGTCGTTGCTATTTTATTAGGATGTTTTTACTCTATTTATAGAGTAACTGTCTTCTCTCAAGAAAAGTCCACTGTGAGTATCAGAAATGACACTAGGACAGATTCGGTCAAGGCTGATGATTACAGCAAGAGGAACTATTGCGAAAGAGTCAAGTATCTTAATATAGCACCTTTCATGCAGGGATCTGAAAATGCTTTCTACAGACTTACAATTTCTTTTAGTAGAGGAGAGCAGCAAAGATCAAGGACCACGTGCTAAGAAAACCTCCCCAGTAATGTCTCCCATTGCTGCAGAGGCTTCGGTGTCGAGTGCCTTGGAGCAGACAAGAAGAGCAGCCCTCACTACTCTCCCCTTGTAACTGTGCTCACCTCGCTGTGACCTGCTGGGTCTGGGCAGTGAACTGGCTGGGAGAACTGACCTGGTTAAACTGAACTCCATCATGATCAGTTTCAAGTGATCTGGTTCACTGTCAACTGCAAAAATGCACTGCAGGGGAAGCCAGAGTAAAGACTGTGATCTGTCTTGTGGCTTGAGTTACCACTGTGTGGGGAAACAGGAAGGCTTTGAACACAGAGCAGTTTTCAGAAGCAAAGGTTCTTGCATCTCTAGCAGAAAGAATCAGGTTGGGTGGGTTTCACCTCTGGCAGGACAGGCAGATGGAAAGAGTGGTTCAGAGGCAGAACAAAGCAGACAAGCTTCTAGTTGTGACAGCTTCACAAAAGTAACTGACTTCTCTGTAGGACCCCAGGGTTTGATTTGTCTGGTAGAAATGGGGACCACAATTTTTCTCTCCCCTGTGTAAGTTGCTGATGTGATGGACGTAGCTGTTCATAAGGAAAGTTGTGCTCATGGTGGACCTAACTCTGAACTTCTGTAAACTGCCAGGATTGCACAGACAGAAGCAGGAAATGGGGGCTGAATGAGTTTGTGTCAGAGGTATTGTTTGAGGGCAGAGAAGAGTGCAGCACAACACTGAACAACTTGGAGAACAGCTTCACTTACTGTGGGGTTTATGTAGAAGGGTTGATATCTTGGCCTTCTCTTAATGAGCAATTAGAGGAGCTTGTCAGGATGGTAGAAAAGTCAGGGGAGCTGCTTGGCACCACTGAGAATAAATTGAAAAGCGTCTGCACTTGGAATAGTTGCAAAACCTGGTAGCTTTGGTGCTTGTTAGCAAGAGTCGGACAGAAACCTTGGTGAGTTGAACCTCTTTAAATGGAAGCTTTGAGGAAGCACAGAAATACTCGTAACTGGAGATGGAGGGAGTTCCTGGTGAAGAGAGCAGGAGAAAGCAAGGGTGTGTAGCAGCAAACTGCAGAGATAGCAGTGATCAGGCTTGTATAAAGAATAGAGATTTGTTTTCCATGAAACTTGCTTGTCTGCAGGTATTCAGAATCAGCCCTGGGTTTGCCATTCATGTTCCACGTGGTGTTGGTTCTTACTGCCTGGTGCAAATGTAGGTGGAGGATGAAGACAGAGTAAAAGATGCTGCCTAAATCCTGGGCAAGGGAGACGTGTGTAGCTGGAGACAGCACGCTCAGGAAGGTGTGTTTCTCTAAGCATTCTCTCATCTCTTCTTGTGCAGGACATTGACAGTGGAAACTCCCAGGTTAATCTCTTAGTGCAGTACTTGCCTTCCATGGTGATCACACTGGCCAACTTCATCGGTCCTCTGATCTTCTCATTTCTGATCACATTTGAAGACTATACACCAACCTTTGAAATCAGGCTGACACTCATGAGGTAAAGATGTTTTTATTGTGGCCTTGTATGTTTCAACAGCTGGTTCTTGGTAGGCTATATGTATCATAAACATTGAAACATCAAGAAGCAGAGAAGTTGGCACTGGAAACGGAGGAGGCATTGTTTGGCATATGTTTAGTTGGAAACTTTAAATCTGGGAACAATCTGTTTTGATGACAGTGCAGTGCAGTCATCTCAGTGTCCAAGTTTTTCTATTGGTCCCATTTAGCTGTGTGGTCTGGACATCTTCAGCCTGAATAAATAGTCAGTAGGGAACTTGTGGCTGCAGAGCTGTGGATTCACTGCTTTGTGTGCAGCATTTCCCTGAATGAGCAAATGTGTGTGCACAGCAGTGACTGAAGTACAGCTTTGCTCAAGGCAGAAGTTAAAGGTTTTGGGGTAGAAGATACTTCAGTGTAAGAGCTGGCATTTGGCAGCTTTAGGCAGTAAGATCTGGGTTGAAGCACCTGAACTCTGCAGGTCCATGCTTTGTATTTCTGATTTGGCCTCAGAAGGCCTGAAGCTACATGAAATGGAAATTCTGCACACAGAACTGTACCTGAGAATTGCAACCCATTGCAGCATCATGATCTGCAACTGAAATGACTGCTCTAGGAACAGTACTGAGGAAAGAGACAATGGGCTGTAGCCTAAAGCTGGGAAGGTGAAAAGCAATTTTAACTAAGGAAAGAAATGTGTTTATGATCTAGCTGACTGCTCTGTTAAAGCTCTGCATGACCCTTTCATGTTTCAAGACTTCCTTGGACTCCTGTGCAAGGTGAGCCAAGTGTTAACATGGCTATTTTTTGGCATGTTTGGAATTAGGTTTTGCCTTTCTTCCAGGTGTGTGTTCGTGCGGTTGGCCAATATTGGCGTTCTTATGTTCTCGCTGTGGAGTCAGATCTCCGACTGTGGCACTGACAAGTGTAAGCCCTGTGGATACAATTACAAACTCTATCCTGTAAGCAGATTTATCTTGGTCTTTAATCATCTGAGCTTGTGAACAGAGATTTGTTTTCCATGAGAGTTGCTTGTCTAGAGGTGTTCAGTATCAGCCCTGGGGTTGCCATTCGTGTTGTACTTGGTATCGATTCCCACTGCTCAGTGCAAACCAGTACAGTTGTACACACATATCCTTCGTTTGTCTAAAACTCTAATTAGAATTAGTTCAGTGGCAGATGATCACTCAGCACAGGCTTTCTGTCCACCATGAGGATTGTTTGAGGTAGCTGTGTTTTGGAGACATTGTGCTACTGCCTTTTGCTGCAATAAGGCAAATGGTTTTTCCTTAAAAACCAACAAACAAACAAAAAAACCCCAACCGCCAAAACCAAACAAAACACACACAACTCCCCTCCCCACCCCACAAAAAAACCCCAAAATCAAAACCAAAAAAAAGTGAAAAGCTTGGCACGGGAACTTTGAAACACTTGAATACTTTAGCAATTGGAATTTATACCATTTGAACTTCATGATGTTAACTGAGACATTTGTTGCTTTAGTGATAGACGGTTTTTTCAACTTGTTTATTTAGACTGCTAATTTTGTTTTTCCTGACTTGTTTTTGTAGTGCTGGGAGTCTGATGTTGGACAAGAAATGTACAAACTGATGATATTTGATTTTATTGTAATTCTTGCTGTGCCCCTGTTTATGGACTTCCCCAGAAAGTATGTATCTCTGCTTTTTGAGCATATTTTTACAAATGACATATGAAACACATTTTCTTCTTTCTGCTTTAAATTCCCCATATTTCTAACCAGATTACTATTTTTAAAATAAAGCATAAACATGTTTCTGGTGGTTTGAGCACCTGTTTGCTATTCAGATGGGTGTATAGTTTTTGATATTTAAGAGCTTTTTTCTTCAGATATTTTCTGTTATGTTGTCTAATGGTTAAATGCTAAATTCTGTATGTTCCAAATGTGTTAGAATGCATCTAAACTCTACAACTTCAATTCAGGACTAACAATATTCTTTGGTTTCAGGTTGTTAGTTACTCATTGCTCTTGCAAGCTAATTCAGTGGTTTGGACAGCAGGAATTTCAAATTTCTGACAATGTCCTGGAAATCATTTATGGGCAGACTATTTGCTGGATTGGAACCTTCTTTTCACCACTTCTCCCTGCAATAGCAACTGTAAAATACTTCATCATCTTTTACATTAAAAAGGTAATGAAGGTGTGTGGTTGATAAAGGACTGAGGACATCTCTGTGGTTTTTGTAATGCAGCCATATAGATATGCAGGTGATCTAAAACCAACAAAAAACCCTAAAACCACCTGTGGATGCAGTGGATGGAATGAGCCAATGGTATTCCATTTCCAGTAAGGTTTTGTGCTTTTAACAGAAGGTAGAATTTTGCTTTGAAATCAAGCAAAACCACATTTCAATTACTACTTCTCAAATTATTGATCTTTTTTTTAAAGAAGAATTTTTTATGTAACAAAGCTAGTTTATAACACTTTCCTGCAGTAATCTATTTATTAGCAACACAGCTTACAACTTGGACAAAATTTTGCAAAACTGCTAAAAATTTGGGAGCAAAATGGAAAATCCAGGCTGGGTTGGATGTTCTGTGATTTCTGCCTATCAGAAGTTCTGCTCAGTGACCACACAACTGCTTCTGTGCATCCAATTCTTGCAGATACCTTAGGTCTTGCAAGAGGGGCTGTATCCAGTGAAGGTGTGGCAGAACAAAGCCAACGGCAGTGCCATGGGTCATACACCATGTGGCTGTGTCAGCTGACTCTGTGCAAGTGTGTGAGGTCCTCTGGATCAGATTCTTACACAAACCAGGAGACACTGACTTATACCAAAATGTGAGGCAATCTTGTCTTAGCCCTTCTGAGCCCATGCACATCAAAGGAGGTGGTTGTGGGGTAGCTGGTGGCATGTTTGAGAATGGAAAATGCAGTTGCTGGGGGAAGTATACGTGGATGTGTATATATATAGATGTACTGGTAACACTCTTACCTTCCCTTTTCAGTTCATTTTGATACACGTATGTAAACCTGCAGCTAGGCCTATCAGGGCATCAGGTTCCAACTTTTTCTTCCTGGCGGTGCTGTTGATTGGGCTCATCTTGGCTTTTGTCCCTTTGGGATTCAGCATTGCACGGTAAGTGACAATTAAAGTTCTGTGAAGTTGACACTTGCTCTGAGGTTGTCAGTTCTGTAAAAGCAGACACACAACTTTAGAATGATTAATGGAATAAAATACATAGGGTATAATACATAATATTATAGCTTAGTTCATATAAACAAAAATTACAGTTTTAAAGACATAGGACACTTCTACTGCATCGCCAAACTGGTGCTAGGCTTGTGCTGGATTATTTTATCTTTACATTTTGATGAAACATCTGCTTTCTGTTCTCCTTCTTTGACAGTATCCCCTCTTCCAAGGCATGTGGACCATTCAGGAATTTTAACACTTCATGGGAAGTTATTCCAGATACAATACTTGAGTTTCCAACAGCTGTGCAGCAGATCCTTTTCGGCATGGCATCAGAAGCCTTTGCAGTGCCTTTTTTTATGATCATTTGGTGAGTACTATGGAGACTTGATTCGCTTATGCAGCTTCATTTCCTTGCTTACTGAACTCATACCGAGCATCTATCAGACCACATTTTTCATTTGCAGTCAAAAGCATCAAAACCCATATGAATCCTCAGCCCTTGTCTTTGCCCATGTATTCACACTCATCAGCTTTGTTCCATTTCCTCTTGCATGTTCCATATTCAACAGTGTCCTTCTCAAAAATGTTAACTGTGAATCCTGTGCAAATTAGTACTGTAAGCCTTGTGATCACAATTCCCATCCACAAACCCTAACCTGATAAATAAATAAAACTCCCAAAACAGTCATTCTGTAAGATAAAATTCAATATAGGATCATAGAATTTTTAAGGTTGGATGTCACCTGTAGAGAGAATCTAACCCAACTCTCCTATTCAAAACAGGGTCAAGTAGAGCAGGAACCATATCCAGTGAGATTTTGAGTATCTCCAGAGATATGGAGACTCCACAACCTCTCTGGGCAACCTGTTCCAGTGTTTGGTCAGCCTTCCAATAAAAAAGGGGTTTTTTTCTTAAGTTTAAGTGGTGTTTTTTGCACTTAAGTTTAACTAAACTGTTTGCAAATTTTGGAGTCTTATTACCTGATGCTTTCTAAAACTTCTATGCTTGAAACACCATGTGGCTTATTTTGGACTCCACCCAGCCCTTTCTTCCATAGCACATGTTTATGTGTTCTCCTGAACTGAACTTGTTTTTACGTACATAGGAAATCGCAAGTCCTGCCTTTTTGTTTGTTGTTTACAGCATCATTATGCTCTATGTTATTGCCTTGGCTCGAGCACACAAACGAGTGGTTGAACAGCTGAGAGAACAACTGGTTTTGGTAAGATTTGACCCAACACTTTACTGACACAACAAAGAGAACTTTAGGGGTACAGAAATGAGACATGCGGAGGAGTATTGGTTTTCATAGTCACCTGGGTATTTGGTATTTGCAACAGGCAGAGAAGAATGTTTTACAAATTACATGGGAAAAATAACCAAAGCATTGTGGTATTTCTCAGTGGAGTTGATTTTCTTGGGTACCTGCTGCAACTGCAACAAGGTCTGGTTATGTCAGGCGACACACATACAGGAGATATGCCCCTGAGAAGCTGTGTCCCTGTTTTTCATCTGTTGCCTTGCTTAAATCCACTCATCTGCATGGTTTTTTTCTGCCAAAGAAGAACCTGAATCTTGTGTTTCCTGTCCCCTCCACCATCTTGCACAACCTCCACTTCTATTTCTTTCTCTGCCCTCACAAACAGGCACCCAACTCCCTACCCTTCCCTTCAGGCCTGTATTTTGACTGTATCTTTTCTGGTCTTGTTCTCGAGTGCAAGTGCTTGAGCAGGTACTGAAAGTGGAACGAGTCACCACTAACCAGCCCTGTGGCCAAGGGGGCCAGTGCAGAAATGCTGCTCTGTGGCCACCAAAAGCCACTGCCAGGTTTGGCAGCATTTGTGTGCTGTGATCTGACAAACTGCAGGAGTCAGAGCTCAGCCTCACTAGTGAGACTTCTCACTTTCTCATGAAATAGCCCATTTCTTGGTGCTTCTTTTAGATATGGCATTTAACAACCTGTGTGCAGAAAAATGCTGCTGGGGGGAGATTGTTGAGGAGTGAGGAATTTAGGAGCAAAAGCCTTCCTGCTTTTTGAAGGGTTCACAAACCAGCTGGGAATTCTGAAAATCCTTGTGTGCTTTTTATTTTTGTTTGTTCACTTTTTATTTTTGTTGTTCGATTTCTTGGAAGCATGGGTTTAAATTTTGAGGTGTGTGAGATGTTTTTACTAGTCTCAATGCAGAACTGTTAGTGTGTGACCTGAGGTGAGATAAATGAAGTCAAGACTATGGTAAACTTGAAATTGTTCAGGCAGTTGAGAGTGTGCTGGGGGAGTACAATGTGGTGAGTGCACCTATTTCTAATAAAGAAATGAGCTGTTGTAGATGATTTGTATTAACACTCATGTGGAACATACTTGTTATTGTCTTTCCAGGAGGGTCGTGACAAGATGTTCCTAATCAGAAAGATAACAGAAGCTCAGAGGTAGCCTTGAAAACCACACAAGCCAAAAGAACTTGACTTCCTGAAACTCCCAGAGCCACAAGATAACAGCAGAAGCATTTGCAGCTTCTAAAAGCTGAGCAGCTGATTGGCACCCTGATCTATGTAATGGGTGTTTGTGATCTGAGTCTTTCTTGGTTAAGCTAGTGGGGCTTAAGGTTTCCAAAACTTGGAAATTCAGCTAATTTATACTGTGTTAGGGCTGTTCAAAAAAGGATACTCTCTGGGTGATACAGCTTCAGGGTTGTTGGGATTTGTTAAGTCCCTGTTTTTTCAGGTAGTTTGGGTAAAATATGATCAGAACTGAAACTCTGTTGTACTGTTTTTACAAATTATGCTATAAGAATCATGAGAGAGGGGAAAGGTATGGTTTTACATGTTTTCAATGTCATTTATGGGCTTTGGTTTTAAAAAAGAAGTATGTATGGAAGTATTTTTAAATAATGCATAGGAAAAGAAAATACAGCATGGGTTTTAAATCAGTTTTCTAAATATTTTTAGAGGTGAGAGTTTGCTATTTGTTCTGCTCTGAAGCAGCAGGAGCAGTTGAACACTGGATAACTGGTCACAAAACGGTTCAGAGCAAATTAGCTGATAAAGAGCTCTGAATAAACACTTGGGGTAGGAAGAAGCTGACAGCCACGGTAGGCACAGCACTGCTGGGGCACCAGCCTTGCTGCTCTGGAGGGGCCTTTTTTTTTTTTAATGTTTTTAGCCATTATTATTTGTGTTCTATTCTTGTACCAACATCTTCACTACTGTTCTCTGTGTTCTAAAATGTGAATATTTGAGAGTTAAATTATTAGTTGGCAAAACTTGTGTGTCAGTACCCGTTAATTTCACACTTCCTCTCTCTTAGCTGACTGCTGGGCCCGTGTGTCCCTGTAGGCTACCGACCCATTCCTTTATTTAAAGATTGTGGTTAAGGATTTTCTGTACAGAACTGCGTTTATTGCAGGAAATCTGTATTAGTCCGCTCTTAGTTAATGTGAGACACTATCCTTTTCATATAGTGTTTTGGAATGTTTTCTGCCCTCATTTTTAAGAGATGAACTTTCAATAAACACTTATTTTTTTTACAATACCGCCTGACGTTGTTCGGTCGCTGCGGCTGTGGGGGGCCGGCCTGGGGCCTCGGCCCGCCCTCAGCGCTCCCGCGGCCGCTCCCGCCTCGGCCCGCCCTCAGCGCTCCCGCCGCCGTTCCCGCCTCGGCCCGCCCTCAGCGCTCCCGCCGCCGTTCCCGCCTCGGCCCGCCCTCAGCGCTCCCGC
>VWZT01008683.1:290635-306963 GCA_013397055.1 Pachycephala philippinensis | reverse complement strand
TGCGGCGGCGGCGCGGGGCCAATCGGAATCGTTAAAGGTGGCGCGCGGCGATGACGTCACTGCGGCGCGGAGGAGCCGTGTGCTCAGCGCGATGGCGGCGGCCGCGGCCCCGGCTGTGTGGTGCTCGCTGTTGCAGCGCCGGCCCCTCCGCTGCGGGCCCGGTACGGGCTCGGCTCCGCTCCCTGCCCGCCCCTCAGGCCCTCGCGCCGCCGCCCGGGGCCGCCTCAGGCCGTCCGGCTCCGCGGGTGGCAGCGCCCGCCCGCCCGTCCCGGACGGGAACCGGGCGGCGGCGGAGCTCGCGTCACCTTTGTCTCTCCGACAGGTCTGCGGCCTCTGCCCGCCGGAGGGGCTTCCCTCAGGCTGTGCAGCACGCGGGTGGCGCAGGAGGGCATCAACAAGCCCGTCATAGACCGCATCATCCGCGTGGACCATGCGGGCGAGTACGGGGCGAACCGCATCTATGCGGGGCAGATGGCCGTGCTGGGCAGGTCGAGCGTAGGGCCCGTCATCCAGGTTAGCGCGCCTAGGAGCCGTCCCTCTGCTTCTGTTTCGTTTGCATTTGATTCACAGCGGCCGATGGAGGTGACAGATCGTAGCCTTCGTGGCGAGATTGCTGTCCATTTTTTTCTGAGCACTTCCAAACGTGTGGGTTTATAGAAAGTGGTGGGAGCACTTGGTAAGGGAGTTAGCAGTGCTACAGTTACGGTAGTGTTGTCCTATTTTGCAAATGTTGCAAATCCTCTCTGCCCTTTTTATAACGATCTGCATCTGCCTTTCTGCACCATTTCTTCTCTGTGATGTTACTGTGTTATAGTATTGCCTTAGCCATCACAGCATTTGTGGCCTGAGCTGTTTTGGGTTTTATTAGTTTTATTGGAAATGTTTATCTCTTGGGGTTTTATGCTTCACTGTGATCTGGCTCTTTTGCAGCAAATGTGGAATCAAGAAAAAGACCACCTGAAAAAGTTCAATGAGCTCATGGTTGCATACAGAGTTCGACCTACTGTTCTATTGCCTTTCTGGAACGTAGCAGGTTTTGTTTTAGGTGAGTTTGTGTCATTGCTGTCATCGTTGTTTTGTGAAGTATTCAGTTGTGTTAAATTGTTTTTATTGGTTCAGATTTCATTGTATTCGTGTGTCTGGTACCCGAATCACAGGGGCTGGAAGTGCTTTACTTGGAAGGAAGGGTGCAATGGCGTGCACAGTGGCTGTGGAAGAGAGTATATCAGAGCACTACAACAACCAGATCCGAACTCTCATAGAAGAGGATCCAGAAAAGTACAAAGAACTATTGCAGGTATTTAACCATGGCTTAAAAGTAGTTTAACAAATTGATTGTTATTGATTGACAAATCCAATGTGATTTGTTTAAAAAGCAAAAAAGAGAAAGTTCTCTTTTCATTAAAAAGTTTAAAAAGCATTTAAAAATAATATGCTTTTAGAATTACAGTAGAACTTTCTGTTCTGTCGCTTAGAATGCTGACGTCATCAGAAACTATTAAGATAAAAGAATGCTTTCACCTTCAGCAAATCGATCAAGCACCAAAACTAAAACATATATTGGATTATCTTCAGCATGCTTTCACTAATGCACTGTTTCCTTTTTGAGTGGGAGAACTATGCCTTAAGTTTAATTAATTTTAATTGAAAGGAAGGGTCTAGAGGGGAAACAAAAGGAGGAAATGTTGATTGCATAGTAGCTGTGCTGCCCTCCTCTGAGGACATTCAAGTACCTTCACATGCTCTGTAACCTGTGGGGCCCAGAGCTACACACAGTGCTCAGGGTGAGCTCAAGGTGACCCCTTTTCCAGCCCCAGTGCCCACGCTGTGTTTGATGCACCCCAGGGTGGGGTTTGCTCTCCTGGCTCCCGGGCACTTGATGCAGCCAGCACCCTGTTCAAGTTCTAGTCCTGGATGCTGCTCAGAGCGTGTAAGGAGCTGATGTTTGTCAGCTCTGTGAGAAAATAATATCCCAAACATTTTAGGTATCAAACTGGGACACGTTCCTGTAGGGTGTTTGTGGGAGATTGAGCTGTTTCCACAGGCAGCTCACGGAACTGGTTCATTTCCAGCCTTGCTGGCTGCCACGTGTTCCATTGTGCACAGTGTAACATGTAGCAAAATCTGATTATTCCAATGTATCCTATTGTTACAGAAATTGTATGTGAAGTACCCGGGTTGTGCTGAGGTGCACCAGGGAAATACCACCCCTGAGGATAACGATACAATGAAGTAGGTAGAGATGGCACAAAATAAAGAGAAAAATCCAGCAGTGAGTTATTAACAGTGCCAGTATGAGGAGAACTAGTGAGGAAACCAAAGGCATTGTGAAGCTGTTGGGCAAGGACAGTGCCCAGCTGTCTTAGAGAAGTTTTTGAGAGACCCTGGCTTGCCGTGGTACATGCAATGATCAGCAGCATCTCATTTTGTGCTGGCTGCCTTGATTTCTCTGCAAAGCAGACTCAGTAACTGCTGTTTTTAAAGGTGATAAAGCAATTCCGGGACGATGAGCAGGAGCACCACGACATTGGGCTTGAGCACGATGCAGAAGCTGTGAGTAGAACATTGATTAATTTGTGCTGTCAGTGAGGATGTAGATGTGCTACACTTACCTTCCTTACCTAGAGACTGGGATGTGCTTCTTTTGGAAGCAGAAAATAAGGCTCTTGATACTCTTTCCCAAAGATACATGTGGGAAAGTCCTGCATGTTATAACTTTCATTTTTCTAGAACAGAGCTGAATCTGTTGGAATTCATGTCAAGTGTTAAAGTGTTTTGATTTTTTTCCTAAGAGGTGTCCTCTGCAATTTTCTTTTAATTTCAGTTCAGATTAAATATTTCTGAAGATAAGGCTAATAGGTGCTATCCATACAGCTGGGAACTGGAGGCATCATCTTATTAGGAAGTGTGAAATACTGAACTAAATTCCGTGCTCCCTTGTATACTCTACGGGGAATGTGTGACTTCTCTTTTTTCTCTTGACTTACACTTGTGGAGAAAAGGAAATATTCTGCAAAATTGATAAATCTTAATTTAGTTTTCTCTAGGATAGATTAGACTGCAAATACAGGTTGGGGTTTTTTGCTGTGTGTTTTTACTTTGATTTTTTTTTTAATAATGCTTACTATTCCTTATCACAATCTGGTTCAAGCAAAACACTTCAGTAGATGTATTTAATCTTTTATTCTTTTTACAGACACCAGCTTATTCTGTTTTGAAGACAGCCATACAACTTGGATGCAAAGCTGCAATATTTTTATCAGAACGAATTTAATTATATTTTGCATAATAGTTGTGGCAATAAACTGTGACACAAAAGTGTATGGAAATTGTGGAAGACTAAGCTATTTTATTCGGCCTTTTAAAATTTTCTGCACTAAGCACTTCATTCAGCCATCCTTTGTCACATTGAGTACTGATTTAAAAAGTATCTATAGTGAAGTCAGTTGAGCTAAATGTGAATAAAGGTGGCAGAATTGAGTCTGTATGAACTAAATCTCCCTATTCAGAGACTGTTCACAAGGTGGCAGCAAAATATGTATATACATGATTTATATATACAATATTTGTGTATGGATGCACACACGTAAAAATGATAAATATGTTCTCTGGTGCCTTCAAATTTATGTGTACTTGAAATAAGCTGGAGTTGTTTTTAAACATCAGCTCGTTTTAAAATGGTTAATACTGACAAAGAAGAGTATTTGTTCTGTTTTCAGGGTAAGTGAAGTAATAGTAAGTATTTATTTGCAGTCCATATTGAATAAAAATTGGTATTATAAGACCGGTTTTACTTAAAGACTTCTTTCTCTTTTGGGATGGGTTTTTTTTCAGGCACAGTTCCAAATTCTTTAAGTAGAGTTTTACTTACTGTGTTGTTGTTTATTGTGGTGGGGATTTTTTTGTTGATTTTTTGGTATTTTCTTGGGTTTTCATTTTTTTTTTACCTGAGTGTGTGTAAGGAATTGATCCCTGACATAAAGAAGGTGGAGAGAGCAACTTGGAGCACTGTGGAATTGCATTCAACATTCTGTTAGAGCTTTCAAGCTTACCTTGCTTTGCTTCAGACAGCATTTAATCCAGGTACATCTGAGCCTCCCTTTTTTGGTAGCTCTCTTAGTGTTCGTGGGGACTGATTGGTGTGTGGTTTGATATGAAAGGCTTCTTAAAGAGGATTATTTACCCTTTATTTTTTTTGGTGAAGGAGCTTAGGCAGAGGGTTAAATCTTAATATAGAGAAACTCCTGTTCTGTGTGATTTTGTTACGACTGTCACTTTGTATGTTCTTTAAAAATAATTTCTATCAAACTGTTGCAAGTGTCACCTTGTTAGTCTCAAACTACTGATGTTATTTACTTTGTTCAGTCAAAGGAGCATTTGGTTCTCTCTCTGTGACTGGTTTGCACACCCACTGGAATAATTTGACTGGAGGAACTCAAAGCTAAATCACAGGTTTTTCAGGGACTGCATAATCAGAAAATAACTCTAAGGGAGTCTCATTTTACTTGCCTCAGCCCCAGACAGTTGTGAGCAGTGTGTGTGAAAACTCAAATTTACTAAAGGTACATCCTATTACGCTAATGCAATATCTTCCCTAATTTGACCAATTCTCTGAAAAAAAGTTACATCTAGCAGATTTCGTGCCTTAATTTCTCTAAAGTACTCAATGTGCATGTGGAAAATTCCCAGGTGATTTGGAGGAGAGAGGAACCAGCACAAAAGAATGATTAACTGAAGTGGTTAAAGGGGTAACAAGTGGTGCTGGAAGCCTGTGCAGTGCAGTTGTGTAAGTCATGGGCTTTAATAACTGAGTAAAAGAAGGAAAAAAGATTGCTTGATGAATAGTCCATTGTAAAGACTTTCATACCAGGGGCACCATGGCATGGCATCTTCCATAAGTCCATTGTTGCAGGGGAGGGAGGGCAGGGCATGGTGGATTTTGACTCAAAGCCGCACACTGCACGCTCATGCATACAATGGTCTTGTGACATAAACTGGAAACTGAGCCAGACAGTTCCTGGTCTTTTAGCCATTACATCAGGATTGAAAGCTGGACAAGGCATCCGTGGGACTTTCCTAGAGAGCTGGCACTCAGCTGAAGCCTGCTGTGGTGGTGTTCAGCAGTGGTGGGATTGGCTTCTGTCGGAGGGACAGACATGCTCATGTGATTGTCTAAGATGTGGGTGGCCCCCGAGATCATCACACACTGCTCACTTGGGGCAACAATTTTTAAGAGACAAATCTCATGTTTAATGTATTTCGTTTGGCCAGGGGCTGGGAACATCAAATACCAAGAAATTGCCATGTGAGGCCTGTGTTTGGTCATATCTGCTGTAATTGGAAGTGCTCATAGAGAGTTCTTTGTCCTCAGCAGCTGAACACATCCTGCACATTTGAGAAGGGTGTCAGACAGTAACACTGTCTCCAGCTGCAAGCATGAAATGTGAACTGGGAGATCAAATCTGCTTTATGCTGCTGAGCAGGATTTGTTCCTTCTTTAATGGAGCAGCAGATTTCTCCCCATCCATTAAACTGTGGGTGGGCTGTTCTGCCACTTCCAAAGCTTGTGCATTTCCCTGCTCAGTGGCAGTTTACTCTTTTTTTTTTGTTGTTGTTTTACGTAGAAAATTGAGTTGCTTTTCATTTTTCTCATGAAAAAAGAACTTTTTTTTTGTTTAAAAACCTGTTTCAGATTTTGAAAGACTAAAAGAAGTGGTAAAAGGTTACAAAAAACCAAGAGGTGCTTAGTGCTGTACAATTCTATTGAACAGCTGCTGCTAGGCTGTAGTTACTTTTTTATGTTGAGGCAGAACTAAGCTGCATAATACCAGCCATCCCAGCAGGGGTTAATGGCAGGCAGAGGCCAAAGTATATAGCTTATACAAGTCTGTTATCATAGTGATCCTCAATGAACTCTGGTCATGTTGACAGAGGAAGAGGAGCTTGGATCAGAGAAAGGCTGTGAAATGCTGCATTTTCAGAACAGGGAGTGGGGAAGGTGACAGGGTCTTCACTGCCTTTGAGTTTTGGGGCTTCCTTGTAAATGATAAAATACACACATAATTTGGGTTTTGTAATGTGCAGTGGGATGAAATCCTTCCCCTCAAAGTAATGAGGTCTTTTGTAGCTCCTGTGATAAGCCAGGGCTTGATCCCGATTTTCTCCTGCGGAAGCAGTTGTATTTCTCAGTGAGGAGGAGCAGCAGGTGCCCATCTGTGTGCCTGCAGGGCTTTAGGGCTGTTACCTGCTCTTTGATCAGCATCTCACCTCCTGCTGGTTTATTCTGCAGTCAGTGCTGGGGATGACCTGGCCCCTGTTCTCCAGAGCTGCTCTGAGTCAGAAATGAAGGTAATGGTGCTTGGAGGGCAGTGACATGGGCACACGCTGCAGTCCCTGTGCTGAGCACTGGGGCTCTGCATGGTCTCTGGGCACTGCAGAAGGCACGTGTGATGCCCTAGACATGCAGCTCTGGCTGTGCCAGGACACGTTTCAGCAGCAGCCAGGCAGAAATCAAATCCCCGTGGCTGGGATTAACGAGGTGATGCTGACACAAGCTGAACGGACTTTTGTCAAGGGCGTGTAGTGATAGGACAAGGGTTTATGGCTTTATGTTGATGGAGGGCAGGTTTAGATTAGATAGAAGAGAGAAATTCTTCACTATGAGGGTGGTGAGGCCCTGGCACAGGTTCCCATGGAAGCTGTGGCTGCCCCATCCCTGGCAGTGTCCAAGGCCAGGTTGGACGGGGCTTGGAACAACCTGGGATAGCAGAAGGCGTCCCTGCCCATGGGAGAGGGCTGTGAAACAAGATGAGCTTTAAGGTCCTTTCCAACCCAAACCAGTCTATGATTCTGTGATTTATGATGCAAATTATGTAAAATGAGACTTGTAGGATTGTTTGGCAGAGAGTTAAATCATTGTCTGGATTGGGCTTCATTTTTATCTGGAGTAAATCTGTGTGGCTCACTTGAGCACACAGGTCAGCTGAGGATATGCCATACGGTCCCTGTGCTGGGGATGACATGGATTGTACATCTCTATTTGTTCTTAGTATTACAGGAGTTATTTAATCTATACATATCTGCCTTGTGTCTGGACTTTGGGGTAGACATAATTTCAAATGCCAGTAATTTTTTGTCACTAGCTTCGGAGCTGTGGCATGTCACTTGCATTGAATTGTGCACATATTTTTTAGCTTGGGAGGCTTAAAGAGCTAAGGCAAAAATATTGGCCAATTTAAAGGAGGAATGTATGTCATAAGGGAGGAGATTGTCTAAAGCTACTACCATTTTTCTATTTGCTAACTCAGTTTTCATTGTGTCTGACATGAAAAATCTGAGTGGATTTAGGGGAATGACAGCAGCTTTGCAGTGGTACTTCCAAAGTGGCAGAACTTAGATTGTGTTGGAGAACACTTGCTGTTACTCTTTTTTTTAGAGTTGTGGGGTTAATCTCATGTTGAGTAAGTGAATTAACAGTTCAGGTTCAGTGGGTAATGTATTTCTAAAAGAACTTAACTGTGTTAGAAGGAAAAGTCCAGTTGTTGTTAGGTGCTTTCAATAAATGCAGCCTCCTGCTCACTTCAGGTGTTTTTGAGAAGTACCACTTTATGCTACAGTTTTGCAGAGCAGAACTGAACCCTAACCAGAGCAGGGGGTGGTACCTCTGTGTCCAGCAATGCAGCAGCAGGGCATCGTGTTAGGATGCAGATTCATATACCTATGGTGATGTTTTAAAAAAATGGGAGTTTTTGGTTCTGAATGTCTCTGTCTCACAAACTCTGGCCATGGCACTGCCTTAACTTGTGCTTGTTCTTAGCTGGAAGTAAATGGTGTTCTGATGGAAGCCCAGGAGTCACACAGTGTCACTTGGAAAGGAGCTCTGGAGGTCATCTTGTCCAGCCTCCTGCTGGAAGCAGGACTGCAGCCAGCACTAAAGCAGGTCAGCTATGATTTTTTCCAGACAGGGGATGAAAACCTCCCAGGACAGAAATTTCACAGCCTCTGTGGGCAGCCTGTTCCAGTCCTGCATTACCCTACCAGTGACAGTTTTTTTTTCTGCTATCTATCCTGAACCTCCCAAGACTGCCACTGCTGCTGCTTGTTATGCCATGCAGCACCATGGAGAAGAGTTTGCTTCCACTATCTTGGTAAATACTCTGAGTAGTTTTAGGCAACTATTACATCATTCAGATTAGCTCTCCTTGCAGTGCCTGGTTCCTGAACTGGCACAAAGGAAGGGATGCATCTAGTGACCACCTTGACCACTCTCACTGTGTGAAGACTTCAGGCTTCATATGTCTTCTTTCCTTGCATGTATTTTCCACCCAACTGATTGCATGTCAGTGATTTGTTTTTCAGTGTTACTTGTGCCTAGGACAGATGGATTTATTGATTTTATGGTACAGCTGGACATGAGTAGACCAAGATATTAATGAAAGCAAGTCATATATACAGTGGGTGGTTTCGTATTTAAAACACCTTTTTTGGACTGTAATAAAAAGATTATTTCTGGCACTAAAAGTGCTTTTCTGTTTTCTCTGTGGCTACTGGCCAGCAGAGCAGAGCAGAGGCAGCAGTGGGCAAGGGGGATTTGAATTTTCTTGCAGTTCATTTCGAAGACAAGCTTTGCCAGCAGTGTTTTAGCAAGCTGTCAGGAATTTATCCGGAGCGTGTGGCTTGAGGGCACCTACATAGTCAGAGGCTGCTAACTGTATGTAAGTGGATAAAACGTTTAGTGGAGTGAAAAGCCTTTGCTTACAGGCACAGACAGACATGCAGTGTCAAGGCAGATGACTCAGTCCTGTTGATCTTTGTTGCTGTCTCTGCATGTAGGTGAGCTTCCTCTTTAAACAGGAGCCTATGTCGAATTTAGGGCTGTCTCTCATCCTGCTGATGACAGATTGTTTCCTCCCCCTGTGGGGCACAACCCTGCTCCGGAGGTGGCACCCAGCTTCTGAGGAGGAAGAACACGCACAACCTGCTTTGCCAGGACTAAAGCCCAAATGACAAACCAGAGCAGCCTCTGCTCTCCAGGTGTGTCATCCCTAAGTCTCCCCGTGCTGATGGCTGTGGATCCCAGGGCAGGCAGAGCCCTCTCTCCTCTCAGGAGAGGTCTCTACCAGCCTGCAGCATTCCCATGAGAAAGGGACCTTGCTTTAGAGCTGGCCTAAGAGAAGGCCACTGCATGCAAGTCTACTAGAGATGTAGGTGTATGCTTAACTGAGCAATGGGGATAATTGGATGCTTCATGTTAAACGTGTTGGAGGCTTTAGAGACTTGTCTGTGGCCACCTGCTAGGTCTGTGGCAGAAATACACTGGAAATACAGTTTGAGAGGAGCTGAATCTCCCCTGTGGCTGTGTTATTGTACTAACCATACAGCACTCCTGGTATGTGAAAATGTGCTGACCTTGCTTCTTCTAAGTGGGTTTTTTATCCAGCAAAAGAACAGCAGCAGGACTTAAAATCACTGGTGAGATTATTCTGCAAGTGTAGCTTAATGGCTTGATTCCAGCCCTGACCTGGGAACCTAACTGCTAGTGACAGATGAGGAGCTATCTTCCACATCTCATCTTGTCAGCTCTCATCGTTCTGACTTTGGCAGGAAAAATGCTGTTTACTTGAATACTTCGAAGGTGGTTGAAAGAAGACTTTGGACGTGGTTGAAATGTGATTCTTTTTAATTAATAACCGTCCGCTTTTCCATTCCTCCCACCCAAATATTGCAGCAATACTTGCTAATGAGAAATAATTATGTCTCAATTTTAAGTGACACAAGTGCTATTGTTTACACAAAATGTGAGAATCTTGTAAGACATGGGGCATATGCTTAGAGGGATAATGCATGAGAATCAGTTCTGCCTTCTCAGGGAGCCAAGCCTTGCAGAGGAAGATGACAGATACATGTGTTTATACACAGACTTTGTGGCTGGCTGTGTTTGCTTATCATTTGTCATGAATGCAGAGACTTGCAGCACAGAGCACTAGTTCAGCATAAGCTGGAACATATGGTCCTCTCCAGCAGATGTGACACGAATTCCAACCCTCACTGGATGTTTCAGGCTGATGACCAGCAAGAGGATTTATCCTGGTAAGCTGGTGTGAGTATTCCTGAAGCTTTCCTGTGGATTGCTGCTCCTTTTGGGCTTTTTCCATGGATAGGGCAGAAAAAGTATGGCCTGGTTTTCAGCTTGTATTGCTGGCAGTTCACAACTGCTGAAGGATCTACCTGGACTCATCTGATACATTGCTTGGATATGATGTTGCAAACTCTTGGGATAAAAATACTTACATGAAGCTCCTGCTTTGGAGTGACCTGATAGTTCATTCTTTCTTTCCAACTGACTCATCATTCAGACTTGGTATTCAAAGAGAAATCACTCATCAGACCCAGCGGTGAAAGCCCTGGGTGTTGTTTTCCATGACTTTCCTACTAACAAGACAATTCATGGTTATATTCTTCCCTCTTTTTGTGTCTTTACACTTACCAAAATACATGTGATACTGCTACAGCCTTTGCTTTTAGATGATGTGTTATGATACACCCCCATGTGTCATCTCATACTGACTACTAATTCCAGGCTGACCTGTAGTGCATTAGGAATAATCAGCAGAACTCTTCACACATTTGTCTTTCTGATTTACTAAAAAACCTCAAAAAAACCGAACCCCAAACAGCCTTGTTATCACAGCCAAGAGAAATTTTTGCAGAGGAGATTTCCTAGAAAATATTCATCCACATTGTAAAACCAATGATAAATTTTCCAGCATCTGGCAATTATTATGCCACACTCTGCTCCTACTCAATGTTCACCCTGTTTATCTTAGGCAACACTTACTCATTCCTGAGTTCTCTCACGTACCAAGATATTAATCTGCTTCTCATACAAACAGTCAATGGTCTGAAATTGCTACAGCACACCAGCACGGACCTGATTCAGTATCTGATTTTGTTTGCTTTCTTTTGTTTGTTTGTTTGTTGTTAGGGAGAAAAGATCCAAAGTGGATCAAAGTCCATTTGATCTCTGGAGCTGCACCCATGCCCCTGCTTGCCACCCCTGTGTTTAGACTTGCATGCTCTGAGGTTTCAGAAGTCATAGGCACTACCCATCTGTATTTGCCTTAAATCAAACATCTTCTTAAATGGATTTTAGGTGTTTCATTTTTCTTTGCATTCTTGGACGTAAGTTGGGTCTGATTTTCTGTGGGCTTTACTTTCCTTGGCTTCTAAAATAATTTTATAAGGTGTTGCTTATTTGAATCATGTGGTCATTGGCAAGCCCAGCTGTGCCCCTTACCCAGCAGTGCCTTGCTTCAGGGACCTACACACAGAATCCAAGTCTGCTCCAGAGGTAACAAATTACAAATGGAAGTATCATGACAATTGACTGCCATTATTGATGGGTTAGTGGAAGTAACTGTGCAAATACAAATCAGAGTGTGCTGCTTTATTATATAGCTCTGCTGACTCAGGGAGTGGGCAATGTGCTGTTTACTCAGAGCCTGCTCACAGAGATAAGCGCTGCTATTAAACTGGTTTTTGTTAAACTATTTTAACACAAGCACGTGTAAGGTTTGGCTCTATCTGATGCTTTTTAAACCTGGGGATTCCATAGTAGGGGTCCTCAGTCCCACAACATCTGGTGGTGGGAAAAGGGAAGGGCTGAGGAGGCTCCTGCATGGGAAGGTGACACACTGGGGCCTTGTCACCAGCACAGCATGATCACCTCCTCTGCTGCCCTGGGAGAGTTAGCAGGCCTTGTTGGCTGGAGTGTTTAGATACAGCACTGGAAGCTGTGACTGTTGTCATTCAAATGTGGATTACATCAAATCCTGAACTTGAAGAGCAAGTGCAAGACTTTCAGTCTTGACCTGGAGAGTTTTCATGTTTCCATTTTCAGTGTAAGAAACATTCACCATGACTGCTGATAACCCTTCTGTGTATTGGTTGTGTACTTGCACTCTCCTTGCTGAAAGGTGTTCCCTTTTCATGATGCTGTAGTTGGAATATTCACAACATGAGCAGCTTCAGCTTCATGGAGACCCTGGGACAGCAGTGCCACACTCACAGCTCGTCAGACAGGGCTCAGCGTGCCAATGACACTGATGCAGATGGGCTGGGCGTTTTGTTCCTGGTTCATTGCTTAGCTGGAAACACATAGGCGTGTCTTCCTGAATGCCATGTGATGGGTAAGTATAAATGCCCTGCTCAAACAAGTTTCTATGCAAAAAAGTAATCCTTGAGGGTTTTCAAATGATATGGGACAAGCTGGAAATGAACCAGCTGATGCTGGGACTGATCACCAGCACGGAGCCAGGGTATTTCTGTTTGTGATAAGGACAGGCTTGGACAAGAGATGGTTGTATGAATTACTCAGGAAGCCATCCTTCTACAGAAAGGAAATCCTGTATTGGGCTGTGTGTGGTTTGTAGCAACCCGGTCTGCTTGCAGGCTCTCAGATTAAAAAGTGCTACACCCTGCTGATAGTTAGTGAGCAAACAGACTGGCAGAGGTGGCAAGCACATCTGACTTAGTAAACAGAAAATATTTTAAGAGTGCATGAGCAGTAACACCCTTACTCCCCAAACTCCTTCATGTCCCTGTACTGCACTGGAGGTTTGGCTCTCTCAGCTGTTTGTGGTAGCAAGACACCTCCTCCTGTTTTCCCATCCCCTGCTGCTGTGACTGGCAGAGATTCATTAGTCCACAATAAAAAATGGATTTATGTCTGTCTGATGCTGTTGGTTTGTATTGTAGTTAATAGTATCCCATTAAATCTGGGAGTCGGAGGAATAGCAGGCAAAGGATGTTTATTTTGATCATGGCATCTCCTTGGCTGGACCATCCAGTGGGCTGGGGAAGAGATGTGCTGGCAGCTTTGCTTTCAGAGGAAATAATTAGAAGAATAATGACTGGGACATGAAGTCAAGTGACTGACCATTCAGACTTGTATTTTTTTGCAATCAATTCTTGTACTCTTCTGCCATAGACTGTTTAGTAGTGCATTATAAGAATAATATAACCCACAATAAGAATAGTATAACCCACTAGCTGTAGAAAAGCAGCTGTACAGCACTGGTGCAGGAAGGGATCCCCACAGACTTCCCCCTGCACCTGCAGTAGACTGTGTGCAGCTCTGGTTCAGCAGGGCAGATACCCACCTGGGACAGCTGGGAGGAAATCTCAGGCTTGTGTTTCAGGTCAATCATAAAAGCATCAGACAAATATCATCATCTGTTTGTGCCTTCTGTCTTTCTACCACTTCCTTCTGCCTCCTCGGATGGTGCGCTCTGCCTACGTCTCTGGCAGTGGCTGGTGTACTGTAGCATGAAGAGATCAGTCACACAGATTTATGAATTACTGCCAACTGTGGAGAAACTTCAATGGATGCTCTAACCCACTGCTTGCTTTTGCCTCTGCAAATCTCCCCCAGAGCTATCATGCAGACCCTCTGTACTGGGATATCTATTTTTAGCTCAACTTGTTTAAGAATAACATTAGTCCTTATTTAGTGAGCAGGATATCCTGTATATGGGACATTCTGGAGTGAGTGTTTAGATAACATCGATTTAAACAATGGGTGATTTAAACAATGGTAGTAAAAATTGATGTTATGAATTCTCTCTGGTCACATTTTAGAGGTCATGTTTACTAGTGTACAACCCATTATTTTTCTTGAGTATGCAACTGCTATTAAAAACTTCATAAAGCTGAGCACCTCTGGGATGTCTCCCACCTCTGATGTATTCAGCATTTTTCCCAGAGACTCACCCTGTGCTCAGGGAGTCATGAAGCAGCCCAGAAAAGAGGCCATTGATCATCTTTTATCAGCCCCAGGCTCTACAGATTTCATCATGCCTCTGGCTGAGGAGGCAAGAAAGGACTAGCTAGTAATTTAAACAGCAGTAATAAAAATCAGTGCTGTGGATTCATTCTGGTTCTGATGTTAAGGTCACATTATTAGCGTTCAAGTCTGCAGCCTGAGACAGTCTGCCCCAGCAGCACCTGGGCATGCAGAAGCACGTGCTGAGCCTGGGTTTGCACTGCCAGGCCTGGTGTGGCTGGTCACACGCTCTGGGCCAGCTGGCCCCTGGCCTGTCCCACCGCCTGGGGTGACATCTTCATTTCCCCCAGCCCCTGTCCCACCAGCTGGGGTGACATCTGCATTTCCCCCAGCCCCTTTCCCACTGGCTGGGGTGACACCTGCATTTCCCCCAGCCCCTGTCCCACGGCCTGGGGTGACATCTGCATTTCCCCCAGCCCCTGTCCCACCGCCTGGGGTGACATCTGCATTTCCCCCAGCCCCTGTCCCACCGCCTGGGGTGACATCTGCATTTCCCCCAGCCCCTGTCCCACTGCCTGGGGTGACATCTGCATTTCCCCCAGCCCCTGTCCCACTGCCTGGGGTGACATCTGCATTTCCCCCAGCCCCTGTCCCACTGCCTGGGGAGCTGTGGCACTGCCCTGTGCACGAGTCCCACAGGGATATCTGCTGTGCTGCTAGGCTCTAGGTCCCCCGTGGGCAGCAGGCATGAAGGGCTGTGCCAGCGCCTGCAGATGTAGCTGTCTGTCTCTGAGCGTGGCCGTGCAGCTAATCAAATCAACCCCGCATGAAAAGAGACTGCAGCCTGTCTTGAAAAATCACTGTGCCTGAAGCAAGGCCCGAAGGCATGTGAAACATGCTGGGCTTGAGGGTGAAAAAAAAACCCACAGGCTAGTAAAAATTGAATGTATGAGCCAAGGGTTCACAGAGTTCAACAGTATTTTCCAATAAAACATCTGGAAGGATCGGTTTAATACCAGCACAGATGTGTTACTTAAACAGTTTGGAGTTTTGGGGGTACAGGACCAAGTGAAGTGATGGGTCATGGGCAATAAGCAGAACAATGAATGTGTTTGTCCTCTCATTCAGCCTTGTGAAGAAATATAGGAAAACATGAAACAAGGAGTGGGGAAGAAAGATGCTTTTCACTGCCTGAGTTTTCTTTGCAAAATATGGCTATTGTGAGACGATATTTCTGAGTAGCAAGGCTGTGGACTTAGCTGACTGGAACTGTCAGAAAACATGCTTTTGGTTATAGGGCATGAAATAGTTTGCTGGCTGAGACATTATAAAATAGTCTATGGTTTCTTGCCTTTACATCTGCTTTATTTTTAATTTGAAAAATCCCCAATCTCCTGATTGTACCTCCAAGAGTCAGAGTTGGAGTGATTAGGACTTCTCTTTGTATTTCTCAAGTGTACTCTTGACTCTCACCCTAGTTTGGTTGCCTGTGAATTAATTCAGGCTGCTTCAGCTTCACCTTGGTTACCTAGTTTGACTTTGTGTACAGCATCTTGGCTATGAAACATAAGCTACTTCCTGTCAAGTATGATTTTTATGTACTTGAAGTTATATTTTGTTTCATATAAACACAAATTACATAACCAAAAATTTGTATGGCATATCTCTTGATCCTCTGACCCATTCCTTGTTAGAGGATTTTCAGCTTGCTGGGTTCAGTCTCTTGTGTTCAAGCACTGCTTTTCACCTTCATGGAGCCACCCCTGCCACCGTGCAGATGCACCAATAGGAACTTTATCACCCGAAATTAAACCGAGCAGAATGCTTACATAGATGGTCCTTAAACCTCAGCAAACAGCTTCAAAACTCTGTAAATATTTATTCAGCAAACAGAAGTTGAGGGTGATGACCCTGTCCCCATCAATATTTGAGACAGTTTAACATACTCCCAGCAAACTATGTGTTTAAAAATTACCTCAAATATCTGTGTAGATTTAACCCCCGGGGTTATTTCTTCCCTCTTAATTTGTTAATAATTTGAGAACAAGGTAAAAAACACAAGGCTTTTGAATGATTCTATGACTGCAGGTAGCTGTTGGTGCGGCAGCAGCCCGCACACACCCTGGAGCACTGGCATTGATGGCTTTGCTGCTCCTTTGGCACCGAGACCCGCAGGCAGAGCTGGGAACGGGGGGACTCCCCTGCAGCGGGACAGGCTTGTAACACTTTTATTTGAGGAAAAACGTGCAACGTGGAGCCCGGGCAGGAGTGCTCCCCCTGACACCGCCGTCCTCTCATGTCGGGGTACAGAAACTCGCAGTTTAACACCCAAACACGCTGCAGGGCGCTGTTGCAGTGAGGGGGGCCCGGAACCCGACTCTGGCTCCTCTTTCGGGCCCGGCACGGCCGGGGCTGCGGGGGGCTGCCGGGGCTCGGCCCGAGCGCTCCGGGGCCCCCCGGGCGGGAAGGCGGGAAAGCGGGAGACCGGGAAATCGCGGGCGGCGCCGCCCCCGCCCCGGGCCGGCCCCCGTCGGACAACGCCCCC
>VWZT01008683.1:235362-271435 GCA_013397055.1 Pachycephala philippinensis | reverse complement strand
GTCTCAGTCGTGGGTGGATGGTGGGGGATGTGTGGCTCAGGGGACCGCGCTGTCCCCAGGCTGCGGTGTGCACTGCCGATGGAGCTTGTGAGCCTTTCCTGGGGTGTAACTGCGGGGGCAAAACACGGTCTGTGACCGAGGGGGACCCCACCCTGCTGCAGCATCCCTGGGGATACTGCCACGCTGGTTTGTTGTCACTGCTCTGCAGACCTGGCTGGGACTGGCGGCTGTGCTAACCTGGAGCAGGTAACCCCCACCCGGGGGCCCTGCAGCAGCTTGTGGAGATGGAGCCCAGCCCCCAGCCTCGCCCTTGCTGAGGGTTCACTCGTGGCTGGAGACTCCCATCTGGGTTGTTCTCTGCTCGGCCAATTGGGATGACGTGGCAGAGCGTGATGGAGCCTCCCCGACCCCGGAGGCTGAGCCCTTCTCCAGGGGGTGCTGAGCACATCGCAGCAGCTGTGCTCCCGGGGATCCCCCAGAGCCGGCCCTCTGCTGCAGCCGTCCCTGAACCCCTGCCCTTCCCGGCCCTGACCCTGGTGCCAGGTGCAGGTGAGGTGGGTGAACAGGTGATGGTGTTTGCTTTCCTTTCACGGGCCCCTGCGTTTGAGCCCTGTATGGTGCTGTTGACTTGTTTACCTCTTCAATACTCAGTTCTTATCCCTGCCCTCCCGTCTGTGCGCGGTCACAGGCTCACTGCTGTACCGCGGGATGGCCGTGTGTGCCCTCGGGGCTGCTGGCACGCAGGGGTGGGCTCAGTCCCTGTGAGGGATGGTGACCCCGAGGGCTGTCTGCTGTGAGCCTGCCGAGTGTCCCTGTGGGCTGTTTGGAAAAGCCCTCTCTCCTCGTGACAAGTGCTCCGGCGTTCGATCGCGTGGCACCGATCCAGCCGCTTTGTTTAGAGCAGTTTAAATGTCCTCCTTGCAGCTCTGCTAAACCACTGTAGCTTTGGCTGCAACTTTGCATTAATAAGGAATGATAAAGCCCTTTTAACCATTTAGAATTTTCTTAAACAGCTGGCCCATGGGTGTCTGTAATCACTGTCTTGTCTCATTGCACCGCAGCTCTTCTAATCTTTTGACTGATTCTGACAAGCGGTGGCCTTTTTGGCTAGCGCTGGCTTCCAAGGAGTTTCAAAGGAAGGCTTGCACCAAAACATGGTCCATGGGAGAGTTCTTGGAACTAAAGGCAACTTCTGCATCCCAGCTTCTTTAGAAAAGGCTGCTCTTGTCCTGTCATGAGCGTAAAGCTAGGAACCAATTTCTACATTTGGAAGAGTAGGACAATGGGTCGAATATAATGTTCCAAGGGTGGCTTTGTGAATGATTAACTGGTTTGTGATGCCTTCTTCCTTTGCTGTAGATTTTCTCTGTGGCTTGAAGGGAGGTGGCTGCAGTGCAGATTTTTGAATGGGAGTGTGGGACTCCAACCTTTAATATCTGTCTTCTGTGTTCTTCAAGTCACATCTGAGGATGAGGCTGGAGGAGCCCAGTGATGTGTGTGTAATGGAGAGTATTCAGTCTGTACCCCTTCCTAGAATTGCTTTAAAGAGTTGGCATTGGAACTGTGTTGATATGGGCTGAATATGGAGAAAAGCCTTTTTTCCCACTGAAAAATTTGGATGTGGTTTGCTGTCAGCAGCAAGTCGTTGCTGCAATTAGAGGCAGGTTACTAAAGAAAACAAAATAAGTGGATGCATGTGATACCCATTAGCAATGAGCAGGATTTTCGTGCTTCAGAATGGGTTTGGGAGTTTTGCTCCTGGGAGAGGAGGAGCAGGGGAAGCTTTGTGGGGAAGGACTGGAAATGGCAGAAGCTGATGCCCGGTCAGACCTCTCCTTCCTCTAACATCTACAAGGGACTGTCTTGCCAGAAATTCAAACTCATCCCAGGCTGGGGCATGTCATGGCAGAAAATTTAAAGTTGTTTGAGCATTGCTAACTTGTTTTTGTCTTTTTCATTTTGTTCCCCTTTTCTTCATCCTGGATGTCTAAAAGGACAGTTGGAACCAATAAATGAGGTGAGTTAATCTGATGATTCACTCCCCGCTCTGTCTCCTCGCTCCATCCTGAGGGGATTGTGTCGTATTTTCTGACTCTTTACTGATGTCCTAGATATAAGTAATACACTGCGTTTTGGGCTGGTAATTTTTTGGTTTGCAATGCCCAGATTTTGTTTATGGAAAAAAATGTGTGTTTTACTGTAGCAAAAAGCCGTGTTGCTGTGAAGTCTTCTCTGCAGATCAGGTTCCTCTGAGGAAACCCCTCCACATGGTCCACACTCACGAATACTGCAAATGTCTCGGGTATTTTGGGGAGATCACTATGGAGAATCTCTCATACACTTAATTTCTTTGGTTTCTCAGGGACATTTCAAGGTCACATACGGCTGTAAAGGGCTGTGACCCTGGGTGCAGGTGCTGTGCCCTTGCAGCTGTGTCTCTCCCACCGTGCCCACAGAGCAGAGCCCTTGTGCTGCTTAATGAGCCCTCTCAGGAAGTTGGGGCTGGTGTGGGTGGGAAATGAGCTGAGGTTTGGCTCTCTGCTCCTCTCAAAGCAGAGCTGTGCAGTGGGGGAAGGCTGTGGGTCTGGCATGGCAATGGGGCCACAGGGTGCTGCCACTCAGATGGGCACTGACAAGGCACTGCTAAAGGTGGTGCTGCCAGTGCCACCACGGAAACATGAGAAATTAAACACTTTTCTGGGCCAACTATAAAAAATATAATTGAAGGTTCTTCATTAAAATAATCATTGTAGTAGAGGGGAAGGATGAGGATAGTGTGCACTGGCTAATCCATTTGAGTGGTGAGTGTGTTGGGCTGTAATGCTCTATGTGTATGGATTGTACAAATCTTACTGGTACATCTACAGGGATGAAGGGTGTTCACATTGCTGTGTTAATTAAATAGGTCCTGGCTGGATTAAATTGAGGCTTTCACTTACCTTCTGTTTTTAATTCCTTCTGTTGTGTGTTTGCTGATCTATTAGGTTGTTGATGTGTGTGGAGGAATGCACATGTTTCCACTCCAGCATATTACTGTGCCATAGTGCTTTGTAAATCACCCTCTTGCCAACCTACATAATAATACGTTGCTACTAGAGGGGAAAATACCTGCAGAGAATGCTTATTTTCTTTTCTTGTTATGGCATCAGTGGCGTTGGGCTGGTAGCTGCATAGCACTTGTCTGTTGGTATAGATGAAATAAATATAGTTCTTAATGTTCTGTTGCAGAAACACAAACACAAATACAGCTGAATGTTTTTCCTCAATAGCTATTGATGGGTTGTAATCTTGTACTTTGGTTTCCAATGGCTCCAGGGTCTGCTTGCTCGGATCTCAGATCTCTTGCTGTGCCGCTGGACTTGCAGAAATTGTTGTCAGAAGTGTTTTGACTGTAGCTGTTGTCAAACAAATGAAGATGAAGTTGAAATCCTGGGACCTTTTCCTGCTCAAACTCCAGCCTGGCTGTAAGTTTGGATGCATGATTTCCTAGTTCTAACCAAGGAGTGGGACTGCTCAGCTGTGATGAGAGTGTTGATACGGATTGCAGTGGGACAGTCAGAGGGTGCCACTTAGAGAGCAGGAACCTCCTGAGGGTGGGAATGCAGGCTGCTCCTGGCATGGTGAAAAAGGGCAGCTCTGTTAACTCAAATAGCAAGGTTAGTCTTTGTAAAAACCTCTTCTGATGGGTAAGAGAGAAGTTGTTTTGCAAGCTGCCATAACAAGCTGATAACTGGTTTAGCCGTGCCCCCTTCTCTAAAGATGCCTTTCATCTTCAGTCCTATTTCCTCTTCAAATGGACCAGCCCTTTGGAGCACTTCAACCTGGCTGAAATGCTGATGAGGTTGTTTTGAAACACTTTCTTATCCTAGCGTGAAGGTGGTTATCACATGGGCAGATGAAAGGCATAGCTCCTGCGTGCTCTGAAGGGGAAATTCATTTAAAGTTTCATTTAGCAGGACTTGATCTCCTGCGTCACCATAGTACTCTTCAGAATTTCTTCTCAAATCATTAAAGAACCACAGCACCCTGTTTTATCTGGAGCTTTGATGAGTATATTTGCAAATCCAATACAAAGGAAGTCAGTGAAGTCTTCCCTCTTCTACTCCCTCTCAGTCAGGAGTCTGCAGCACAGAGGTGACCCCGTGGAGGCATTAGGGAAACCCAGAAGGGAGCAGAGCTCTCTGGTGTTTTGGTGGCTGCCTTATCAGCTGGGCTGGCTTTGTGGAGCAGAGCATTTGATGGACACGGCTTCAGTGTGCCCAGAACTTGTGGCACAGGAGGGACTTATTTGGTGCATTATATGATGCTCGGACTTTGGTACCTGGGCACTGAGACACTCAGGCAGTTTTATCTGCTCCCGTGAGTTTGTGCTGTTATTCTGTGCCAGCTCTGGAAGGTTCATGTCTTGGTGCTGTATGAAGTAAATTTTCTCGTGTCTAAATCACAGTCTTGTCCACATACCCTTTTGAATTCAGGCAGAACAGGATGGTAATTAATACTGAAGCAATAAAAATAGAGCTGTTCAAGATGTGTTAGAGTGGTTTTTAAGTGTGGAGCAGCATATTTAAGAGTCTGATATATGCTCAGAAATGGATTCACCTGCAATTAATGGGGAATGGAAACAAAGTCAATGCTAAATAGGAAAGCATCACGCACAGGAGAGCACAGTGATGAGGCTGCAGCATTGGATGTGGAGAGATTGGTGCAGGAGCAATCACATCTTGGGAACAAGTAGCAGTGCTTGTGGTGAGAGGGTGATTCAGAGCTTAACAGGTGTGCTGAGAAGCTGAAGGGACACCCTGTGTGTTTTGGGGTGTGGAGTGATTGTACCAGGGTGTCGTTTTTGACTCTTGGGTTCTTCTGTCTGGCTAAAGGGGCAATGCGAGCCCTGAAGCCCTGTTCTTACTGTCTCAAATCTCAGATGTGTGGTGGCTTTGCAGATGAGTTGGACTTTGCCACAGGCAGAGAACATGGAGACCTTTGGACTCATAAAATGTTTCCTCCAGCCTGTATTGTTTCCCCCTGGTCCTGCTCCATCTGCAAGCCCCTACAATAACTTCTTGGAATGGCCACGAGCAGAGGACAACACGCTCTGGAGAAAAACAACCCAGTTCTTCAACCCTGTTGACTTCATGCTTCACCTATGGATGCTCACAGCCCTGGGAAGGGTCCCTGGGACCCCAGCCCAGGCCATTTATCCATCTTTCCATCCAGCTCTGGGTGGTTTGGTGCAGTTGGGGTCTCCCTGTTCTGCTCTAGTGCTGAGAGAAGGCAAGTTCCCAGAGGTACAGCCTGAGAGGGGCAGCAGGCACCAAAGGGGAGGACACAGGAGAGAAGGAGCTTTGCTTTGCCAGGAGATCTGGACTCTGCCGTGCCCTGGGATCACTGAAGGCATCTCCTGTGACACAGCTGCCAGCCTGTGATCTCTGGGGATGCCCTGGGATCACTGAAGGCATCTCCTGTGGCACAGCTGCCAACCTGTGATCTCTGGGGATGCCCTGGGATCACTGAAGGCATCTCCTGTGGCACAGCTGCCAACCTGTGATCTCTGGGGATGCCTTGGGATCACTGGAGTCACCATCTCCTGTGGCACAGCTGCCACCCTGTGATCTCTGGGGATGCCTTGGGATCACTGGAGTCACCATCTCCTGTGACACAGCTGCCAGCCTGTGATCTCTGGGGATGCCCTGGGATCACTGAAGGCATCTCCTGTGGCACAGCTGCCAACCTGTGATCTCTGGGGATGCCCTGGGATCACTGAAGGCATCTCCTGTGGCACAGCTGCCACCCTGTGATCTCTGGGGATCCCTGTTAACACACACTGATGTGCAAGCTGGAGATGAGGTTTTGCTTGCCTGAAGATGCTGTGGGCTCCTCTTGAGCTGGCAAGGACCAGAGTGGTGCCAGGGAATGTGGCAATGCTTTGTGGTTCCGGGGTGATTTTGTTGGAAAATGGTGAGGGAGCACAGAAATTACTGAAGTGAGGAGGACCGAGAGAACAGAGGAGACAGGCAAAAATAGAGGACCCAAGGGGATATGATTGAGAGGAGAGGGGGAGAAAATGAGCCTGTAGAGGAACAAGGGTCTGGAAGATGAAGAGGAAGAGAAAGTCAAAGGCAGGAGCCAGATTTGGTGTATTTTGTTTGCCAATGAATGGGAGAGCCAAGGTTTTTGTGTGTGCATGTTTAAGGTGGAAATAATCCCACGTTTTCCCAGAATTCAGAAACCAAAGAAGAATTCAGTTTTCACTGGTTGATCTTACGTTTTTATATCTCTATATCATTTTTGGATGCAGCGAATGATCTCTGAAGTTAGATGTGTGAGCAGAGTAAGAGTTCGGACTTGGTCTTAAAATAAGATGTTTAATGGGTGTGTTTTTAAGTGCTCAGAGATCTGTGCATGCCAGTTGACCCCCATTCTTTTTTTTTCCTCTTATTTTTGAAAAGAGGGTTTTTTGTATTTAGTGGAAACCCCTGCAATGAAAAACAGATTTGACATCACTATATTTTGCATTTAGATGCATGCACTGAATTTGGGAACAAATCAATTTATTGTATTCCCTGCTTGCAGCTTGAAAGTGTTTTAAAAATAGATCTAAGTTTTCAGCTGAGATCTTTCTGTCTTGCCTCTTCTTCATGGGCCTGAGACACTGGTGTCATGTAGAATGCAATTTGTTCCTTCCTCACCTTCCTACCCACGCCTCAGGGGAAAACTGTTTTTATGGTCCTCATTGGTGAACGAGCAAACATCTAAATGCCTGTGGTTAATGACCCATCCTTTAGTTTCTGGCCCTAGGTTTTCCCTTTGGCAGCTCTGAGACACCTCATTGTCCTGGAAATTCAGGAGTGGACAATAAAGCTGCAAGTTTAAGCCCTTCTTCTTGAGAAAATATGGATTTTTCTCACTTTCTGAATTTTTTGCAGTGGCATCTTAGGAAAAAAAAAACATTCCTGCCATGAGTCCAGTTGCAATGACCTGAGTACTGTGACTTCTGCTATTTCTGAGGAGCCCTCACACCCTGCTCCTTGCAGAAATGGTCTGGCAATGAGGGTGTGTGTTGGAGCTGCCTGTTATGGAATATTCTACACAAACCCCAAAGATAAACAGTGCACACTGTGAGACTGAATTGAAATCAGGACACGGCTCCTCTTTCCAAAGGTTTGGATTAAACAGAAACAGAGCTGCTTTAACCAGAGCCAAAGTTTATTTGAGGAAAAATTATTGTGGCTCAGTAGCAATTTCCTTACTAAAGGTCATCTGTATGTTATTAACTCACTATTACGTTTACCCATTGTAGAACATCCTTAATGCCCCTCTTCCTGATTCCCTTTTCACCCTGCCTCGTCCTGTGCATTTGCTTCTCAAACACAAGCATATCCAAATGCCACCTATGATTGTGTGGACCTGCATTTAGGCATGAAAAAGCTATTTGTGTTCCAAGTACTGATTATATATCACACTGTATGGTTTGGACTGCCTTTAATGGGCTGCAGAGCTGTGCAAATATTGTGCACCCCTTTCAGCAGAGGGTTTGGTTCTGGTTATTAACAGAATTATTTTTTTTAGTGTGGATGAGTTGTGTGAGTCTGAATTGGTGAGATTTGCCTGGATCCTGCTGTGAACTTTGTGGGCTTGGATAAGAATTTCCAGTTGGTTTTTGGTGTTTGTTTGGGTTTTTTAATTGTCATTGGGCTTTTCTGCAAGTTCACTGCTCTTTGCAGAACATATCAATCGCTCTCCTCCAGTCATTGGTTACTAATGAAAATGATTCAATATATTTCATTTATACCCAGCTGAGCCGAGCGCACAGAAAGGGTGGATGGGAAGGGAAATTCACACAGAATTCCCCTTTGCTTTGCTCATTTTGTGCTGATGCTGTCCCTGTGATGTGCTGCTGTTCCTGGTGGATTGGCTGTGCTGCAGGAGGCACCTCACGTCACGTTCCCTCTGTGTGACTCCATCTCCATCACCCCTCTGAGCACGCAGCTGCAGGCTGCCTCCTGTGGCTGTTCCTGTCTGCTCCTGCCCCTTTCACTCAGAGCTGGGAGATCCTCACTTCTTCCAGGAGCCACCGGAGCTGTGACGTGTTGGGGTGTTCAACCAGAATGTTGTTTTATTTCAAAACAACTTGTGTGTACACAAATACATTCAAACAAACCGAAAGGGGAGTTGCATGTGGGCTTCTCTGTGATGGCTGCCTTCTGTGGAGTCTTCTCAAAGATGCTGCACAACTTGCTTTGTCATTCAGATCCTGCCAACTTCCCTGCTCCCACCAGGACCCCTGGGCAGTAAAATTATGGTGAGAATCACATCTGGTTTACAGAAGTGGATAAAAAGCAGCCAGTTATTTAAAAAGGCATTCCAATAAATAGCAAATAATGAATTGTGTTTATAAGATCAAGTTTTGAAACTTTACTGGCAAACCTGCAACATTTTACCAGGAGGTGTGTGGTGGGTTTGGGATATCTGAGCATGGTGGTTTTTCTGTGCTGGCTCATTCCTAGTGAAGTCTGTGCTTCCAAAGTATAGCTGTGGATTACAGCAGGAAGCTACTGTTTGAGGTTTGTGGGGCTTTGTTTTTTCTTTTTTTTTCCCTTAGAGAGAAGTGTAATATTTCTGATCAACATCTGAGTTATGTGTGCCTTAGTGGCCTGTGTCGTGCTCTAATACTGATAAAAGTCTGCTTGAAAGACAGGCAGAAAGATGAAGAATCTGTTTTTTACATAGGTCTGAAGTCAGTTGCTCAGCCTTTTGCTGATAGATCAGGAGATACCCACAGCACCGAGGGACGAGCACCCGAGATCAGCCCCGGAATGCCAGCACACGCTGTTGTTCTGTATGTACTCCTTGTTCTGGGCTGAATCATCCAAAGGTCTCTCATTACAACAGGATAAGCAGCCAAAATGAGGACAAAGATGGAGACTCTGATAATACAATCAGCGAGCTGCCTCCCACCCTCCAGGATGTTTCCCCTGACAGAAGGCGGTCGTCCTCAGATACATCACGGTCCACTTACAGCCTCACGCGGCGGATCTCAAGTAAGGTCGTCCTTCCAGCATTAATGTAATTCTTGTGGGGGAGAAAATCAAGCTGTGGTGCTTGCTCTTTCATCTTTTAGACAGGGAGCCGAGTCCAGTTGAAGGCACATTGATTAAAATCTCATCCTGTTTTGCAGGAGCACAGAGGAAGGGGCCAGCCCTGTTTTTCTTGCTGAAGCATGAGCGTGGTAATGGCACGTGAGAGTGGCCAGGGAGGGAGAAGGGCAGGGAGCTCGTGCTTCAGTGTAGCTGAGGGTGCTTCAATTGTTGGCAGTGCAAGGGGAAAAGCCCCACTGTGGAGCCTGTGCTGGCATTGCACAGACACAGAACAGCTGTACCCAGAGGAGCACCCAAAGCTCACCTGTAATTCCTGCAGTTGAGTTTCTAACAATCGTATTTGTGTGTTTCTCTCATTCAGGTCTGGAGTCGAGGAGGCCAAGCTCTCCGCTAATTGACATCAAGCCCATTGAGTTTGGAATAATAGGAGCTAAGAAAGAAATAGTTCAGCCGACTATCCTGCGGAAAACCTACACCCCAGATGACTATTTTAGAAAATTTGAACCAAGGCTGTACTCTCTTGACTCAAATAGCGATGATATGGACTCCCTGACGGACGAGGAGATCTTGTCCAAGTACCAGCTGGGCATGCTGCACTTTAGCACACAGTATGATCTGCTGCATAATTATCTAATAGTGCGAGTCATTGAGGCCAAAGATCTGCCTCCTCCAATTTCTTACGACGGCTCAAGGCAAGACATGGCTCACTCCAACCCCTACGTGAAGATCTGCCTTCTTCCCGACCAGAAGAACTCCAAGCAGACCGGAGTGAAACGCAAAACGCAGAACCCGGTGTTTGAGGAGAGGTACACATTTGAAATCCCCTTTTTAGAAGCCCAGAGAAGAACTCTGCTTTTAACTGTAGTGGATTTTGACAAATTCTCACGCCACTGTGTTATTGGCAAAGTGTCAATGCCCTTGAGCGATGTAGACCTTGTGAAAGGTGGACACTGGTGGAAAGCCCTTGTGCCTAGTTCTCAGGTAACGGAATTTATCAGATTATTGCCACAGTTTTTCTTGCTGTTTTGGGGTTTTGTGTGTGTGTGTGTGGTTGCTTTGCCTGTTGGCAAGTAATACTGTTTCTAATTAGTAATTGTCATCTCGTTAACACAGCATCTGCTGGGTTGGAATAATGTGGGCCCATGACTGGTTTCATAACTAACAGTGTGAGGTGGAGGAGCTGTCTTTAATAGTCATGACCAAAGATCCTGTGTCAGCTTAAATGAGAACAACTCGCAACTGCTCTGGCAGTCTGCACCTCTGGGAAGGTGTTTCTTGTCTTTTCAGTGACCTGCATCATTCTCAGGAATGTCTGTCCCACCCAGGTCATTCCTGTGCTCTGAGGACGTGAGGGGAACCACTGGTGCCAGTTCAGTAATGATGTGATTCAATAAAACGTGTAGGAGATTAAATCTACGCAGACTTGTGGCATAATGCATGAGCAGGAATCTGCACAGGAGTGACAGATTTATTTTCATCAGATGCCTGAAGGAACTAAATTTGCCACAAATATTTGTCTAATGCAAGTGGAATGTTGCATGCATTTTGGGCATTTCAGCCATCCAAGGGGACGGGAAGAGGAGATGTAGAGGGTCTCTGTGCCTTCATCTCTGTGCCTTCATCTCTGCAAAGAGCTGTCCAGGGGAAAGATCTGAGCTTTGTAGCCAGGAATGGTGCTTACCTACCAAATCTGCCACTAGTGGTATCACCCACACAGATAGAGGCACAGAACCCTGTGAAGAACCAGGAGAAGAACACAGTGTGAGCAGCATCTCAAATCTTTGTGCTGAGGACAGCAGTGTCACACGAGGTTGGTGTAACTGGCTTGCCTCTCCCAGTTCCTTTCCAGCTCTGCAACTGCAGTTTCTGAGGAGTCTTTGCTGAATTAAACCCTGTTGGATGGTTCACTCTTTCTTTGATTTTCAGGTGTTCACAAAAGGGTTCTAGAGCCAGAGATACCGGATGAAATAAGCAGTAAATCATTGGCCTTGCTGCTGTTTTACATTGTGGGTTCAAGAGTCTGATTTGGAGTGGAAACTTGTGATCAGACGCTTGTGGCAGAGAAATACCCCAGGCAGTGTAAGTGAAGCCAGCTGGGCTCTGACCCTGCTTTGCCCCCTCTGTGTGTGCAGAGGGGCTGGGAGCACTTTTTTCTCTTCTCAGACCTGCACTGTGTAAGGGGGAGGAGGATCAGGGCTCCAGGTACCTGCAGGATCATCCAGCTGGATTTCCTGGGACAGCAGTAGGAGCGTGGTGGGATTGGCTTGAACAGTGTTCAGGCAAGAAAGGAAAGTCTTGGAAGTAGTGCACAAGTCAAAATCCTGGGGTCCCTGAAGGCGTGTTTGTGTAGGGCTTGTCTTTGTGTCGGGGGGATCTGCTTGGCTCAGTGAAGAGGCAGTGGGGGCGAGGGGGCAGCAGTTACAAAGTGATTTCTAAGGAAAATCAAAGCATAGTTTAGGTTGGAAAAGGCCTTAAGATCATCCCAGCACTGCCAAGGCCACCACTAAACCGTGTCCCTGTCCCTCCTCCCACTGTCAGAGCTTCTCCCCCAAATGTTCATTTACAAATGTCTGCAACCATTTTTTTTCCCTGTTCTTTTTTTGGTATGAGCAGTTCATCACGGGCTCTGTGTTGTGTATCTGAGGGCAGAGCCCTCCTCTTTGCATCCCATTATCCTCCTGTGATTCCCCCATGCAGTTTTGCTTCTCCCCCCGCTCCCTACTTTGGCATGATAAAAACTTCTCTGTATTTTGCATCTCTTTATGAGTTACATGGACTCATTCCACAGCTAATACAGACCTTGATTAGAAAAGATCATCTCTGCCTTCGTGTGCCAAGCTCGGAGCCAGCTCTTCCTTTTCGCCTCTCCAAAGTTTCATTGAGAGCTGCTGCTGTTTTCAGCAGCGCTGTCTGCTTCACCAGCATTCAAGATAAATTATTTACGCAGAAGTTGGCATTTCTGATATTTATAAAAGGAAGGAGAAAGACAAAACTCCATTTGAATGGGCAGGCTTAGAAGCCTTTTGCATTTATCCCCTTGCTATCATATGGAAAAACTTAAGCAAAAAGTCCTCCAGGCTTTGATCAGTGAAGTGGTCCTTTCATACCTTTTTGCTGTTTTTACCTCAGCTGGCAGACTGCAACTGTAAAGGGAGCAGCAGTGCTTGTACAGCACATCCAGGGATGGTGCTTGGCATCATCTTCCCATATTTTCTCAATGATAACATTCTTCAAGTTCATTGAGTAAGGCATGTTTCATCCTAGTGGTGATTAAATTCATTGATCAAAGAGTTAAGATAAATCCTGGAAGAAGTAAAACAATAAAGCTTATTGCTTTGAAAAAATACATTTTCATGTCTTTCGATAACAGTGATGTTTGTGCTAGAAATTTCTGAGGGTTTTTTTTATTACTGGTTGGAGCCTTCTGCCTGTGGAATGATAGATTTGACATGTTGGCAATTTTTTTTATGCTTCTCACTTCTTTGCTTGATTAGCTGAGGGACAGACAGCCTTTATCAGTTTCTTGTTGGATTGAACCTGAGCCTGCTGAAGTGTGCTTTGTGTTGAGAGATGGTGACAGACGGGCACAAAAAAAATAGCTACGTGCAGTTGCATTTTATTTTGCAGAAAGTGTCCTTGGATCCTGGTGAGCAGCACAAACCACTGTGGTGCAGTTCTGATTGTTAGTCGAGGAAAATTTGCCAGTCTGGGTTGGCTGCCCCGGGGCTGTGACACGGAGCCACAGCTGGCAGCACCCCTCAGCCACGGGAGGAAAGGCTGAAGCAGGTGCTTGGAAAAGCAGTAACAGGAGGGAGAGAAACACAGACAGTCATAGACGTGATATGTGAAGATGAAAGACACAAAATACGTGATTTTGGTTTTTTTTTTTTTAACTGGAATTTATAGGCAGAAACATCATGAGCTGGAGAGAGATGGAGGAAAGTGAATCCAGATGGCAGGAGCTGAGGAGAAGTTTTCTCTTCAGACTGGTGGGAGTGGGAGGGTGGCAGGCTTTGTGGAAGAGCAGAGAAAGTGGCCAAATGACGTGAGTTAAGATGAACATCTGTTTTGCACTTGCTGCCTCCACCTGGAGCCATTGACACGGAGTGTGCTGATAAAGTCAGGTGCTGAGTCCTTGTCCCACCATCACACTGAGTTCCCTCATCCCAGAGCTGGAACACTGCCTCAGTACAGGGCTGTGCCAGCCCCAGGGAGCTGCAAAAGGTGGGGAGAGCCAGGAATCTTTGGTGTGTGCAGTGTCAGCAGGGACAGTGAGTTTCTCCCAGCTGAGGCATGTCCAGCTTCTACAGCCAACAGCTCTGTTGGCCCCACTGAGAGCTGGACTGAGAGCAGCTCCTTGGGCCTGTGGATGGGATGTACAGCTCCTCATTAGTGGAGGAATATCTTCATTAGCAGCCCGTGGAGCTGGTGAGTGAGCAAGCATCCCCTTTCCTCGGGGATGAGGAGGGGCTGTGCAGCACTGCCCTGCTCACTGCCAGCTCTGGGTGGCAGAGAACCCGAGCATGAGTGGGCAGCGGGCTGTCCTCTCAGCCCCAGGAACCAGAGCACCAAAATAATCAGTGCCAAGCCTCAGGCAGGAGATTGTCCCTGCACATCAGCCCTTTGTGAGCTCGGATCACACACTCGGCGCTCAGGGGATCGAGCCCAAAGCAGAGGCACAGGAGAGCTGCCACCCGATGCATCATCAGAGCCAGCAGCTGAGCAGAAGGACTTATTCCTTGTAGAAAATGTCAGTGCAGGTATTGCCAAATCCCTTATCCTTGGTGCTTCTGGGAGCCTTTCTCTTGCAGGGTAATTAATGCCTTTCTAAAGCACAGTAGCTGCTCGTGGAAAGGCTCCTGAGTCCAGTCCCCATAGGAACACTCTGCACTCCTTAAATATCCCCTGAAATATGTGTGGCTTTGCTTAATTACCATGAATGAAGTTGGCAGCCCTTGCTGGAGCTGGGCTCACATTCGCATATTTCGCCTCTAAAACTAATTCTGAAGCACATGTTCAGGACCCCAAGTTTTATTGACATATGATTCATTTCTCTTTTGGCAGATTTGAGTGGGCAGGAATAAATGTTTTAGACCAGCAGTAATGAGAGCTTGGAGATCATTCCACAAAAAAAAAAAATTGTCTCGTGGTGGTGGAAAAATAGCATGAAATTCCTTCTCCCCTCAAATTAAGCCATTTTTATAGTAGAGGGAGTATGTATTGGACTTGCTTTTTTAACTTTGTACTATGAGTGCACTAGAATGACCTGTCAGTTCTGTGTTCAGGATGGTACGAGATGGTTACGTGGGGCCACGTTTGCTCAGCAGCAGGATGCTAAAATCACCCTGGAAGTGATTTCCCTGTGGCCACTGGAGGAGATGCCCCGGGCAGAGCCTGGCAGAGGTCAGGATGCACTCACCCTGCAGGTCCCTGGAGCTGGAACTGTGATGGGATGCTGTGATAGATGTTTGTCCATCATGATAACAACACTTTTAGCACTTAACCTGTGCTTTGTTTTCGTATCTTGGCTTGTGTTGTTCTACTATCTTCCTTTCTTTCACTCTGTTTATTTTTCCCCAGTTCATTTCAGTGGTTTTTCCCCTCTTTCTGTCCTTAAAGCTGCAGCACTGAAAAATTTTTCTTCTTGATTGTTTTCTCTTTATCCTTATCTGTCTCCTTGGTCACCTCATCCTTTCCCCTCAGTGCTGTTCACTCCTTGCCCTCCCTGCAGAGGACTGGGATGCTGTGGGGGGTGTTTTACTGAGGAGGAGCCCAGAGGAGAGGCTGGGGGGGTCCTGGGGCAGGACCTCTCCATAGAATATCTTCTTCCCAAGGCTCTTTGCTCAACAGAGGTTTTCTCATGGGCATCCAAACTGATGCAAAGACAGACTTCAGAAGGGATTTTGTGACTCTCTTCATCATACATCCAGCCGGTGTGTGTTAGGTAGGAAACACTGCTCCTATTCCTTGGTAAGTGTATTTTTTCTCAGGTTCTGGTCCTTAATAGCTCAGCCTTCCCAAAACAATGGCTGTGTCACAGGATGCTGTAGAAAGCCTGTTAGAGCAAACTGTTCTAAACCATCCGTTTTCTAATGTGCCTGGAGGTACCAACACGGATAACCTTGAGGAGGAAAATCAATCTGAAACTTCATTAGGAGCGATGCATAGCTGTCTGTGCTGATGTAATGTGCTCTGGTTCCTGTTGGGAAGGGTTTCAGCTGCAGAATTTTGCTGGTGTTGTAGCAATGGACAAGGAACAGTCAGGGGGGCTGTGAGGAAGGAATTACCTGGTCCAAACAAGATGTGTGAGTGGCATTAATTGAAAGCTCATCTTCCTCTTAGGGAGCCTCTGTGTTTCAGAGATGACATGAAAGAACAGAAAAAATTCTGGTTCAAAATTTGTGGGTTGAGCCCAGGCAGTAGCTGGAGAAGGTTCTGGATCACAGGCGAGCCCAAGGCTGCAAATCCAACCTGGCAGTGTAATACAGCCGGGAGTGAAATGTTAATCAGAGCTCCAGGAGAGTCTCAGACATCCCAGCCTTGGTGTCACTCCGGCGTCTCATCAAACAGGAAATTGCTTTTCCAGGGTCACCTGGGATCTGGGCACGAAGCAGCGCGTCATCGGCATGACAATGGCAGCTGAAATGATGCTTTAGCAGGGCTGCTCGGGGCACCTCTGCACGCTGCTGCTGCGAGCAAACATTGACGGCAAACCAACAGCACTGCGGGTTCCTGATGAAAAAACCTGGGAAGCGTAAAATTCGGGTGCTTCCTTGCCCTAGGGTGAGCAGTGTGCCCCTGGCACCGCTCGCATCCCCTCTTCTCAGCTCAGCCCGAGCTCTGGGGATGCTCCAGCGTGAGACAGAACGAGGGCGATGCTTCTGTGCCTCTGAAGCAGGGGCCGGGCTCGGGGGTCGCTGGCTGCGGCAGCACGGAGCGTTTCCAGGCTGTGGGTGAGCAGCGCTCACATCAGCAAAGGGAGCTGTGGCAGGTATTGTCGGGAAAAGCACAGGGAGCTAAAACCTCCTGCCTTGTACCTCGTGCTTCTTGGATCTTCTTGAATTCTGTGCTTGTGTGCTGATCGTGGCAGGGGACTGGAGCCCGGGAGGAGCTGCTGAGCGTGGTGCAGCCTGGCACAGAGGGGCAGTGCCAGCCTGACAGCCTGAGTGGTGGCTGCCAGCCCCGATTCACTTCCCTGCGTGTCTGACATCCCCGAAGGCTCCGGGCAGCATTTGAGGCACGTTTCCCAGATCCTCGTGGCTAAGCGACAAGTAATGCATTTATAATGGCAGAGGCAGTCGCTGCTGGCACTCAGCGCCTGGAAAGGCTGAGTCACTGCTCCGGGAGGAGGTGAGCTCTCCCGGGAGGAGGTGAGCTCTCCCGGGAGGAGGTGAGCTCTCCCGGGAGGAGGTGAGCTCTCCGGGAACCTGGGCTGCCTTCTGGAGCACCTCCTGTCACTGCTGCAGGCGCTGCTGGTGCTGCTCTTCCCCCCTGGCTCTGAGCATCCCCGTCCTGCCATGGTCTTTGAGGCCACGTGTGCTCCTTCCCTCAAAATAATTAACACAAACGTGGGCACCCTTGAAAAGCATGAGGGGCAGAAGGTGCTGTTGAGATTTGGGAGATCAGGTTTGATCTGAGACTGACTAAAGCTGCTGAGAGTCTGCCTGCTCTCTTCGGTGGGTCACGCTTATAGAATATAGCATTTGATAGCTCTCCTTACTCAAATTTAAGCCTAAATAGCCAAAAAGATTTTTCTAGAGATGCCGATATCCCTGTTAGGGTAGGTACTGCAGAAAATTAGGTCCTGGCTTTATGTGTGGAAGGCTGGGTGGGTCAGGCAGCAGTGATGGTTACACCAGAGTGGCTCCTTCCACAATCTCTGCAGGGGTGATGGGATGTGGTTCTCCTGCCACTGCCTCAGAGGGTGTTACAGATCCAGCCTGACACTGGCAGTGTACAACACCAGCCTTTTTATTTTAATGGAATGTAAATGCAAATAAATTGGAAGCCTGGGGATCTGCCTTCCCTTGCTGAGCTTCGTGGCTCCTCTCTGGCCCAGGGAAATGCCTTATTGCCTGCAGTTCTTGGATGAGGTCAACAGCTTCCATCCGTGGACAACTCCAGAAGTAATTATCCCAAATGTTAATGTGGATTTTCACCACTCTAAGCCTGAGGTGATTGGAAAGGTCCTGCATCACTGCCCCATGCCAGCCTGCCACCTGGCTGTGCCAGAAGTTTGGTATTTGCAGCCGGAGCTGCTTGTCTCTTCCCAGCAGGTAATAAAATCACTGATCAGCTTCCTAATTTGCACTGTCCAAATGCACCTGAATTTCTAGGAATTTAAGCCTGATTGGAACCTGACTGGCAGTGAATGCAAGTGGAAGTAGGACTGGGTCTGTTAAAAATGTTGTTGATATGTTAAAATGAGCTGTGGTCAAGGGCCACCTCGTGTGGCTGCTGTCGAGGGTGGTGCTGTGGGCACTGGGATGCTTCCAGCCTGTCCTGGTAATGGGATTAAAAGTCACTGACTGTTCTTGATGATAAACATGTCTGCAGGCTATTCCAGCCACAGACCTGAGAGCAGCATTTTTGGGCAAAATCAAATGAAAGATGATAGCTTAAATCAATTAGGTGGTGTTCAGACCACCTTGGATGTGACTCTGAGATCTTAACCCTGTGCAGCCACAGGGCACCATGGTGTCTGCAGGCATGGCTTGGCCTCACCACAGCCGTGAGTGTTGTGTGCATTTTGGGTCAGGCTTAGTGCTGGGGAGTGGCTTTCTGATGGAAAGAACTTAAAACATCATATATTGAACAGCACTGTGGTGTGGGAGCTGGCCCAGGTTGGTGGAAGAGAGGTAGGTGCCTTCTCAGTGAGGCAAAAATGCTGTGGCAACAGAAGAAAATGGTGAATGTGAGTGTGGGCACTGTGCAGTCACAATACTGCCCCACAGCGTGACCCACGAGATGCTGTGACAAAAGGAATTTGGGGTAAGAAATCAGATGCTTTTCCCGGTTGGGTTTCCCAGCAGCCCCAGCCTCAGTTTCCCCGAGCCACTGATGTCTGTGCCAGGGATCGTGCCTCGTGTGCTGGCTCATCTGCTGCTGAACCTGGTTCTTTGGGGTAGTTCAGGCTGTGACTGTTCTGAGAGCCTTTTCCTTTACTGTCTTCCCAGCCCTTTAGTCTCTGTTTCTGTAATCTAATACTTGGACATCAGTAAAGATATTTAAGCCTTTTGTTATGATTGCAGTACCACTGCAGCTCCTTTTCCTCTTGGGAATGGGCTCTGACACCCGATCTGGGTTGGTTTTGGAGTGTTTGGGATGAAGCACCAGCTCTGCACTCCTGTGTGGCCCTGAGAGCAGGCAGAGGGGTCGATGCCCTGCCTGGCTTGGCTGGTGTCTTCAGTCTCCAGAGCTGCTGCAGTGTGTGTGCTTTGCCTCTGACAGCAAGAGCCTCTCAGAGCCAGGTCATGCAAGGGGGGAGAGGTTATTTTAAACCCTCACGTCTGAGGAGCAGCCATGTGAGCTCTCCAGCTCTTTAATTACTGGTTTTAAGCATCACTAAGTAAAAGGAAAAGGAGTAACAGCTGTATTGGTGTGGAGCTGTGGCCGTGGTGCAGGCTGGTGAGCAGCAGGGGCTCGGTTACACTGTGCCACGGTCTCTGGTGATGCCAGGGGAAGGTCTCCTCTGAACTGCTGTGCTGAGACCCAGGGATGCATTAACCCCTGCCTGCCTGAACTTCCCAAGTGGCTGGTGTGATCTGTGTGGGCTGGGGAGGAGGGAGGATGTCTTCTCCAGTGTGTTCTGCACACTGCTAAGGTCAGAACTACCTGGAACCATTAAAGATGGAGCTGCTGGAAGCTACTGGCCTTGTACCTCTGCCTCCTTATAGGTCCTCTTTGCATGGCTGCTGGGAAGCTGGTGGGGGATTGCTGATTAGAGAAAGATCTTCATTTGGGGATAGTTTTCTTCCTTGTTTCCGCTTAGCACAAGGTACCACCAGATGGTCCTTGGTTGCAGTTCAGAGCGTGACTAAAATTCATTTTTCAGGCACTTAAACAAATGGGATTTATTTAATTTCTCTCCCTTCTCTACCCCTCCGAGCTCTGTTCTGAATTTCCACGTTTTCTTTTCCCTGCAGAATGAAGTGGAGCTGGGAGAGCTGCTCCTGTCACTAAACTACCTACCAAGTGCAGGAAGACTGAACGTGGACATCATTAGAGCAAAGCAGCTTCTTCAGACAGACATGAGCCAAGGTTCAGGTAAAGGGCAGTGCATGTCTCACATTACTCATGCACAGATTATATGTGCCTTTAAAGCAGATCAGTGAGGCTGCAATTTGTGGGGGACCCAGGAGGGTTTGATGCTCAGTTCCTATTAATGCAAGGCTCTGGATGTCCATCTTGTATGTACAGCCAACAATAATGAAAGTATTTGGAACATTTACCCTGAGACACAATGGAGGGTTTGCCAAATTTAAGGTAAAAATCGCTGAGCCAGGCTGAGGTGAGGAGCCATTTGATCTCCCTGTGCTGTGTTGTGTAGGGCAGCCCGTGGGCACTGCCCCTGCTGGCTCTGGGCACTCTGGCTGGGAGCTGCTTTGTGCCTCTGTCCCCAGGTGGTTTTCCCATGTTCCCTGCCCCAGCCTCTGCTGCTGCCAGAATATTGGCATTTTCCAGAAAGAGCAGTGTGCTTGGTCTCTGTCAAGGCTGACATTAACTGTGGTTTTGGCAGGGACTGTTTTTAATCCAGCTGCCTGACTTTTGTCCCCACTGCAAATCTCTGGGAGCGGCGTGGGGGTGGGTACAAGTCCCAGGCATTTCCAAAGGCTGTTCCCAGCACAGTCCATCCCTGTGGTGCCCAGCCCTCATGGACAGGGGTGCTGAGTCACAGTCCTGTAACACAGAGCCTGTGCTTTGTGCTTTTTGCCAGATCCCTTTGTGAAAATCCAGCTTGTTCACGGATTAAAACTAACGAAAACCAAGAAGACCTCCTGCATGCGGGGCACGATAGATCCCTTCTACAACGAGTCCTTCAGCTTCAAGGTTCCCCAGGAGGAGCTGGAGAATGCCAGCCTGGTGTTCACAGGTAACTGTGCTGGTGCTGCTGCCCTGGCACGGCCGTGCTTGGCTCTGAGGTGCACGGAGCAGCAGCTGTGGGTGTGCAGGTGAGCCTGGGCAGGACTCTGCTCGCCCCACCCTGCCGGGGTGGCCATCATCGGTGCCTCCAGGGAAGCTTAATTAGCTTAATTTACTCTGTCCTCTGCAGGATCAGAGGGGCTGGGTGCTGGGACCCACACTCTTCTACCTCACTGGACTCTCATGCTTCACAAACACTTTTTTGACAACTTTCCACCCATTACCCGCCTTTTTCTTTTTCTCTTCTGCTTCTGAAAGGATGCTTGAAGTATTTTTTAATTTTGCTTTTTACATGGAAGATACAGGTGTCAAAGCTGGTTCAAGGAGGCTTATTCCAACCCATCAGTTTGTTTTCAAACATGCTGTAACAAAAAGCGATGCTGATCAGCAATTTAAATTTTGCCCTTCACGCTCAGAAATTTCCTCAGCAGAACACCTGTAATTAATCACTGCTTTGCATGCGTGTCACCCTGACTGTACCTTGCATGTGCAGTGATGAATTTGTTCCTGGAAGCTTCCATCAGGTGATCTGGTGGCAGGTGTGAATCACTCGATTCTTTGTTTTCTCCTCTTCCCGCTGGAAGCAGAAAAGGCAAACGGAGTGGAGCTGGGGGGGTGAGGGGAACACGCTGCTCCCCACCACGGTGAATGGAGTTAGGATTAGTGAGTGGATCTCTGAGTATTTTTTTTTCTGTGCAAAGGGATGCGTTCCCAAAGGAGCCAATGGGAAGTTGGCTGATTCATCGCCCTGTGTCACGCAGTCAGGGTTCAGCGCTGAGCCTCCTGAGTGGGGCTGCATTTTCTGAGTGCCAGACTGCTGCTTTGAACATTGCAGTGAGTAATCCCAGGCCAGAAGTGTCCCAGAGCTGGGGAGGAAGGTGCAGAGCTCTGGGAGGAGCAGCAGCGTGGGCACAGCACAGCCCGGGCTCCCTGAGCTGGTGCTCCTGCTGTGCCTGGGGCACTCTGGTGGGAGATGTGTGCTTTGTGCAGCCAGCAGAGAGCTGAGCCAGGGTGCTGGTCCTGTTATTGTGTGCACAGCCCTCTGCTGCTCAGTGCCTGCCCTGTCTGCCCTGAGGAGCTCTGGGTCAGGGCACGAGGTGGTGCTGGAGGTGCTGAGCCACGTTCAGTGCTCCTGCAAGTGGCAGATTTGCTGCTGGTGTTGGTGGAGGAGTGTTTTATTCCTGTGTGCGTCTGTGGGGTTCTGCTTGAAGGAGTAGCTGAAGCTCTGGGAAGGGGGTTGGGGTGTTCCCCACAGAGCTCCTGCTTGGCACCTTGCAGTATGATGCAGCTTAAGGGCTCGTGAAGGGCCTTGGGATCTTCTGTTAAAAGATACCCAAGCTGCCAAACATTTGTTCTTGATTATCTTGCAATGTGAGGATCTCTATTTTGCGTCTCCCCATAGCAGGGGCGTAGTTTTGTTTTGTTGTTTTTTTAACTTAGGTGCTTTTGGGGTTCTGCTTTTTGCTGCAGTGGTGGTTCTTTCTGTTGTGTGTTTGGCTTGGAATTGTTTTTTATTTCTTTTCTCTCTTAATCCACAGCTCTAGTCCATTAGGTCAGTTAATTAAATTTGCTGTTGAGTCAAAGTCCAGTTGAAAAGCAAAATAATCCTGCTTGAAGGGTGGGTGATGATGCTTTGAATGGAGAGAGAGAGAGAGCTGTAAAAGCAGTCATGGGAGCCAGCAGTGAGTATGTCTTCAATAATTTAAAGGAACCTTTATTGTGGCTTCGTATTTTGGACCCAGTCTGCAGCTGTCTTTACATTGGCTTGGTTTCACTGGAAAGCCCTGGAGCTCTGCCAGTTCCCATCAGCTGGGGCTCCTGGCTCCCCGTGGGGCTGGTACCACACTGCAGAGTAAGGCCCTGTCCAGACAAAATAAGATTAATTTTGTTTCCCCCCGTGTGTTTTTCTCCTGTGCATCTTGCATCAAGCTGTCTGTGTTCAGTGCACTCTGGTGTGGGTTTCTCCAGTGTTCTGCTGTGATTTAGCAAGGACTGTGTGTGCAAACATTGAAGAGATTTGGTAAAGCACCTTCCCTTCCTGGTGGTGCTCTGGAGAGCTGAACTCCAGAGCAAACTCGGGGCTGAAGCACAGCTGGGTTTGGAGAGGGGCCCTGGGTGCCTCCCAGGTGATGAGCACAGGGAGAGCTCTGCGTGCGCCAGGACTGGAGCAGGGCTGCTTCAGCTGGTTCTTTGATCTCTCCTCCTCCTTAGGCACACCAGGATTCAATACTGTAAATTATTGGCATTTACAGACCAAAATGCTTTTCCCTCCACCCTGTACAAGCTGTCTGCCTGTCTTCCCCTCTGTTCCTTCCTCAGGTGCTCACTGGAGCTGTCACTAACGCCCATGTCCAGGTTCAGTGCCCAAAATGAGGTGGGATGAGCTCTGGTGGAAATGTCCTCTCCAGGAGAAGGCATCCAGGGTCAGGATTGCTGCTGCAAGTGTTGTCTGTGCACAGCTTCTCCCCAAAAGAGGCTGGAACCAGGAAAGCCACTGATACTCATAACCAGTCTAATGTTCTGACTAAAAAAAAAGAAAGATGATGAGTGAGGCCACAGCTGGTAGAGAGGATGTTTGATTTTCATTTACTTCATCAAACACGTTGTCTAGGTAATGAGCAGCCTTATACATAATGTAAGAGAAATGCACTTTTGGGGGGTTCTTTTTTCCACTTTCTGGGTTTTTTTGGCAACCTGACACATGTCCCCCATGTGCCAAATTGTGCTTGGATGCAGGGGAGTCATGGGCTCACCTCCTGCAGGGAAATGGGGCAGGCTCTGGAAGGCAGGGCGTTCTGCTGTCCATGTGCACCTGTGAACAGAGGTGTTACTCTTTGTCTGATGGCAAGGGGAAGGTGGAGTTTGCCCCGACAGCAGGGGCTGGCAGCTGCTGCCCAAGGTCATTTCCGTGACGAAAAAAGAGTATTTGAGATGCAAGTACAGCCTCTGTGCTTGGTAGGGCTGGATGCTGGGCACCCAGAGATGCTGTGCTCTCCCCACTGAGGGATTTTGGGCTGTCCTCTCAGTCTCAGCCTAACCATCAGAAAGCTTGGGCTGTGCAGCTGGGAGGCAGACAACACCTGAAACCTGAGCACTGCAGTGCTTTGTTAATGATTATAATGTTGTTAATAACAATCAGCAGTAATGCTGTTTGCACTGCAGTAAAGCCCAGATGGCCCAATAAAAACCAGCAGCACTCCAGGGCAAACTGTGTCTCGGGGACTCCTCAGCATCTTTTCATCACTTACCACCAAAAAGACAACGTTCAGCACTCACAGTTAGGGGATGTTTGTCTCCCCAAGGTCCTTGTGGTGGCTGTGTGTCTTTCTCTAGTTAAATAATCTCGTGGGCATGTTTGCATGGCAGGATCTTCAGGGCTTGTGACACAAGCAGAGTCCCCAAAGAGGGAGAAATCATCTTCATGCTCTGGGTATTCTCTGTGCCACTGCAGAGGGAAAATCTGCTTTGCCTTCTGACCCGGCTGAGAGTGTGGCTGGAGCTGGGACAGCGCTGGGGCTGGGGCTGTGTGATGGGGAGCAGGGCTGGGGCTCATCCCCTGCTCCCTTCCTGCGTGGAAGGTGGCTCCAGCAGGGCAGGATGCTCTCCCAGGGGGAGGGAAGCAGGGCTGGGGCTCATCCCCTGCTCCCTTCCTGCGTGGAAGGTGGCTCCAGCAGGGCAGGATGCTCTCCCAGGGGGAGGGAAGCAGCTGGGCCAGGGTGCTATTGCTGATGGAGAGATTGTGTGTGATTTGATTCGTGTGTGCCCTTCACAGGTGAGATCTTCAGGGTCAGTCCTGGCTGAGGGTGCAGCTCACGGGCACCCTGTCCTCTGGTGGGATTTTGTGATGCTCCTCACTTTTCAATAGGTTTTAAAAATTGACAATGCCTCTGTTTTCTGTAAAGATTTAGAACCAGTTTTTCCATTTTATTTCTTTTTCTTTTTTTTGAGTATTTTTGTTCCTGAGACTTTGCAGACCTGTACCTATGGTTTCAGTGGCTGCAGCAGAGGGGCCCTGGCAGTGCCATCAGCCACCTCTGTGCCCCAAGCAACAATATCTGTCTTCAGACCTCTGGATAACTTTAATGCTTTATCCCAGGGCTCTAATTAACTTTCAGTTAATAGGCAGTACTTGATTAAAGTAGCAGATTGCTGTTCAATAGCAATATACCTGGTTCCTCTGTTGGCTCATTTTCCCTTGGCCTTTAGGAAAACATGGGGACCATTTAATGAAGTTTGTATTTTTAAAGGGGAAAAAAAAAGTAATTCTTGGTATCAAAATATTGATAATGGTGTAGTTCTGGGTTGCTTTCACCGAAATGTTTTCTTTTTGAAGCAACGCTACCTGTTTCAACAGGATGCAGAGACAGCAAGGCTTTTCGGTAGTATTTTTTTAATTAACAGACTGATTTCCAAATGTCCCAATTAGCTGAGCAGGTTGAAGGCTGATAAAGTTTTTGTCCTGAGGCTTCTGCAGAAATATATCTGAATTTTGATTTCCCTGGCTGTGGGGAAGTATGACCTTGAGATACCAGCATCATCTCTAGATGCTGTTTGCAGGGATGGAAACCACCCCGTGTCTGGAGACATCACACAGCTACATTTTGACTTGCTCATCTCTCCTTTCTCCTATTGCTTTTGCTTTCCCACAGGAAAACTCAACAAACATTCAGGCACTTTGTCTTTTGCATGCAGATAAAGGGAAGAAATCTTCTCTAATGTATGAGTCAAATTAAACTGGTTTTTTCCCATGCTGGAATGCAGGAGGAGGAAGTGGTTTCTGTTTTGAAATACTCTCATGTTGGGCACCATAGCATCTCTTAGATGGATGGATAATTAGACAACTCACTGCTAGAAAATTGTTTTTTGTCATCTATTAGATGTGTCTTTTGGAAGTATTGGACTGTCTGTACATCTCCCATATCTGGAGCTCAGAAGCAAAATCTAATCCCTGATTAAACCTGTGTAATCCTATCTTAGCCAAAGGAGAAAAAAAATGGAAAAAAACCCCACTGATGTCAGCACTGTGTTTTCTGGGGATTTATACCTGTTTAATTTGGATCAGAATTTGGCCTTTGTGTCTGGCGTTGTAGAACCCTTCATTCATTTATGCAGCAGACAGCATCTGGTCCGTGCCCAGGTCTGGGAGAGCAGAGAGCTCCTGGCTGTGCCTCCTGCCCTCCCAGCCCTTGCTCCAGGGCCAGTGCCACAGGAGGTGGCCCAGCAGGGGCTGTGGGGACACTGGGAGAGGGGCTGGGGAGATGTGCTGGCAGGGGCAGCCCGGCCTCTGCCTGGCAGAGCCTCTGCACAGCGGGTACGGTGTGCAAATCCCCTTTGGGAGGAGGGGATCTCTCCATTCTCAGTCCCTCTGTGACCCCTGGCGTCCAGGGCAGGTGCTGTGGGTCAGCCTGGCGCAGGGGACAGCAGAGGGGCAGGTGGAGGTGCTGAGTGGGCTCCCAGTCCTGTTTTGGGGTCTCTCAGGGAAGATGCTCTGGGCATGGATTTGGCTTTCTGCAGCAGACTGACTGCTCTAACGAGGGGGAGTGAAATGCCATTAATCAGGGTGAGAGCAACAAGATGCTGATGCTTCCTGATCCGATCTGTTGCTTGCTTAGAAGGCAAAATTAGATTCATCAAGTGGCCTGACTTAGTTAATAAATGTACTGCATCAGATGTGGCAGAAACTGCCTGTCCTGTAGCTCCCTGTAATTTTTTGGGAATCTTTTTCTCCTAAAGAAAGGAGCAAACCCTCCTCTCTCCAGGCTGCCGATGGGTGCTTGCTCCTTTTGCCAAGCACCTCGATTAAAGCAGTGTCAGGGCTCTCCTGCTCTCAGCCCTTCATCTTGTTTGGCTCGAGCTGTAGTGAAAGGAGCTGTTCAAACGTGCACAAGGCCATAATCTGCCTGTGCAGCAAATGAAGGAAAGCCTCGGAGGCAGGAGCTGCTGTGGGCGGCAGGGCAGTGGCTGGAGGGGCAGTGCCCGTGCCTGGCCCCGGGGCTGCCGCGGGAGAGGGATGATGCTGCAGGCAGAGGCTGCCTCTCCTGTGCCTGTCCCTGCTGCGTGTGCAGGTGCAGTGTGCCACTGGGGCTGAGCCTCGTCCTGTGAGCTCTGTAAATATGCATGAGGGCATCCCTGTGCTTTGCTGGATCTGGGGCTCGTAGTGCAGAGAATTGGGATGCAATTTTTAAAAGGAGGAATTGGAGGGGGGAAAAGGTAGCCATAGATATTCCTTTCCGGTGCCCTCTGGGCTGTTGTGATAGGTGCATCCAGCCCGTCATTCCAGCTTCTCCTGATGAGGTAATTTCATGAGGTGTCATGCCCTTGAGATCTCTGCAAGACACGCTCGTTATTTGCACTTTCCCTGCACCTTGCACCCCTGCTGTCTGCTGCAGGACTTTCCTCTGCCTGTCTGAGAGCAGACCCTGAGCAGGCAAAAGCCTGGTTTGGGTGCACGTGCAGGGTCCCCTTCCCTGGCTGCCCCTGTGGAAGGTGTCCAGGGAGAGTCCCTTGGTGTGGTGGCACTCTCCCGTGGAGCAGCAGCTGGGTCTGTCCCTGTGCTCCAGTAATTCCAGTTCCCTCTGGAGCTGGGCAGGTGCAGCCTCTGCAGGGAGCAGTCACACAGAGGAAAGGCTGGATGGAGAGTTTAATGTGCCCATCAGAGCCTGATGGAGATTGAATTGATAAATGGGAAACCACGGCATCTTTTCTCTGCTCTCCACTGAATATGACAGGCCATGCTCGAGGAGCAAGGGGCGGGATCTGGGCCATGCCTGTGACCTCCTCAGTGTGCATCATTAGCGCCGCTGCTGCTGCTCCTCGTAGCACCTCTTTGTGCTAAACAGCCTTTTAATATTGATATCAAGCACTTCAGAAGCAGTTTTCAGTCCTGCTTAACCTGGCAGCTCAGCCCCAGTGGCTGAGGCAGTGCTGGGCACAGAACGGGCTGGGTGCTGGGCACAGAACGGGCTGGCTCCTGGGCACAGAAAGGGCTGGGTGCTGGCTCCTGGGCACAGAAAGGGCTGGGTGCTGGCTCCTGGGCACTGGCTCCTGCCTGCCAAGGATGGGGTGAGGCACTGCCTGCCTGAGGGGGCAGGTGTGTGAAGGGGACACTTTCTGAGACCTCACCAAGCGCTGAGAGTGAATGGGAAGTGCAGGAGGTGTTGATGGGTCAGTGCCAGCAGGGCTGTGGTTCTGCCAGACAGACCCATCAGACCTGTGTGCTCAGGGGGACTCTGCCCCTCACTTGCCCGTGTACAGCCTTGGGCACGTTCTTGCAAATTTTTCTTTTCTCTGAGTTAGATGGTTCTAATTGCGCTGCAGGTGACTGAAGAAGAGTTAATGGTTTGTGTTGGAGCTCTCGGCTGTTGCAGCACGCTGAGATTGCCCTGCTGTTCCTCCCGGAGAGGCAGCGGCAGGGGAGGAACAGCAGAGGCAGCTCTGTGGCCGTGCGGGGCGGTGCAGCACAGCCTGAGCTGCTGAGGAATCACTGAGGAACTGCTGAGGAACTGCTGAGGAAGTGATGAGGAACTGGTGGTGCAGCTCAGCCTGAACTGCTGGGGAACTGCTCAGTGAGTGCTGAGTAACTGCTCAGTGAGTGCTGAGTAACTGCTCAGTGACTCCTGAGTGAGTGCTCAGCACACCTAGCACAGGATTTGCAGAACATGCAGATGTTTTGTGGCCCCAGCTGCAAGGCTCAAGCTTGTCCCCATCCCATAAATGATACTGATCACCTTGAAGTTAGCTTAAGGGAATTTTCTGAGTTAGTGCTCCTCCCTGGTCATTCCAAGGATGCTGATATGTTCAATCAAAGGATGAATTAGTTTCTGAAGTGCCAGCTTAAATTTCACTGTTGCACATAACTCACAGAGGACAATGATTTCTGCTCGTGCTCTGCACAGCTGCTCAGTGTGAGAGTCTCAGTGTAGAGGCAAAGGAGAGGGAAAGGTAAAAGGCATTTTGGCTGCAGCTGGTGCCAGGGCTGATGCCACCCAGGCAGCCTCATAGTTTAATTACGTAGTGATAAGGAGAACAGCTGGCTGGCTAAAAGTGATTCCACGTGACCGAGGTTGGTAGGAGACAAGGGAAAGCTCAGGCTGGAGCTGCCCCCGGAGCCAGATGTTGGAGCTCCAAGGCCAGTGCACCCCCTGGAAGGTGCTGCCCTGCTGGGCACAGCTCTGGGCTGTGCAGAGCCTGGCATGGCCATGCCCCAGCCCTGCAGGGACAGGCAGCCAGGCTGGGGGGCTCAGCCAGGCTGGGGGGCTCAGCCAGGCTGGGGGGCTCAGCCAGGCTGGGGGGCTCAGCCTTCCCTCCTGGGCAGGACCCCTGTGGGGGACATGGGTCCCTACACCAGAGGAACCTTTCCTGTGGCCCCCAGGCCCCCATCAGCTGGATATGGATCATTTAGGAGCACTGCATCAGTAAGTACATAACGTGAAAATGTTTTATTTACATCATGTACCTTGTCCTCAAGAATTCGACCCTTTTAATGGACATAAGTGAACACAATTTTTTTCTGTATTTCAGCGTTTCTGTTATAAAGAATGTCTTTTTAAGAAGCCTTTCTGTTTCCAAATGTGTCCCTCAGTGAAGAGCAGCTGCAGAAGGAATTGGTTTGACCTCTGCTTCTTTAATTGCTTTTTGCTCAGTGTTGGCCTAGAAATGGATGTTGCTATTGTGTAAATTACTGCAACGGTGGAAAAAGAGCTCATGAGATCAGGTGTGTAGTTTCTCTCAGGAAAATATGCTTCTTAAATGGAAAGCAGCATCTACCTGTTGAGCAGCTCCATGGAGTCACTGTTTTTGTGGCCAAGGGCAAATTCAATCTGAAATTTCCTATGAGCTCCTTTCAGACTCTGTCAGGAGATGTTCAGATATCACAGAGCACAGCTCAGGACAGGAGCGCTGGTCTCTGCTCCCAGTTGCTCTCCTGGACCTGTGGGCTCCTCCAGTTCTCTTTGCCAAGCTCTTCTTGGAAGTACTGGTGGCAGCAACAGGGAAAATGCTCCTGAGAGTGAGCAAAGGAATGGGTTTATTTTCTCAATGCCAACTGCAGCGCCTTCTCGGGTAAGGTCCATCCCACAGCTTGGTGCACCTCAGCCACCAGCAGATTGCTCAGCAAATCCTTCATTCAGCAGTGGAACACAGCACTTAGCCTCCCAGAAAGGCATGTCCCTGAGTTTAAAAGGCTTCTGAACTCATGGGTAAAGCTGAATTTTTGGCACACACAGACCTCGCAGCTTTTGAGAAAGCTGCTGTGGTGAAGCTGTGAGTTTGTAAACCTGAGGTCAGTCTAGTGCTACCTCTTACAGTCTGGGTGTGAATAAGCATTTGGCCTTGGAAAATGTCTTCTCTGTTCTTCAGCAATGAGTCTCTGTGCTATCTACAGCAGTTAATGATAGAAGCAACAATGCTTGTATAATTAGCCCATTAATACCCCAAAGGACTCAGCATGCTAATTACCTGACACAATGAGATTAGCGAGTTGCATTGCAAGAATTCAAAATACTTGGATCAACAGTAGAATAACAGGTGCCCTTATTTAGCACACCTGCTTGTTTTACAGTCCTGGCATGGAGTATGCCTGGGGTACTTCTCCACTGTTAATTTATCCTGTGATTAATTGATGGCCTGTAAGACTTCTTGGTTTAAATTACTTGGTGCTGTCTCCCAGGATTAGGCTTCATCTTCGTTCATTTTGGAAAAGAAGAATGAAAACAAAAAACAAAAAACCAACAACAACAACAAAAAAACCCTATTGAAAATTTTGGTTTTGGAGTATTTTTGCGTGGTTTTATCACAATATTTGATTTCTGTAGGCTAATAAATCATAGCAGAACATTTAGTATAGTCCTGCTCTCTACACTTGTGATCCATTGCCTCGTAGGAGAACTCGTTAATAACCCTGACAAGCTGTGTACTGCTTGGAGATGGATGGCTTAGAATTCCTCACTGCGTCCTCGGAAGGTGGCCTTTCAAAAAACACCAGCCTGGGCTCTTGACAGGGGCACTTGCTGGGCAACACATCCTGCTGGCATCAGCCCTGGATAACTGATGGTGACAGGCAGCAGAGATGCAGTCTTCCTGCTGGGGTGGTGAACCCCAAATCATTTCTGAATGTTATTTGAAGATAGACTTACAGGGCTCTGAGTTGCAGGGTTGGTTTTTAGAGCAATTGTTTGAACAAATTACTTGGGCATTTGAAGGTTTGCTGTCACCTAAAATATCCACAGGTAACTTGGTGAGCAGAAGCATCTCTGCCCATTAACGGTGCGTGTCAGAGCTGTGGGAAGGGATGAAGTGGGATGTAACCTGGCACTGCTGGATTTTAGGGCTGCACTGGCAGGTGGTGCCTGAGTCACCCAGAGCAAGATCCCAGCCTGGGACAGAGGTGAGGAACCAGCCTTTGCAGAGTGTGGAGATGGCAGAGGGGCAGGTTAAAGTAATGCTGATCAGGTGGGGGGTGAGTTATAACAGGAAAGGCACAGCCTTGACCAAGGTGTGTGGTGAAAGGTGAGGTTGAGTGTGCTGTGCTCGGTGTCCTGCTGCCCGTGAGGGTGTGCACAGCATCGGGGTGATGCCACGGGGGATCCCAGATGTGCTTTTGCTGCCAGTGCTGGTTTTCAGCAGCCCTGGAGAGCTGGTGCTGCTGGCAGGGGCTCCACGCCAGGCTGAACATGCCCTTGCTGCACAAGCCCAGCTGGATTTGGAGCTCCTGTAGATATTTGTCCTTAAAAATCCCTCTCTTTCCTGAGGAGATTTTTTAATCGTTAATATTCCAGGCAGTGCCTGTGGATATCCTGGCTTCAGCTTGCAAAGACTTTGTTTCAACTTTCTAATGAGTTGAGGCAGGGCTTCAGTCTACAACACACGAAGTGCTCCTGCTCCTGTCTGGTGGGAGCGTTCAGCCTTCCCTGGATCAGGCCCATCATTAGGGTTTGCTGCTGTCTGTGATCTTTTGTTCCAGGAGACTGGCTAATCCAAAGGACAGGGTGTTGGGTTGATGTCTCTCCCTCAGTTGTTTTCCTGGACATTTAACAAGTAGCTGCAGTGATAATTATGGCAAATTGTTTCTGTGTAAACATCCTGCTGACAGCCTGGACGTGTGCAATTCCCATCTCCGAGCAGGGAAGGCTGTCCATTAGCACTGGAGCGGTTTGTGTGATGTGCATTTGGAGGAAGACGGTTTGAGATCATCTGCATTTCCCCAGGCTCAGGCTGCTGGGCTGCTTTTGGGATTTCAGGATGCCCAGGCAGAGCTTTTGGCACTTCTTTACATGATGTAATTCTCTTCCAAGGCCAGGCTGGACAGGACTTTCACCAACCTGCTCCAGTGGAAGGTGTCCCTGCCCATGGCAGGAGGGCTGGAACGGGAGGATCTTTGATGTCCCTTCCAACCCAAATCATTTTATGATTCTACTTTACCTATTCATGCTAAATGCTGTGGTAACTGTGGATTCGTGTCTTGTTTATTTGAACTGTATTTCAGTCTGTAGTGCAGCTTATTTTATTCCTCCAAGCTCCTGTTTCTCTTTTCGGATGCTGAGTTACACACCAACAATGCTGGCATCTGGCACCTGCTGTGGGGGGACACTTGGAGGACATTTGGGTTCCCGGGGCAGGGCTCTGGGTGGACGAGCGGCGCTTTTGCCTTGACTCCTCTTTGTTTTGCTCTCCGCAGTGTACGGGCACAACGTGAAGAGCAGCAACGACTTCATCGGGAGAATCGTGATCGGGCAGTACTCGACGGGCGCGCCCGAGTCCAGCCACTGGCGCCGCGTGCTGAGCGCGCACCGCACGGCCGCGGAGCAGTGGCACAGCCTGCGCTCCCGCGAGGACTGCGACCGCGTCTCGCCCGCCTCCCTCGAGGCGACATGAGCTGGGCAGCCCGCGGCAGCCGGACCGAGCGGGCGGACGAGATAAAAAACAAACCAACGACTCAAACACCCCACCTCGCACCCCGCGCACCCCGCTGGGTTAAAGCGGCTGCCAGCCCCAACCAGCCGTGCTGGCCTCGGTGATCCGTGTCCCGCTGGCTCCTGGCTGTCCCCTGGGGCCCCCGGCACCGCTCGGTGTCCGCACCCGCGGGAGGAGCGCGGGGCTCTGCATGGACCTGCCGTGGGAAGCACGGGGTGGGCGGAGGAGCTGGGAGCTGCCTCTGCTGCACTTCCAGCCCAAACCCATGGCTCATCCTCTCGGAGATATCAGTACCCGTGTGCTCTCGTTGGTGAACGTGGTAATTAGGCTAGAATATTTTTTTAAACCGTAGAACCTGTGGTGAAATCGATTCTGACTCCAGTTTTGTCCTTGTACTAGTTTTACCAGAATTGAGCTGCTGTTAGTGTTTGTGTGCCGGGGCACACGCGTGGCCCCACGTGGGACGGATCCGTGTCCCGTCAGCGGTGACCTGCCAGTCTCCATAGCAGTCTGTGTGCCTAGTAGATTCAGTGATGATATAGCAAAATAAACATTTCCAATAGCATTTGTACTGGGAAAACCACCCTGCGTCCTTTCAAACCTGTGCTGTGCAAAAGAAACCTGCTCCAGGGACTTTGGCGGGTAAGAAGACCCAGAAAACACGATTTTAATTCTCTCACAGACTGCAGTGGCTCTCTCTGTGTTGTGTGTGTTTACCCAGGTAGTTCTTCAGGTCACCAAGTGAACTTAGCTACGGTCAAGCTGTCCTGTTGGTTGCTTCTGTACATTTTATTTTTCCACAGCGTATTGTCCGGTATGATGCAGATTGTATATTTATTGAAAATAAAACTCTATTTAATTGTGCCACATCGATTGGGGTGATACTTGTTGAATTCACCTTTGTGTTGAGCTCCTTCAGTTATGCTTATGGCAAAAAAAAAAAGCCAAAATGTTGGCAGTCACCCCAGTGTCACTCACTGAAGATGAACTGGGAGCAGTTTGAGAGAAACTGGGCACCTGCTGATGGAGGTTGGTCTGGAGAGAGCTGGATGCCTTGTCTGGCCATGGGGGTGCCCAGCCAGAGCCCACCCAACACCCTGGGGGTTGGACCTGTCCGACTCCAGAGCTGGCATGTGGCAGGATGGGCAGCACTCATCTCCCTCCTCTATTCATTAAATGAAGCCCAAAATGAAACCCCAGTACCTCCTGTGCTTTTAATATGTTGATTTTTAAAAAGGAAAAAACGATACATATGCCTATTTCACCCCCGTTTGTTATTTAGCTGCTACAGTCAGGGACAGGTGAGCCTTAAAAAGCAAAGCAAAACAAAAAACCCAAACTAAAAAAGCTCAGTGCTCGTTTTGGCAGGTGCCAGTGTGTGGGTCAGTAATACCTGCTGCTGTCCAGGTGTTCCTGCTCTGGGGGGTCTGTGTTGTAACTTCAATATCAGCATCCCTTCAGCACCTGGCTCCCTGCTGCTGTCCAGGACAGATGCCCTGGGTGAGCAGCACCCAGCAGTGGGCAGTGGTGCCTGCAGGGCTGTGCAGGACCACCCTCTTTCCCAGCACACTGGGGGTGTCCAGGGGCAGGGCTGTGCAGGGGCACCCTCTTTCCCAGCACACTGGGGGTGTCCAGGGGCAGGGCTGTCCAGGGCCATCCTCTTTCCCAGCACACTGGGGGTGTCCAGGGGCAGGGCTGTGCAGGGGCACCCTCTTTCCCAGCACACTGGGGGTGTCCAGGGGCAGGGCTGTGCAGGGGCACCCTCTTTCCCAGCACAAGGGGGGTGCTGGGTCTCCATCCTAACCCGCCTCTCTGCAAGGTGGAATTTCCTCTCTGTCCTGCAGCGAAGTCGATAGCAAATCTCTGTTCTCTGGCTTCCTCCTGGTTTGTCTCATCAAAAAATCACAGTGGAGAGGGACCCCACGGGGAGTCCTGGGCAAACACGTGCTGTGGGAGGCTGAGCTCTTCCCCTAACTGAAGAAGGTTCAGGCAAGGGGCCGTGGTTTCAGCAATTGCTGTGGCTGACATTAATGTTCTCCCACGTGGGGCCTGTGGACAGCAGAACGGGCTCAGGACATCCAGGAGAGCTGGCCTGAGCCCAGCCACACGCTTTGCTCCACACTGGGGATGAAATGTGAACAGAAGGCACTCTTGCCTGAGTCTGTCCTGGAAGTCAGGAGGTGTCCGTTCCACAGGGAGGAACAGTCGTGTGCACAGGATGCCAAAAATTGGTGAGGGAGCCCAGAGGAAAGCTCTGTAAGAGCAGAACAGAGGCACACCGGGGAGCTCCTGCCCTGCAGAGCACACAGAGCACAGCGTGGGAGGGCGAGGAGCAGCAGGGCTGAGTTGTGGCCGTGCTCCTGGGGCTGCAGGCAGCAGGTGAAGCTCAGCTCGTGTTTGGGAAGCTGGCAGGTAACCCAGAGGGCAGCTGCAGCTCCAGCTGGCACTGCGTGCACAACGTGCTTGTGCTGTCCCCGTGCCCAGCTGCTGTGCCAGCCTCGGGGGCAGCACGGGGGCTCAGCTGTGCCACGGGGATGCTGCTGCCACGAGGCTGGTTGTTAGAAACCAGCACAAAAATTATTCAGGATCTCTGCTCCCTCTTTAACATGAATATTTGTGTTTTGGGAGTAGATTAATATGCTCAAAGATTTTTGTTCCATAGTTTGCTGAAAGTTGTTTATAACACTGGCTTTATCTCAGGATGGCACACAGGAAAGAAGGGAGGAGGCATGCCTTGACTTCTAATAACCCTTAATAATAATGAAATTATTTTTAATGATAATGAAATCCTTCATTTTTAGTGGTCTGCTGTAGCAGTCAGCTTTTCCTTGAGCCAAATAATTTCAGATCAATGTATGGAAGGGGGGAGATGTTCTTAAAAGGCTTTATTTAATACAAAGAAAACTTAATATAGAAAAGTTGACTGAATGAGTTACTGTCTCTGGAGTAAGTCTGGATGCTTTACTGTCTGAAAGCTTGGTGTCACCCCAAATTGTTTCTACTTGAATCTCTAAAAATGGGTGAAAAATGCTGAAAATTTTAATCTGTAGCTAAGAATAAAAAGGGAACAGCATTGAGAGTGTTCCTAAGCAGTTCCTTCAGTCCTGATTTAAGTCATAAATTGGAAATGGAGCACGGCAACAAAATTCTGTAGTATTTGTGCCTGTACTATTTCCCTTACGAGTGCAACAGTTATAAAAGGACTTTATACAGTGTTTTTAAAAATCTGGAGTTTATGTATAACAAAATGTTGACCACAGGAAGGAGACCTGCGGGATAATACTGGTACAGAGTGCTGCATCATTTCAGGTTTTCTGCTGTTACATGACGGCATGGACCCAGCACGGAGCTGGCAGGTGGGCACAGAGTGAATTCCTGAGACAGCCTTGGAGCCGCGGGCACAGCTGGGGGTTCCCTCTTCCAGGCTGTTAAAGCGTCTCAGAGCATTGCCTTGCTCCGGGAAAAAAAAAAACCCAAACCAAACAGGAAAAAACCCAACAAACCCCATCCCCCGAAACTAAACCAAAACAAAAACCCCCACCGCACAATGGGGCACTGAGGGTTAAACCCCACTGCCCCCAGTGCCCCCAGTGCCCTGCAGCCCCGGGGGCTCTCCCCTGCCTCCCTCCCCAGGTGCCCGCTGCCCGCGGCGGGGGTCCCGTCTGTCCCCCCCGAGGTGAGGGCTGCCCCGAGCCTCCTCCGCCCGCACCCGAGGGGCGCTGCGGGATGGGGACACCGAACACCCCCTCGGGATACTGCTGGGGGGGCGAGGAGGGATGATGTCCTGACTCGCCTGCGGCCCCGGGGTGACAGCAGCTCTGTGGGAGCAGCGTGAGCCCGAGCCGGGCTGCGGGCAGCGCTCGGGACCCCCGCCCCGTCTGGGATGCGCTGAGCGGGGCCGGGGCGGGCTGGGGGCAATGCCCCGG
>VWZT01008683.1:218689-234950 GCA_013397055.1 Pachycephala philippinensis | reverse complement strand
CGGGACCCCCGAGCCCAGCAGGACCCCCGAGCCGGACGGGACCCCCGAGCCGGACGGGACCCCCGAGCCCAGCAGGACCCCCGAGCCGGACGGGACCCCCGAGCCCAGCAGGACCCCGCGCGGAGCCGGGAGCGGAGCCGGGAGCGGAGCCGGGAGCGGAGCCGGGAGCGGAGCCGGGAGCGGAGCCCGGCGCTCCGGCCATGGGCAGCGGGCGGGCGGTGTGGGCGCTGCTGGCCGCCGCCCTGCTGGCCGCCCAGGCCTTCCCCCAGACCAACATCAAGATCAGCCAAGGTGGGTGCCCGGCGGTGGCTATTTAAGCGGCGGTGGTGGCAGGGAAGGAGCGGGTGTGCCTCCCCTGGCTGCCCCCTCCTCCGGCCGCTCCAGAAATCCCTGACTTGCTTTGAAATCAGCTTTCTTCTTCACCACGGGGACGTGCCAAAGGCAACTCCGGCTCTTCCCTTCGGGGTGCCGAAGGTCTCCGGGCTGGCTGTGTCTCTGTGTCGGGTCAGCTCTGTCGCCTTTGCCAGCAGGCGCTGCCGCGGCTCGGGGCACATGAAGGGTGCGGGGTTGTGGCCATGCGGCCCGGCAGGACAGGCCGAGGGCCATCAGGGCTCCTCGTTTATTCACACTTACTGCGTGTGAAACAAATGTGGGATTCTCCCTTGTTCCCCTTCTTTGCTCCCAGCTGCTGCTGACTGCTGTATGTCACTTAGGTTTCTCCCAAACTTTTCCACGGCGTTGGTGCCAAGCGAGAGCTGCTGCTCCAAGTTCGTTTGAACCCTGTCAGGTTTATTGGGACTGTGAGTGGAAGGGGACTCCTTAAGTGCTGTTCGGTGAGATCGTGAGAAAGGGGATCGATACAAGCCTGGCTTTCCTGCCAGACGCCTAATCTGTGGGAGCTTTGCCAAAACTAATTAAGGAGGAAAAAACCTCTGCGAGATAACTCCTGTCTGTCAGTGCCAGCTGCAGGAGCGCTGCTGCCAGTATTGGCTGTAGCCTCACAACTCCAAACATACCTGGCAGAGGATTTGAAGCGGTAAAACCAGCTTGGTTTCATTAAAGAATTTTAAAAAGCAAGGCCCTCGGTGTGAGAGGATGTCCCTCCCAATGTGCTTCAACTGATGTTTAATATTTTACCTGGAAACTTGTGACACATGCCTTAAAAACACTTCAGGGTGTGTAAAATACTGCCCAGTTATGAGATTCATGTCCATCAGTGGACATACCACCCCCTGCAGCTCCAAACAACCCCCAGAGAACCTCCAAACAAACAGAGACCAGAGTCCCTCCCCTGATCACTTGCTTCGAAGGTGGGTGCTCAGTGTGAGGCTCTTTCCTCTGTTAATGAAAGACAAATATTGCAAGTCACATGGAGGTGGCATTGTTTGTCCATGCTGACTGTAATGTCAGGGCTTCAGGACTTGCTTCTAAAGCCATGGGTGAGTTGAGGCATCCCAACATCACACAGCAGCACTGTCTCAGCCCCTACCACACGCTCCTGCCCACCAGCCCCCAGTTTAAATGCTTGTTCTGTGGGTTGGCTCAATAAAGAGGATGTGCTGGGATGGACACCTGGCTCAGCTGGCACTCCCAGCTTAGCCACGGGCAGTTCCTGCTGAAGTCATCCCGGGGGTGGGCTCTGGGGGTCCCCTGTCCCAGCCCTGTTGTCTCAGCCATCCCCTGTAACTCCCACAGCTCCAGCAGTGCTGACCCTGGGTAGAGCCCTGCTGCTGGCCCTGAGCTGGCACCAGGGTCCTGGTCCTGAGCCCCAGCTCTGCCAGCCGGGACCACTGCCCATCCCTCACCCTCACCAGCACAGCCCTCAGGTCCTGCTGACTGGGCTCTGCCCTGGGAAGGATCCAGCCTTCTGCAGGACAGGGATCTCCTCAGCTCTTCTCTGTTGACATTAATTCCAGCCGAGCCTCTTGGGCGTTGATGGACACTCTCCACACCCAGCTGCTTGCCAGGAGCTGGAGAGGTTCACTTGCCTTTTCAGGTCAGGTGGCAGCATTAGCTTTTGGCTGTGCCACGGGGGGTGTCTCCTAGCACCTCTCAGGTTTGAGGAAAGCTGTCAGCTGTTGATGGAATGGAGCTCTTTGATGCTCTGCAACAAGAAGAGCATCTGCTGCCAGCACTGACCTGAGCTGCTCTGCTCTCCAAAACCCTCTGGTGGAGCTGCAGCCCCTCAGGAGCCCTCCTTGCCTGGGCATCTCTTGCCAACCTTGTCCTAGCCCCAGATTTCACATCTCAAACCCACAGATCCCTGGAAGTGAGGCAGCATTGCTCCTTGGGATGAGGTTTTCAGGGGTAAACCTGCTCTTCACCAGCTGACTCCATGGGAGCCATGCAGCTGCTGGTAGGTTTTTTTCCAGTAGCATCCTGAAATGAAAAGAAACCCCTGTGAAACCAGCTAGGATTTTCTCAGTTAATTATTTCTAGTTGGAACTAGGCCAGTTGGGGAAGTGAAACTTTTTTTGGCAGAGCAGTGCCAGCTTCTGTAAGGTTTTGATAAGTGATTTTCCTGGTGGTTCCACAGTGGGGCTCAGCTAGTAAATAAATAAAAAAAGCTCCAATTTGGCACTGACACAAATGCAGAGAGCACAAAACTTTATTTGTGACCCCAAATATTTGTTTTCCAGCTTTTCTGAGTTAGTAACAGCTGCTTGATCTGAATCTTATCCTCAGCCAAGTCTGGACTTCTGTTTTGCTGGTGCTGCATTAAAACATGGTCCTGCCCTTAAAACTGCTGCACTGTAAATAAGCAAAGGGAGAAAGGATTCTTGCCATCATTTTTCACCAAGAATTTGGAGACAAATGGGTGGACTGACTTGGGGTGGGCAGGAACCCCTATCCTGCAGGCACGGGCTGTGCTGCTCCTGCCCGGTGTGGAGGAGCTGATGCTGCCAGGGGGATGTTTTGCTGGTGTGCTTAAAAGTGAGGCTCGGGTCTAAAAAACCCCCAAATGCTTCCCCCATCCCCTTCTAGATCAAAATACCACACACAGCTGCTGGCTTGGGTTGTGAGGCTTTCCTGTGGAGCCGTGAGTAGGCCCCTATACTCACAACCCTACATCAGATTTCTTATGGTCTTTCTGCTACAAATATTCCAAATAAAGCAGCTCCCTTTTGTGCCTGAAAAACTGGGACCAGCATTTCTCCTCCAAAGAGACAGCCAAAGCCTCTGATCCTGACCTAACAGAAAAGATGCTAATTAAAAGCTGACCTCCCATATTTTCCTTTTTGGTATATTTAACCTTAAATTCCTTCAGGCACCTCTGGTTCACTGAAGCTCATCAAATTAATGCTACCTAATGGGAACCAGTATGGAATAACAAAGAAGGACTGTCTCAATTTCTGACTCGGTTTCAGCTGCTCTGAACAAACATGAGGGTGATTTTCCCTGGCAATTGGGGTGCCAGCTTTGAGCCAGGACTCTGGGACACCCACTGCAATTAGCACTCAGGAGTGAAGGCTCCGTTTGCTGGGGATGCTGCTGGGTGCAGCCCTGTGAATTTTGCCACCACGCTGCCAGAGGTGAGGATTTTGTCAAGGCACTATAATAAAATCCCCGTTGCTGGGGCAGCTGGTGGATGTCTGGCACAGACCTCTGGGCTGTCCTCAGCAGGAAGGAACAGCAGCCTGGAGTTTCTGCAAGCCAGGACCAGATCCCAGCCCTGTCCTTATGGGGGTACATGCCTCACCTGTGATGTGCTGGCACAGCTGAAGCCTCCTGCTGTGGGTTTGACCCTCTTCCCTTGCTCTGCTTTGGTTTTGGTGGAGATAGGGAATCCTGGCCAGCATCAAGGGGGGAGGAGGGCTTGGCTCCCAGGAGTCACATCTGCTCTCGGAGTTCCTGGTCCTGCTCTATTGCTACAGGAAAATTATTTGCATCTCCTAGGGCTGTTTAAGGTTTTTCCCAGTGTGAGTATGGCTGGGTGTGAGTCAGAGAGCTGAGCTCTGCACGGCCACGGAGCTGGCTGCATCTTACCCACTCTCCCCAAAAGCTGTTCTGCTCTTCCAGCTCAGCAGGTCTTATCTTTTCTCTTCCCTAGCCCATAATTAGTGCTGATGAGGATGGGAGAGCCCCTTGAGCCCCTCAGGGGTTTGTTGCTGTAGGTGCAGAGCTGCCCCCAGTCTCAGCTCCTCTGGAGGGGTGGCTGGGGGTCCCAGGGCAGCTTGGTGGGGTGACAGCCCCACAGGGCTTGGGAGTTGACTTGGCCTTGCTCAGGAGGCAAAAAAGACTCTGCATTTGTGGTTTGTCTCCTGGGAGCGGCTGTGGCAGCAGGGACCCGTGGGCTGGCTGGCGGCTGTTTGCAGAACACTCAGAGATCCCCGTGTGGAAAGAGCTGATGAAAGATGAAATTGTCACCCAGAGCTGCCAGCCCTGGCACAGGGAAGGGTTTGGCTCTATGAATGCTCACACTTTGGATTCACCTTGCCTCTCTCTTTCTCCACACCGTTGATTCCCTTGCCTCAGCCACGTCCCTCGCTGCTGCTGGCAGGGTTTTGCTCTCCCCACCCTTGGGGAAAGCCATTCCCCTGGCCCCTCAGTACCAGAGGCACAGCCTGACCTCTCCGGGCTTGAGCCTGTTACCTGCTTGGATAGTCTGATGGCATCTGACATCTGCCAGCACCCCCTGCACACCCGCCCTGCCCCCTGCCCCCTGCCCACTGCCCCTCTCGCTTCGACAGCAGCCCTGACCCAGACCACGGCTCCGTGGGGATGTGGGAGCTGGCTCGGGGGGAGCTGGCAGTGCCCCCACACTCACAAACCAGCAGCTAAGAGTTAAGTCTGTGTGCCCCAAGATGTAAGGGTCCCGAGTGCTGCATCCTCCGCAGAGGTGGGGAGCAGGACGCGGAGGAGGTTGGAGCAATGTGTTGATGTCTCTGCCGTTTTTAGACAGCAGCAACTCCACAGGCTCCAGAAGGACATCCTGCCCCCACCAGGGCCTCTTTTGGGGCACCTTCCCCACCGTGCTTCAGAGCAACGGGAGGAGGAGCAGCTGTGTGGCCCCAGCTCTTATCAGGTGGAGGGAGGCAGATAGGCTGGCACCGCTCCGGCGGCACACGCGCCCGGCCGGCTGCTCCTGGGGTCACATCCAGTGCCTACGTGCTGGGCTGCATCCCGGCACAGCCGCGGGGCTTGGGGGGTCTCCTTGGGGCCAGGAGGTGCAGGAGGGCAGCACACAGCAGCCCTGGCTGTCAGCCCCCCGCCCAGCACGGTGCTGACAGAGGCGAGAGGAACCCTTATCTCGGTTTTCCCAGGAGCAAATGTCGGTGCCTTTATTTTAAGCATCCTCTGCCTAAAGTGATGTCAAGCTGGCTTGGAATGTCCTTCCCGATTTGGGCAGATGCTAAAACTGAGAAACCCACAACTTGTTCAAAATGTGTTGTGACTTTTGCAAACTTTTGCACGGCTCCTGCATCAGTTGGGTTTTCCCTGCCTGCGTTTGGTGGTTATTTGCCTGGCTGAGGGCAGGGGAACAGGGCTGGGCACTGCTGCCTCCACCACCAGCTCAGCTGCCTGGCCAAGCTGTCTCAGCTGCTGGATGTCCTCTGCTGTGCCCACAGCCATGCCCGAGCCTGTCCATGCCTACTCCTGCCCACTCTTCTGGACAGAGTACGAGGGCCACTGCTACCGCTACTTCCCCATCAACAAAACCTGGGCTGAAGCCGACCTCTACTGCGCCGAGTTCTCCATTGGCATCAGATCAGCCAAGCTGGCCTCCATCCACAGGTGAGCTGTGCAGAAACATGCCATCCCACGCTGGCACAGCCTGGGCAGGGAGGAAACTGGGGGCAAAGTCCCATTGCCACAGCACAGCCTCTGTGCCAGCTGCAGGCTCCTGTTCCAGCCTGCACATCCCTCTGCAGCAGCAGCCCCGTCCAGTCTGGTGCATGGTCACACACAGGCCACATAGAAAATATGTGCCTATTCCTGGACTGGCAGGAAAACTGGCATAATATTCCCTAAATTTCCCCAAACTGTGTTTTTTGAAACAGGGATAGAAGTACCACATGATCACACAGGCTTTTCTCCCTGTTCCCTCTCCCCCAGCTCTCACCAGCACTGCTCTCCTCTTGCACAGACCCAGGAAGGTAATCAGCAGCAGTGAGAGGGGACCCGTTTGGCCCCGGGTCCTGTGGTGGGGGCAGTGCTTAGGGACACGCCTGACCATTTGCTGACACATCCTCACATTGCTCTGTTTGCCAGCTGGGAGGAAAACGTCTTTGTGTACGACCTGGTGAACAGCCGCGTGCCAGGAATCCCCACCGACATCTGGACGGGGCTCAACGACCTGCGGCAGGTGGGAGCTCCCTGGGATCGTGTGGGAAATGGCTTTGACAAATCCACCTCTGTGTTTTCCTCCTGGAAAGCCACTCGGTTTTCTTCTTCACCCCTCATACCCTCTCTGATCAGGAGGTGGCACGGAGTCTGTGGTGCAGCACATAGAGAAAGTTGTCATTTCACCCATTCCAGTCTGCTTTTAAAAGAAAAGTGTTACTAGCATTAATAGATTAATCAATAATTGGTCATACCACATTTTATCACTGGATTAATAGAAAGAGTATTGTACTGTTGGTCCAAGAAGAGCAAATAAACTGAAAAGGTCTTCAGTGTCAAAAATCACCAAGTTCCGTTGCTCTCTTGTGATACTCTGTGACTTTTGAAAGCTGACATGTTGGAAATATATAGTCTAATATGTTAGAGAGAAAAATGGAGACCATCAGGAGAACGGTCTCTTGTCAGCAAACTTTTTGTAGATGCTGGAAAAGGAATGGAAAATGAAGAGGACAAGGAACACAGAACTGGGTGGGGGTGTTAAAAAATATATAGATTTAATTTCTGGGCTTCCCCTGGTGAGAACACTGCAATATCTGGGGCTGTTCCTGGCAAGTTTCCAGCTGTAAAACCCCAAGGAGCTGTTTGGCCTCTGCTGAGTGGTGACAGTCTCTGCCCGTGTCCCTGGGCCGTGTTTCACTGGGATGGGGGTGGCGACTACACGGGAGGGGGCCTCCCACCCTCTGCGGTCCCAGCTCTGTGGTGACAGCCTCTCTCCCCTGCTCTCATGCCAGGAGGGTCACTTTGAGTGGACAGATGGCTCCTCCTATGACTACCACTACTGGGATGGCAGCCAGCCCGACGATGGGATCCACTCCATCCCGGAGGAGGAGGACTGCGTGCAGATCTGGTACAGGCACAGCAGCGGTGAGTGCCCCGGGCACCTTCCGTGTTATTTGCATGTCAATAAATTCAATCCGCCGTGGCTTTTCTGGAGAGGTTGCTGGCAGGCCGAGGATTTGCATTTTAATTTTGTAGTATTATTTTCTTTTTCCTTTACAGTGAAAAGGTGTGTTTTCCCTTTCACCATGTACATACATGCACACACACTCATTTTCTCTCTGCTCCCATCTCCCTCTCCCATAGCAGCAGCAGGACAGGAGCATCAGCTGCCTTGAAGAATTACCAAATTTAGTCAAAGGTCAGATTTTCCCAGTTCCCCTCCCACATGGGAAACACTCATTGGTTTGCCAGCTTTTCTCTCCCACGCTTGGGCCAGGGCATCTCGCTGCAGGGGGACAAGACCCTGCCTGTGCAAAACCCCACTTCACACCCTCACTGCCAGTGAGACCAGCCAGGTGTGCCCAGACCCCCAGATGTACCTAAATGTCCTGTCCACGGGAAGCTGCTGATCCTTTTGGGGGTACAGGACTGGGTTTTTGGCTGCCCCTCCACTACCAAGTCCCAGCTGGGGCCTGGCCTCCCCTCCCACATCCCCCAGAAGGGGAGGGGGATGCTGGAAGGATGCACAGCTGTGAGTGGCACGGATGGGAGCACATCCAGGGAGAGCCTCCCACGATGGCAGGAGCTCCTGGTCCCAAGGGCAGCGCGTGGGTCCCTCCTTTTGCCTTCTTTCAGCTAATGCCTCGTTTTTTTGGGGTGTAGCCCTGCGCTCCTGGAACGACAACGCCTGTGGCAGAGCCTTCCCCTTCGTCTGCAAGATCCCCTCCCTGGCCCTGGACTGAGGCTGCTGGTGCTGCCCACACCCCCCTCCTTTTGGGTCACCTCTCCAGCTGTGCCAGGGCAGAGCAGTCAGGACATGGCATGGGTTGGGAGAGCCATGGAGCTGCTTGGATCCCCAGCAAAATCCCTGCTGGGAGCGTGGTGGGGATGCACCTGGAGCTCAGAACTGACAGGAGCTGCCTTCAGCAGCAGAGGAACCCCCAGGCCCGAGGCTGGCTTTGGATTTCAGATCAACCATCCCAGCGTGTTAGAGGAAGCCCGTGATTTTACCAATACACCCAAAAATAGCCGTGTGTAGGAAATGCTTTTGCCTGTTGATCTGCGAAGAGTGGAGGAAAAGTGTTGTTTTCTGTTAAGTTATGCAAAATGCCTCTTGTCCATGTTATTTTTCCCTCTGCTAAAATAAACGGCAAACAGCAGGTGGAGGCTCCGCTGTCCTTCTTGCACTGGAGTAGCAGTGACTCCCTGGGCACTTGGGGTTTCGGGCGAAGTTGTTTTTTCCCCACCCTGCTCTGCATTACAGAGGTGTGTTGGGGGGAAGCAGCTGCCTGGGAACGTTTATTTTATTGACCCTGGCTGTTTTTTGGGGTCCAGCCTGTGCTCACCCTGCCCTTCTCCTGGCCCCCAGCAAACACCATGGAGGTGTGTGGGGCCAGTCAGTGCCCCACAGCCGGCACATCCCCGAGCAGGCAGGTGAGCAGGGTTTGGCCCTGGCTGCTTGCAGAGGGCTGGATCAGCTGGAGGGCAGGTGAGGGGCTGACACACAGCAGCTGGGGGCCAGCCCACCCCCACAGCCCTGTCCTGCTGGGGAGAGCTCGCAGTGTTTGCTGCAGCCCTGTTCCCTAGTGAGATGATGGTTCTTCCCTAAGTCCTTGCTGATGTCCCCTGCTGCACTGGCACCACAGAAGCACTGCTGTGTTCCAGGTAAATAATTTCTGGGGAGGTGTGGGTGGCTGTGGCAGCTGCTGAGTGCCTTGTTGGAAGTGCTCAGTGTGGAGATGGGACACTCCTCCTTGGACCAGGATGAGTTTGCAGGGTTTGGGTGCAGGTGAGGCTGTGCTGGTGCCAGAGCCCAAGGGAAGGGCAGTGCTATCCAGGGAAAAACACACTTCTCCTTCAGGGGACAGCTCCAAGGACACTGCTGGGCCACCCCAGTGCCAGAGGCTGCTGCACGGTGCCAGGCTCGGCTCCACGCTGCCTTTCCCCCGTTCCTTTCCCGGTTCCTCCCGTGTCTCCCGTTCGGAGGAGCTGGGAGTTCATCCCGGCTGGGGGTTGGTATGCCTCGAGCCAAACAACTGTCTTTATTCCCTGCAAGTGGTACGAGATGTTTCAAAAGAAAGCTTAAAACCTTCCCTTGGGAAAGCGTTTGAAGACCTGGGCCCTACTGTGGTTAAAAATATTGCTAATGGGGAGCCCAATGAAAGCTGTCACCTCCAATTAACATCTTCATTTCCAGGTAAAAAGAACTGAACATGCATGACCTGAAAGTCAGGACCAAAGTTAATAGGGGCTTTGTTTCCCAACCCCCCTGTCTTTCTCCTTTGGCTCCAGGGTCTGTCCTTAAAAATCAACCCTCTGTCCTTGCCAGTGTCTTCTGTTTCACAGTAATCAAATAAAATTGAGAAAACAACAGGAGTTTTCACCTCCTTAATGAACTTCCAGTGGATCTGGCTTGATGAAAGATGGGCCACTCCCTTTCTCTCGGCATGGATGGTTCCAGACTCTGCATGGCCTGGAGCAGCTCCAGCTCTCCAGGCTGAACTTCTTTATTTTTCTGTTCTCCTTGTCCCATAACCCCTCACTCCCTTGTTATCTTGAGTTTCTCCCTTCTGACTCGCTCTGTGGTGTGGGCAGTGGGACACCTGGCAGCAGCAGGACTCTGGCACCTCTCCTGCACATCACTTGCAAGTGACTGATTCCTGAGGGTCTTTTTATGGCACTGGTTTTCTTAGGGGTTGAACACCTTCTTTTGTAATGCATGAAAGCTGGGGTCAGTGTGAGCAGCGTGTGATGTAGCCTGGGAGCGAACCAAAACAGTGTTTCCCCTCCTGTACCCTATTTCTGAGCTGTAGAGGCAACATTGCCCCAGCCCTGGCGTGGCAGTGGGGAGAGATGGCTTTGCCTGCACCTCTGACCTTCTGGTTCCTTTATTCCTACTCTGACTATTTCCTGAGACGTGCTGTTGGGTGTTGTGACACGGGAGATGGATGTCACAGCTTGTGGGCATGCTGGTGCTGCCCTGGCACAGCCTGGTGAGGATTTTCCTCCCCGGTGATTATCCTGACTGGTCCAATGCCTGGCTGGGCTGAGCTGGGCTGCGCTGGGCTGGGCTCTACTGGGCTGAGCTGCGCTGAGCCGAGCTGGGCTGAGCTGCGCTGGGCTGCGCTGGGTTGTCCTTTCCTCGATTAATTCGGTCAAGATTTTTTTTTCTCCTGTAACTGACTGGGAGAATAAGGGCTGCAGAGCTGAACCATGAGCTTTTTCTGGTGCATTTCCCTTTGATTTGATTGCCTGAGTAGTGGCTCAGCTCCTGCCCCGAGGCCAGGATGCCGCAGAGTGGTTCCCTTTGACAGAGAACAAAAATATCCTCGGGACCAAAACGCATGCTTTGAGCAGCTCAGAGAGTACATTACAGACTGGCTGCAACAGTGAGGCACCAAAAAACCCCCCAAGCCCCTGTAATAAATGACATCACCCATCTGTGCAGTGGGGTTAGTGTTAAATCCCACAGCTTCAGCACATCCCAAATGTCTGCAGCAGGGAGAGGCCAAGCAGTGGGGCACGGGGAAGGCCAGCAGGATCTGGCCCCGTGCTGTGTGGCTCCCAGTGGATGTTGGCTTCCCTGAGATGCTCCTGCTGTTCTGCAGGAGGGCTTTCCCATCCTGCCTCATCCCATCTGCTCCCTGCTGCTGCCAGGGACTGAGCGGGACAGTGGGAACCAGTGGGGACAAACCTGCTGGGAAATGGATCCCCTGGGCAGCCAGAGGGCTGCAGCAGCCATCGAGAGGCATGAGTCAAGCTGGATTTACACACCCTGGGAGCTGCTGGTGTGCAATGGCACCTGAACTAATTGCAAAAGCTCAGTGAAGCTTCCAGCAGCACCAGTTCCCCTCGGAGAGGCTCAGAGCTGCTGGGGGCTCCTCCAGGCTGGGGGACCCGGGGATGGGGCTGGCTCAGCACAGGAGCTGTCTCGTGCCAGGGCCCAGTGTGCTTTTGATTGTTCCCTTTTGGTACCCCAAAAGTCTCCTCCTCTTTTGTGGCCAAGGATTTCCAGGGTTCCTGAGAAAATTGCCTTGGTGGGGAGAGCTGGCTGTGGGTCAGCATCCCTGTCCCTGTCTGGCACAGGGCTCTGCAGCACGGCCACCCCAAAAGGGTGCTTATGTTTCCCATTAACCACTTCTGCTTTGCTGGGGCTCGGTAACTTGGCTGGAAACTTCCATTCCTGGGTGCAGATTGCCAGAGCTGCCACTGATGAGGGGTAAAGCAGAGACCTGATGGGAGCTCAATTCCTGCTGCAGTCCTGCTCAGAAAGCTGGTCAGCCTTGAAGGGCACAGAGCCAAGGTGCAGGTGATGTGAGAGAGAAGGGATCCACGGCTGGCACGCTGCGTGTGAGCGCCCAGAGCTGCTCAGAGAGGCCAGGGCTGCTCTGGGCTGCTGCTCAAAGAGCTGATGCTGCTCAGCAATCCTGGCTGCTGGCCCCAGGCGGGGTCCTGGGCACCGCGCTCCTGCTGGGCTGGCAAAATGCAGCTGTATTTGGGAATCTACCAAAAACGTCTAGTCCAGCTCTCAGGGTTGCCATGGCAACTAGATATTTGCTCATTTGTATTTCTTGAAAATTGTCCTGGGCTGCTGATTGCCTCGTTTGTGAAGCTCTTTGTCAGGATGCCAACAAATCCCTGTTTTTCAAGGGCTGTGAGGGAGCGAGCGCTGCTGTTATTGAGCAGATTTCTGAATGGGAACTCTGCTGGAGTGTGGCAGCATCCCTCCCACAGACACTCAGGAACCTACCCCTGGCCTGGGAAGAGGGTGCTTGCTCTGCTCATCCCCTCTGACATCCATTTGTACTCGTGCTGGTGCTCGGGTTAACATAAAATCCGAGTGACTTGTCATGGGAGACCACACTCAGGATGGGGCAGGGGAAGGCTTGACAGGCAGCTGTCTTCTTGCATGGAAAGGACTCAAATAAAATATCCTCCTCTGGCTGTTCTGGAGAATCAGCCACAGGGCAGGAAGACAAGAGGTTTAACTTGAAGGCAGTTTGAGGACTTGCTGTGGCCCCGTGTGTTCGAGGGAGGAGGTGAGAGCCACACGACTGGAGGGGCCCCAGGAGCAGCAGCCACCAGCTGAGATGGGATGGCTGTGACCCTGCTCACAGGGGAACAGCCACCATCCTCTGCTTCCAGAGCGCACCGAGGCTTTGAGGCTTGGAGAAATGCCAGCTCAGATTAAATGCTCACTGGGTTTTGTTATTGCAGACTGGCAGTCACTGTGGAGCAGTGGGAAAGGACGGTGCTGCAGGGCTGGAACTTTCAGAGGTGGCTGTAGGAGAGGATAGGGCAGGCTTCTCTTTTCATCCCGAAGAAAAGATTAATTTGATTTGGATGCTGTTTAGGCTCCATGGCCCTGGGTTCCTGAAAGTCAATTGACCCACAGCCCAACAGCTGTTTAAGAGCTCAGCATTCCTTGTCAAGTATTTGCTTAGCGGCAAAAAGCCACTTGCCAGGAGCTCCTCTTTTGTCTTGTTGAGGTAATTAGATCAGGAGGCAGAACACTGTGGCAGGTCTGTAGACAGAAGTTTTGTGCAGCTTGTCCACATGAGGATGGACACCTGCGTGGGGTGTCAGTGCTGGCACAGGTGCCATGTGGAGCTGGACTCATCCCCACCGTGGCCAGCTGCCTCTCTCCTCCCAGCACCAGCACGGGCTGCACTCAGCAGCCACTGAACGGGGAGATCCCAGGCAGAGGGAGAGGGAGGAAACAGCAGAAGTGTGGGTTAAAGCAATTAAATTTTGTATTTCATCAATGTGGAGGGCAACTGCTTACAGGAAAGGGCCGCAGCCTTCGTTAATCCCCAAAGCATTATATGAGGTCATGGTCCCAAATAAATGCTGAATGCAAATGATGAATGTAATAATCCAGTATGGAGAGCTGCCCTGGACGTAGATGGGTTGTGAAAGTGATTATAATGTGGTAATAGCAATAAGATTAACAGCTCCAATGAAATCTTAAATGCCAGCTTTGCAACCTGCCCTTTTTTTGATTTTTAACCCCAAAATGCCAGTGCAGGCTCTCACTGCTCATGTTGTCTGGCAGCTTCAGCCATCATATTTTCTCTCCCATTACTTTCTCTTATTTTTCTGGTTTAAACTGGGCAAGCCCAAAAAAAGCTGCTGTTTTGTTCGGAGAGTTCAGTGCAGTGAATGACCCATTTTTCTTCTTGGATGAGTCACGGATCCTCCTTTGAAAGATCTCATTATTAATATGCCATTTGGGGGATATGTCTGAATTTTCCAGCAGCGGGAGCAGCCTTGTCTGTGCTCACCAAGGAGCCCTCACAATGAATGGCATGTGCCAAAAGGCTTCATGCAACAGATTTAGTGTCTGTGTGCTTTTAAAGGATATTGCTTCCATGCTTAACACTTTTTCCATATTAGAAATGTGTTGAAAGTCTTCTCACAAGCAGGAGAAGGGGATCCCTTCCCAGATGGTGCTGCTCCCAAAAGAGAAGCAGAGCAGGAGAAGGGAGGTATTTTTAGATGTGCAGAATGGTCACGGAGTGGGGTTGCAGCTCAGGGAGAGCGACCAGCCCACCTGCATCTGGGCTGTATCCCAAAGCCCTGCTCCTTCCTTTTGCACAGACCTCATTAAACCGTGGGCAGAATGAACCCTTGTGACAGATGCCCCCTGTAAGGGGAAAGGCAGAGTCCCACAGGCAGAGAAGAGTGTCAAGTTTATTTTAGGAAGAGGCCAAACGAACCACTTGGGCTGTCTGAACCCCACCTCGGATTACAAGGTGGGATAGAGAGGGAGAAATAAATCAGCCTCTGTGGCATTCATCCCCCTGGGAAAGCCAGTGCTGGCAGTTTGCATCTCTGGTGCCTCCTGGAGTGCCCAGCAGAGCTGGATAGCAGCTTTACATTGCAGGCTTCAGGGGTGGAATTTTGGCCTGATCAGCTGGAAATCCCATCTGGCTGCTCCCTGGTCCTGAGGTTCTGCAGGCCCTGGAGAGCTGTGAGGGTCAGGGCTCTGCGGGGGCTCATCTGGCACAACCCTGAGCCTCACTCTCTCCAGGCTGTTGTATCTCCAGCTATCATCATGCAGACACTGCAGCACATCTCCCCTGCATCCCTGGCAATCTCTGCCATCAGTGTGATTTTCTCTGCCCTCTTTTGGAATACGAATTTGAACAATCAGCGTGTGATTCAGCAGTAAGAATGCTAATTACACGGCACAACCACAAGGTTATATTAGTTTCAGCCATCATCAAGGGCTTACTGAAGGTTTGTGCTTGTGCTCCTGGACAGTTTTTGTGATTTTCTTTAAATGATTTAGTCCTGAATCCAGGGTGGTTCCATTTAAACAGGGTTTGCCCCAGCTTGTGTTGATGTTGCAGTAGAGCTCGCAGTGGTGATGCTGAGCTGGAGCCCAGAGTGTTGCAAATGCAGCCCCAAAAGAAGTTACTAAGATGTGTAGCAATGGTAAATCATCCCAGAATTGCTTAAAAAAAGGAAAAGAAAAAAAAAAAGGAGGAGAAGAAAGCAGACACAATGATATATTGATAATTCATCTACCCCTGCCTGTGACCTGCGCCAGGCTCTCATTTCTAGTGTGCTGGAATGAACCCAGAACAGCACCATTAACGGCAGTGGAATTGCTTCTAGATTTATGCCTTAGTGGTTGAAACTACAGCCTGCAGTTTGGGCTAAATCGCCTTTGGTGTTTCAGGAGAAGCGAGACTATCCAGGAAAAGAGAAGGAGCCACACAAATACTTTTGGCAAGGTGGAATCCAAGATCAGGTTTACCAAAGGATGGTAAATCCTTTTAATTTACCGAAGGATGCATGGTTTGCTGTGGGTATCTTCTGGCTCTGATTTCCTGTTAGAAAGTCAAGCAGGCTGGCTGTGAGCAGAGCAGCTCACACAGGTGAGGCACTGGGAGGGGGGATGCTGGGGGGTGGGACAGACATAGTCACTGTCCTGGGCTTCACGTGTCTCCTGTAGGCACAGAGGGATGCAGGAGCCAATCTGTGCCAACCTCGTTACCAGGCCAGCCTCTAGCCACGCTGCCTGGTTTGGCACGTGCTGTGTCTCCCTGTTTGCACCCCGAGTTTCTGAAAATGCACTGCCATGTGCTGTATGAGCTACAGGCCGTAGGGGATGAACCACGGCTCCCACCACTGAAATCCCCTCCTGCCAGGATCGTGTTGTTCCTGATGATATACGGCTATTTAGGGTGAGGATGGCGTGGGTGGGCCGGCGCTGTGGGGTTGTGATCAGGCTGGGAAGGTAACCCCGAAGAGCTGGGTTGGGCTCAGAGCATCTGGCACAGAAGGATTGCAGAGCCAGGGTGCCTCCCACGCTGGGGGCTTTGCAGAGCTGCCAGATGGGGCCCTGGGGCGCTGGAAACGCTCAGCCCTGACTCGGCCCTTAATGCACCGCAGATGAGATTATCCTAACGCGGGGCAGCTCCTGGTGAGCCGCTGTGACGAGTCATTCCGGATGCACAGTTTGACAAGGGATGCTGTTAACTTATTCTTTTTCTCCCCCAAACCACACTCAGAGGATGAAGAACAGGTCACTGACACCCGGCAGGCGCCCTACTGCCCAGCCCATCCCGCTCTCAGGGCCGGAGGGATGACCGGGTGTGTGCAGAGCCACTCCTGCCGTGTCCCCCTGGGTGCCGCTGCTCGGCGGGGACCGGGGGCTGCACCGGGGGCTGCGAGAAGCAGCGGCCCCGTCCCCGCAGCCCCGAGACAGCCGGGCTGGGCACAGGGGTGTCCCTCCGACGTGCCTCGGACACGGGCTGGGCACAGCGATGTCCCTCGGACCCGGGCCGGGCACAGGGATGTCCCTCGGACCCGGGCCGGGCACAGGGATGTCCCTCGGACCCGGGCCGGGCACAGCGATGTCCCTCCGACGTGACTCCCTGCCGGAGCCGTGCCTCCCGTGGCAGCGAGCGGAGCTTTTCCAGAGCACATCCGTGAGAGCGTGCTGCCATCTCTTGGCTGCTCTGCC
>VWZT01008683.1:194138-209602 GCA_013397055.1 Pachycephala philippinensis | reverse complement strand
CGCAGCTCACCCCGGGTCCCCCCCCGCTGCCCACGGTCCCCGCAGCTCCCCGGGGTGCGGGGGCTCTGCCCCAGGCGCTGGTGTCCCCTCCGTGCCGCAGTGACAAATCCCGGGGGGCTCTCGCATCCCCTGTCCTGCGCTCACCCCTCCGGCAAGCAGAGCCTTCCCTCCGGGTGTGCTCTGCTCGGGAACAGGCATCAAAAAAGGGGCTTGGGCTCAAAGCACCCCCCTGTGGAAGTCCCCAGCCCACAGCCAAGGGAACGCGGGGCACTAAACTTTGGCAGGATGCTTTGTTTACTCTTTGGTGAGCCATTTTACCCTCAGATGTTCCGTTTTCTCTGACATAATGTAGAGTTGCATGTGTCTAAAGCTGCCCACCAGGATTGCTGGTGTCTGAGAGGGGAACTGTGTTTTTGTAAAGTCAGTGATACCCTCAGCTAGAATTAGGGCTCTTGGAAAACAAAAAGAGTTATTTTCTCTAGTTCAAAACTCTGGTACTTAAACTATATCTGCTCAAATTGATTAAATCAGATTGCTGAGCTACAGATAAGTCTGTAAATACATTAAGCTGAAGAAAGATTTCTTTTAAGTCTCCATGCCCTGACAGGCTCCTTTTAAAGCAAGAAAATCATGAAATGGGTTACTGCACGTACAAATACAATACACAGGGCTTTTAGGGACTGGTTTCCAAAATGGCAGGAGCCCAAGCTGATGCACAATTGTAAGCATGTCCCATAATCTGATAAACCTGAAAAATTAGGCTGAGGCTGTCTGTGCATTTTGGGGCACGTCTTATTCCTGTCTGCCCAAGACCCTCTGGGACACGCTGCAGCTCCTGTTCCTGCACTTGCATCCCCTCATCGTGTGTGACCAGACACGTGGGAGTGTGTCCAGGCTGGGCAGGGGTGATGCAGAGCCACGGGGCTTTGAGCACAGGCTAGGGAGCACTGGGAAGAGGAAGGCAGCAAGGGTGGGCAGGGAGGGCTGTTGGAGGGGGAAACTCTTTGATCTGGGCAGCTGAGGGAGGGACTGGAGGTCTAGAAGCCCCTTGATAACCCACTGCCTGGTTATCAGGGAGGGAGGTGTTATTGCAAGGACAGATGCTATTGCAGGAGGATGCTGCTCGTGAGACAGAAGGTCTCTGTCAGGCACCGGGGCTGGAACACTGATCCAGGAGAGGTTTCTGCTGTGTGTTGGAAGCTGCCAGAAGTCCAGCAGCATCCAAACCAGAGACTGGATTTCTGCTCAAGGGAAATGATGGCTCAATATCACACCCTGTTTAGTCTGGAGTAGGTCATGCTGCTGTGTTTTACACCCAGGATCCCATCTGGAGCATCTTCACACCCCTCCTAGGCTGTGGGTAGGGATAAGAGGTGTGAGCACTATCATCCAGCATGAGAGCCTTCTGTGTATACCTGTATTATTGATTTAGCATAAAAGGCAGAAATCAAATATCAATTCAGCCTTATTTGCCAGCTTAGTCCCCAGATCATGCATTTTTAAAAAGCCATCCTACATTCTTTCTGGAAGTGAGAGTTATAGGCTGCCACTGTTGGTAAATGTCAGCCAAAAATTAAGTAGGGTGTGAGAATGGGGCAGTCATGCATTTCCTGCAGTGGATGGTGACACCAAGGACCTTTCCAGTAGCTCGTGCTACTCCCCAGCTCGCTGGCAAGCTAGCACAGAGCTCAGAGTGAGGAAATGCAAAATCCAGTGCTACACAAGAAGTACGCGAAGAGGTGTTTTGGTTCGGTTATACTTGGCACCCTGGAGTAATCTTTAATCACTTTAAGATTAAATGGCAGTTTCTGAGCTACTGGAAACTCAGCATTTCAGGAAAATCATTCCCTTAAAACATGCTCAAGTGATGGAGCTTTTCCCTCTCACTTTGTCCTCTTTAACTGATGTACAGTAAAGGATGTGGAGCCAGTTACTCAGTTGTTTTTCCAAACAACCCTGGGAAAGATGCTCTGGCAGACAGCAGCACCAGCGACTGGAGAGTCCTGTCCAAAGCAGGGAAACGCAGGTGCCTGTTTCTGCCGTGGTCCCCAAAAGACGATGCAGAATCCAGCGCTGTGGTGTCTGTGCTCCCAATCCTCTGCAGTTCCAGCCTTGTTTTCAGTGTCTGGCACGTGTCCTGGCTGAATCAACCCAGCATGCACCCGACTGCACAGGCATGCCCCGAGGTGGTGCTGGGAAGGTAATTCCTTGCCTTTTTGCTCCTGTTTGTCACATTGTGCCCGTGTGGATTATTTTCAGACACTGATTGTGCAATGCTAAAGCGTGCAGGTAAAGCCCTCCCTCCGCCCTTGTGGGACAGTGAGAGAACAGGTTTGTGTGCCCTCCTTCAAAACAGCTCAAACCATGAACCCGTGTGTTTCCCAACCCAACCCTTGCTGGGCCTTTTGATGTGTTTAATGAAACACTTTCTGCATTCAAATTCCAGGTGCCTCTGGCTCTGCCACCTGCTCCTGACCTGGGTTTTGCTGCATCTGGCTCCAGGCCTTGGGGGCTTCTTCTATATTGTAAAATCAATTTGAAATAAGAAATCAGGTTTACGTGGTTTAGGACAAGGCTTTATTCTACTACTTGTTTGCTTAAGGCTCTTTGCTTTGGCAAGCATGTCAGGAGTGGGAAAGGAAATGAGTGTCACCATTTGTCACACATTTAGTAATGTTGCATATAGAAAGGTAAATGCCAAGTGTACATATGCCATTTTATAAATAAATGCTGGCAAGGAAAGGCGATTTCTACCCAATTACGTGCCCTTTTGGATGTAAATGTTATGTATGTGTGGTAATATTTGGCCATCTGCTGCTGACAGTAAGAACTGCACAGGCATGGCAGGAGGGAGCCCCTCACACTGGCTCCTGCAGGAGCTGTAGCCAGGAGGGGGACCCGGGGGACCCTAACACCTGAGAGGAGCTGGGATCTGCTGCACATGGTGGGAGGGGGTTGACAGCCTCATCTGGACTTCCTGACATCTAAAAAAACCTAAATCCAGGCTGGAGCTCACCATTTGGTCTGCAATAGTACCTATGGGTGGCAACCCGAAGCTGACCCTGCTGGCCCGTGGCGAGCTCTCCCAGGCTGCTGGGAACGTTTGTGTCTTTCAGTGGCTGGAGGTGTTTGTAGGAATGCATTTGCCTGATGTCTGTGACCTGCAGGGTCATGGACTGCCCCCCGGAACAAAACCAGGGTACAATGGCTGGGGGAGAGAGGAAAAGGAGAGGTGTGCGGAGAAGGAAGGGGAGATGAACAAAATCACGGTGTGGAAAAGGTCTAAGTTAAAGGCAGGTGGAGAAGTTGGTATTGTGCTTTACAAAAACAGTTCTGTAAGGGGATGTGATTTGGCAGCCTGCCCAAAGGAAGGCACTCAGGTGAGCTCTGACAACATCGGGGTGTCTGAGGCTCCTCCCATCACAGGGAGCTCCCAGAATCTCATCCCTGGCACCCCACAGCAGGTACTGAGGTGGTGTTTTAGATGGTGAAAACAGAGGACGTGGCTTTTAGACCCACACAAACATAGTGAGTCAGGGAAGGTTTCTAGAAGAGAGATAAAAAACAGCACAGCCATTTTCTGTCGATCTTTCCTAAACACGTTCGTTACATCTCTTTCTGTTCAATTCACCCTGAATTTTCTCAGCACAGCCGGAGTTCTGACCTGCAAGCCCACCCTCAGCAGGGGCAGCTGAGTTGTTGATCTGTATCCACCTGTATCAACCCTGAGTCTCCAATGTGTGTTGTGAGCTGGGAGGACATGTCCCACAGTCAGAGTTAGAACTGGGTAGGAGGTGACAGATGCATTGCAGGGATGCTGAATCAGTGGAGTTCAATAGCAGCGGGGACAGTGCTGAGAGCCTCCAGCATGCAGAGCTCAGGGTGTGCTTGCTGCTGCTCTGGTCTTCTGGGGGAGAAGGGGAAATTCTCATCTGTCAGAAGTTATCACCTGAACCCCCCAGTCCCTGCTTCAGCCCTGGGATCATTCTACTGCTGCAATGGACTTGTGTCAGGTGGGGACTCTGATTGCATCTGTAAAAAACATGTATTGTTTTTACTTTCACCTGTCATCACTTTGAAAATCACTTCTGTATGTGGCAGGCAATGTATTGATTCACTTTCCATTTGCTTTCCAACTCAGTTTTTCATTTCACATTTCTCAATGTCTCACCAGAAACCATTCAAGTTTGTGCTCTCTCTGTGACAGGGTGCATCCTCACACTCAACAGTTTCAGGCACGTTTTGGACAAGAGATGTCTGCCACAAGGCTTACAGCTTGGCTTTTTATAAAGACCTAAACAATTTGCAAAATCTGGATCCGGCTGCTCTTTCAAACAAATAGCACTCACACAATGTGAGCAAGATCTATGCCTGGACTTCTGAAGACTGTCAGCTTTGCCCACATGGATAAAAGGCATTACGGAAATCTCCCCTGGTTTTTTGATGTGTTGTCTTTTCTGGGCCTGACCCGTGTGTGGGGCTGTGCTCTCACACCAAATGTGTTCCGAGCTCTCCTCAGGTGCTGTGGATTTAGTTGGCTTCCCAGGCAGGCACCTTGCACCATGGTCTGTCTTGTTGGCAGCCTTGGAGATATTTTGCCATTGTTCTTTTCCACTTGGCACACAAGTGTCTGCACGCAGTGTCCAGGGCAGCCAGGTCCAAGTCACTGATGACATCATGGTCTCTGGAAGAAAAACTTCCTCAGGGAGCAGGGGCAGTGGGTGCAGCTTTGGGCTAAGTACAATAAAAACCCACTGTTTTGGGTAGAAAATGAGAAATATGCTCAGAAAGATCACAGGGAGTAATAATGCTGACTGCTGGCAGAGAGTGTGCTGGGTGAGCCCGAAGTCAGTGTGGTTGTACTTTATTCTGTCCCAGCAATGTGTAGGATGAGCCCATCTCTCAGGAAATCCATCCCTGTGCCTTGGTGGCCCTTTCCCTCTCATAAAGGCAAACTGTGGTCCAGTAGGAGCTGCCAGGACCGAGCAGCAGCTGACCCAAAGGAAGGGAGGGCTCCTCAGCAAGCCTCCTGTCAGGAGAACCTGGCACTCCGGGACTGGAGCCTGCCGAGCCCCAGGCACTGACTGCAGTTTCCCTTTTCCCTCTTTTTCTTTCTTTACTTTTTTTAAGCCGACTGCTGGCAGCGAGCTGTGAAGTCCTCTCTGCTGACATTGCTGCAGCAGAATTCACAGGCTTTTCCTGGTTTGCAGGGAATATTGCAAACCCCAAGGCAGGGAAGAGTCAGCAAGGAGGGAGGGAGGGAGGGAGGAGGAACACGGCCAGAGCTATTCAGCGGTCCTGGGAGATTTGCATCTGTCAGCTAATAAATGCAGTAGGATAACAATGGAATTAATTTTAAATCACCTAAACAATCAAAGAGCAATTACTTCATTTAATTATAAACAAGATGAGGGAAACAATAGGATTTAATTTCGATAATAACTCTACCAACTCAGCTATGATTTTCATTCAATTTAAAGTGACAGAACTTCCTGCATTGCAATACTCTGCCTGAAAATACCATGCTTTACCTTCACCACTGAGTCAATAAACCATGGTATGGACTTTGCTTAATATTCAGCACCTGATTTTTAAAATTACAATCCCAAGTCTGTGCAGCAGTATCTGTTATGAGTGCCAAAGTTCACTGGGGAACCTGGCACTAAACTCAATGATGACCTGCTTGTTTGGGTATTACTTATTAAGAATATTTTTTAGATCCCCCCAAGTATTGTAGTTCCTCTGCAGGGCACACAGCTATCTCAGGCTCTCCCTGAAGGGGCTGAGCACTCAGCAAGATGTGAGGGCAATCTTCCAGCAGTCCCAGGCTGGAGTAATGTAACAAAATCTGGGCAAAGAGAAAGAGACATGAGAGCAAAAGTAACAGCTGGATTTGATGGCTGCAGGTGAGCTGGTGAGCGGCACAGCTGGAGAAGTTTGGGCTTGCTGTCTCCTGGTTTTTTGCCTTTGTAGCTGCAGGATTTTTGGGTTTTGGGTTTTTTGCTGGTATTTTTAGCAGTATTCCAGTTTGGTAGCATTTAACTTTGTTGCTATAATAACTGCTGCAGAAATTGTCATGAGGGAATTTATTCTGTCTTTGTGAGTATGTTTGCACTGCATGAAATAAAGAAGGCCTGAGGCAAGCTATTGAAGAACAAGGAAAAGACAAAATATTGACTCAACAATTCCGTGAGCATCATCTGCCCACTGTGCTGAACAAGGCATGGGTCCTATAAGAAAAATCTCTTTCATCATGTTATTAAAGAATAACTTGAAAGGCAAAGAGAGAGGAGGACTGGAGACAGCTGCATGGCCTAGAGTAACACTGATAATTTTTGAATACTTGACCTCACAGCATATGAATATATAAAATTCATACAGGATTCATATAGGTAGGTAAAGAAACTGATATACCCAGACATATATTTCTAACTCATGTAAATCAGTGTTAGTGGTTTAATTTATTCTTTTCTTGGTGCTTGTTGCTTTTATTCAGAGCAGCCCCTTGTGAAGTCCCGAGTCACTTCAGAGAGAAGGACATGAGGATCCAGCCTCAGCTCCTCCAGGCAGCTCTCTCGGTCCCATGCCTGCGTTGTTGTCAAGGAGACACATCTCTGGCACACATCTTCTCTGTGGTTTCTCCTCTTAGTATGCTTTTCCATTGCTATGGAGACTATCACAAACTCATTTAGCAGCTCCCAGTGCTCCACGAGGAATGTGTATTTCGTAACTCACTCCTCAGAACAAGGAGTGCTGTTTAATTTTTGGCTGCTCACCTGCATGTCCAGCCTGGCTATGCCAGGGACTGTCTGTGCTGAGCCCTCACGAGCTGACTCAGCACAGCTCTAAGGGCAGGGCTGCACAAAGGTGTCTCCAGTGGGGATGGTTTGGAAGCTGAGACAAGCCTCGTGTGTGGGAGGCAGCCAAGAGCATGCCCTGGCTGCTTGGCATGGCTCTCCAAGTCCAAACCCCTCTGATTCTCCAGGTCTTCAGCTGGCATTCTGCCGAGTTCTCAGCACAGGTGAAACCAAGGAAAATGCCTAACTCTAACAGTGCATAGGAGGGAAACAGAACCACTCTGCTGGCCTCTGCTGCAGGGCAGGAGAGAGGGAACAGGGCAGCAGGGCGGCAGGGCTGGGCTGGTGTAGGCTGTGCCCCCTGACATCCCCCTCTGCACTACGGAGCCCGCACACTGCAGCCAACACACTCACACGCAGTGCAGAAGGAAAAGAGAAGGGAAATGCAATAGAAATCTACCCTGAGCAGTTCATTTCAGTGTGTTTCAGCACTGATGGGCTGCTTTGTAATTTGCTTCAGTGCCATTTTTAATCTTGTGAAGTTCAAAAGGTAAAAGATATATTTCATTCAAACTTAGATTTTTTGTTTTCAGCTTGGATCCCAGATTTGAAAGAAGTCAATTATGTTGATCCAGGTGGTATCCACAGAAATGTATGAATGTACACACCACACATGGGATTGAATTTCATTGGGGTAGCTATGCCCAAACAGCAATTCCATGTGCAGCTCGTGTTCATGTGGCTACATTTCTCAGTCACTTTTTTGTCTCATCATGGGTTTTCTTCTGGGTGTTTAAAGGCTTGGCTTGTTCTTCAGCTGTGTGTTGGTGAAAGCTTACAGCCAGGATTTATGGATTTGTGAACATGTCATTAAGGGGTTGGTGGACTGGGTCTGCATGCTTGGAGCTAAATTCCATTTATCTGGAGAGTAGGTGTTTAACTAATGGCACATCAGGCATGGAATAAATGCAGGGCAGCTTCTAGTGTCAGTGTTTTACAAAAACATTGGAATGAATGAGTCGAGAGAACAAAACATCGACTGTTTTTATATTCAGTGAACAGAAATAACAAGAAAAAGCACCATGATGAAGCACTATCTTTGTGCATTAGTGATTACTGCAAGGTTAATTTTATTCATTCCGAATGATCGCTGTATCTGTAAGACTGCAGAACAACAAGTTCAAGGAACTGAAAGAACCAAATAATTGCAAACTGTATGTTGAAAACAACCTAAATAATATCTCAAATAAGAATTTAAAGGAACTTATGCAAAAGAAAACATGTTTATGTAACATTTCTAGCTGAAGGAAAGGCTGATCATGTTTGTTAACAGGGCTGTAATGCTCTGTGTGCATTACCTGCACGAGCTGTGGGTAAGGAGGTGCTACAGGGAACTGGGAAAAAGTGTAGCATAAATGTGATCTAGGAAAACAATGAGAAAGAGGAGAGAGATGTGCTCTGTTTAAGGCCTCATTCTGCTTCAGATGATGAAGCTCTCTTCTATAGCAGAATTATTACACAATATTATGTTATTTTATGCTTCAAGATGCCAACCCGATCAAGGTCTGACTATTCTAAACATAAGAAAAAATGTAATTTCTGCCTAGAAAACTTTAAGATATACGGCAGTTTATAGAATAACACGTTTTTATGTAAGAAATCACAAGTACTGGGGACTAAGGAGTATGACAAAAAATTGAAAGAACATGTCAGGGCTTGATGAGCTCTGCTGTCTTTCTTTTGTTTGTTTCTGAGTAAATCCTTGGAGTTCTCTCTGTAAACATGCAAAAATTGAGTTAAGAGAACTTTATGAAGGCTGAAAAAACCAAAACTTGAAAACTGGAGAAAAAGTCAGAAATGAGGTTGGCTGGGAATAATGAGTGCTTTTCATGCACAAAGCCATATGCTGATTTTTCATCCTGGCCTGGAGATGAGTCAAAGCTGCTTTTGAAGGAAACTGTGGTTTGTAAGGCTGTTGTTAGAGAAGCTGCAAATTGCAGTGATTTACACAGGGCACTACGGGAAGGTGATTTGGTGGTTACAATGCATGTGTGTTATTTGGGAAATCAGCTTCTCTTTTACATAATGCCAGACAGATCTCCCACACCAAGCTTTCCACAGGCTCAAATGGATACTGAGTCCTTGCACTGAGTGTATCTGGCAGTAAAAGGCAATCTATCCTCCTTTGATTCAGATTCAATTGTGTCATTATTCAGACACGGACACAGCTTTTCTCACAAAAATAACATGCAGTAACAACTATGCAGGTGAGATTTCAACCAAGTAGTGCCTGGGGCCTCATTTCCCCCTGTGGAGACTTTGAACCCTCCTGGTTTGCTCTAGATAGTGCCAGTGACCGCTGTCACAGGGATGCCTGTCCTCTGCAGTGCCCAGCTTGCAGAAGAGCCAGAGAAACTGCTGCTGCTCCCTGTGTTTACCCCGCCTTTATCCACACACCACAAGTCTATCCAACTCGATTTGTTCTCTGCTGATGAGTGTTTTCCCATCCTGTTAGCATGTTATCATACAAACATCCAGAGATGTGAAAGATTTTGTCTTTTTAGCTGGTTTCTTATGAAAGCAGAGATTACATGGTCCCTTGGTCAGCAGATGAGTCATGGGTCTTCTAGGAATTCCTTCTGGTTCCATTGCCAGCTTTGTGGTTGGACACCTCAACTTGTGAATTTCCACAAAAATGCCCTTCAGAAGGGCTGTAAGAAAACCCGAGTGGTGCTTGAGAAACGTGTGCAGAACCGACAGATAATCTGGTTGTACATCACACTTAACATCAGTCCCATGGAACACTGTCTGGGTCAGAGCACTGAACTCTCAGACATAAGGACCTGCTGCTTAAATCTCTCTTTCTGGACTCATGGCTCCTCTCTTTCATGCTCTAATACTATGTATTTTCTCATAAAGGCTGGTTATCGAGCTGTCTCACGAAGTATGACTCAAGTGACATCTCTACTGATCTCATCAAAGTCTTTTCCAGAGGCTTCAAGGAAAGATGGAGAGATAAGGACTTGATAATGTTGAGATCTGGAACGCATTAGAAAAACAGGTAGGAAAATAAGCCTAGAAAAAGCAATTAAAATTAGAGAAGATTAAAGGATAAATACCTTGGGGGAGTTTACTGTATGTTTCACTTCTATTTGTACTGCACCTCTTAGACCAATTTTTCTTTTCATTTTCATAGCACTCCACTATCAGCATAAGCACCAAACTGAGCTAAATTAACAAGTTGGGTTTATTACACCATTGAAACAAATTTCCCTGGGCTTATTATGCCTTAAAGGCTTGATACTTTCCTGGCAGCATCTTTCAAATTACCCTTTCAGCAAACATGACATAAACTTGGGTCTGCAGTGCATGAAAATTTATGTGCGAGAGCGGTTATTTTAACAGGTGGAAATCCTCAGATTCACCAGAAAGATGAAGCATCAAGATTACCATTAATTTTTAAAAAGGGCTTCACGCCATAATAGTCTTGTACTATCGGCATCCACGGTGAGAGATAACTGCTTCTTGCTGCAACTCTGCCTTTCTCTGCAGTGCAGTACAGCGCACGCCAGCTCTGCTCCAGCTCTGTGCAGCATTTCATAACGTGCAATTGCTCGTGAGCCCCGATTCAGCTTTTCCCTCCTGCAGGATGCAGTGCTTCTCAGGCTTCTGCCCAGGCTCTCAGCAATAATGCAAGCAGCACAGATCTCCCCACAGCTGCCTGAACAGCCAGCCCTTGCAGAGGCAGGAGCTGATGTGCAGGCATTCTGCCTGGCTTGCAGGGACCAGAACATCTCGGGCAGGACGTGGGCACGGCACTGTCTCACTGAGCAGAGGAGAGGGAGCTGCTGCTCACGGAGCACCTCTCCCGCGGTGTGAGTAAAAGCTCACTTGAGTCTCAGCCAGCGCTGTCTACACATCAGACATTCAGCTGTTCCACCGAGTTTGATTCTTGGAGACGTTGAAAAATTTTTGTAACTGAGTTGTTATCATGCTGTCGATTTAACTACGTAACACACTGCAGGCAGACTATGACTTTCCTCTAAGGAGTTCTGTGCGGATTCCAAAACTCAGAAAAGGATTGCTGCAGTTCCCACTCTCCTGAAACCAGCATGGAAACTATTTCACCATTTTTACCTTGGCTGAAATTTAACAGATATAATATGACTGCTTGTATTGACCAAAAAAAAAAAAAAAAATTACTCTCCTCCTATTTTTCCTTGGACTTTCAGGACCTAAATATTTAAAGGCCCGAAACTGGTTTAGGTTATGTATTTGTCAGGTCGAAGTTACTGCAACAACTACTCGTTTAGAAACCTGTCACTTCAATGGAAGTGCTCAGTTTGTATGTTATGTGTGACTGTTGCTGGTAATGTGTAAATGATGTCTAGGACATTTAAGGAAGCATACACTTAATAAACAGAAAAACATGCTGTTAATAAACAGAATGTGAAGGAACAGCTTATACACACGAACAAGGACTAATGTAGCCCACGATGCAATAAATCTATGACAGGATGATGTCTGTGACAGGAACTCAGATATTTACTCAAATACTGTACATAATGCTACTTACCTAGGAGATGTAAAATGCCTTAAAAGATGTAATAATCATAAGGAAATTCAGGAGAGCAAAGATGCAAGTTCTAAGAAATGTAATGTCTTGTATTTGTTGCACTGTTGTAGAGGAATGCTGTTCAGGAAAAGATATCCTCTAAAAGACCTTGAGGAAATGGAGCAGATGGTGGCATGTGCTATCCCACTTAAATTCAGAGTGGCTTTATAAATACCCAGAAAAAATAAAATAATGTTTTCCTTAGTCTTTTATGCAAAGAAAAGAAGGTAAAAGATGATTTCTGGTAACATCCAAATCGGAATTCCAAAACTTTTTTACACTAAAATGATTTTCAACACAAAACTGGCGGTGAACTAACGGTTCAATATGCATTGTTATTAGGACTATTTGTACATTGGATTTCTGTATTCATACACCTCATAGGATAAGGAAAAATGCCAGTTTGGGATGAGACAAGGTAGGCCTCGATGGGGGCTGCAGCATTCGTTGCTGATGGACGGTATCAGAGCTGGATGATGGATAGGTATGATACAGCGTGACAGACACACTGCTGGGCAGTAGGAGCCCCACAGATCCCTGTACCTGCCCACGCTGTTAATGAGGAGCGCAGTGGGAGCCCCGGGGCACCTCCTGTGCATGTACTGTGCCTGCGCCGCGAGTACAGCGTGTTCTGGGCACAGATTGGCCACTCGTCACGTGTGCTTTGAGGCTGCTGTGCCCAGAAATTAGTCTGTGGGGCCATTCAACTGAAAATGTGGTTGATAGAAACTGGATTCTGCCATCAAAACAGTAGGATTGGCACATATAGGGAGTAACTCTTCTAAGAATCCTTTGTAATTTTTAAGAGGCATCCATCTGAAGTACACAGACTACAGGATCTTGGCGACTGCTACTTCTCTGCTCTAGTTAAATACTGTTTTGCTCCTTGGCTTCTGTCCTATTTCCACAAGAGGAAATAGCATCTCTTTCCCTCTCATGGCTGGTGATTGTTTTTCTCTCAATCTGTAGCTTTGTTATGGATCAGAGGGAGCCAAGGGCCAGGAGTGACTTGCAATCCTCAGCACATGCTGGTTTCTCCAGACACACTGCTTACTAAGGAAATAAATTAGTGAGGGGTAAAAGACGCAATATGGTGCTTACCACCCTATTTCAGCACATTAAATATATACAATCTGCACTCCATTCCAACTAAAAATAACACTCAGATTAATGCAGCTTTCTTTGATATATTAAATCGAGAAATCATTAGCATGAATTATAAAGCAGGAAAAGAGTGGTTCATAGTGTCTGTCACTCCAGAGTTGTGTGTTAGGATGGATGTGGGCAGTTTGATGGAGGGGACTGAGCACACACCCAGGAGTGAGACAGGGCACGTATCTCCACAAGCGTCATCGACTCTTTCTGAAATTTAAGGCAGGTCTTTTAAGTACATATATTTCTATTTTGAGAGGGTCCAGATTTAAACACTTTATTTTTTTAGCAAGACTTAGGAATGTACAGCTCCAGCTGATGTCTGTGCTGGCTACCCAGTATCCAAGTTCCAAATCTGAGGACAGAGATTTAGAGGGCAGTTTTGAAAATCCTGGCCTCAGCTTCCCTGGGCTTCTTAATTCCTAGAGTGATATCTGAATGGCCTTATCCATCTTTGGCTGATTGAAATCTGCTACTGAGAAAATGCTATAGGAATAATTATTGCTCTATCTCACAAATCTTGATGAGCTTTTTAACTCATATCTATAACACCATTCAAATTTCACAATATAATCATCCTTGTAGAAACAAATCTAGAATATCTTTTATTTTGGCAGCCATATAAAGATTTTACAGTTTCAAGGTTGTGGACAACAGCAGTTTAGAAAGCTGAGCATCACTGATCGACTTTACAAATGGAGACAACTGCACTCTGAAGAGAGACCTGCATTAGACCACACAGACTGCAGCAAATTCACCACTAGAATACAGGATTTCTGATACAAATTTACTCTACTGAACGCTAAATCAGTGGTTCTTAAACTCTTGGTGTATGCAGGCAGTTGTTGGTCATAGTATCCAGGTTGCTTTCTTGCCTCCCCTGGCTAAATTAATTTGAAGTGTGGTTAAAAATACATTGCTACTGTTACCTTGTCCCTCAAGTGATTCATGTTGTTACCCCTGGGATGCTACTCAGTAATGAAACAAAGAGAATCACCTGCTGCATCACTGGGGCAGAGGATCTGCTTGGCTTAATTGGGAAGGGTGAGCAAATTTGCAGCAGGTATTGTTGCTATACTTACAGAAAATAATTTTGTGGCATATTGTGTAATTTTGGATGTCCATCTCAATTATAAAGGATGGAAAAAAACCTGTCATGGCTCATGGAATTGATTGGTTTTGCAAAACGAATTCACTTAAGATACACAAATGTACGTCAGTTGAAACTCAGACTGATGGGCACGGGGTCATGAAAGTGGCATTTTATTGTGGTGAAGCCTTGTGATATAATTTGTTTTTCTTTTTGTCCTGAAATTGACTTTAAAATCTCCATGTCTTGCAGGCATTGCTCACTGACTGCAAGCCAAGAGGACTGTACCAGCAGGATGAGGGCTGCCCAGCAGAGTCCAAGGCAGGCGGCAGTATGCCATCTGTCTGAGTGAAGTCTCCAACAGAACCGTGGCACATTAGGAGGATTTCTAATATGGAAACAGGCACTGGAGAATTTCAGAAGTCTCCTCAGGTCTTGCAGTGGTCTCAAGTGTCGGATATTGCAATTAAAAAAAGATTTTGATCTACTCATGTCTCTTTGCTGAATATCTGACCAAAGTGTTATGGTTTTTCATAACTAAGGAATGTTCTGCTGTCAGGAATTGGACTTATGAAATCAACTAATGTAGGTTTCGAGGTCTTGCAGGAGAAACAAAAATATGGCAGAGACAGAGTACACACCTTTTTTGGGGGAAATGTCCTTAGAATATCTACCAAATGGAGGAGACTTTTTTATCTCCTCAGATTTATCTGCCTTCCAGGTAACAGCCAGGCTTTACGCACAGTGGGCACCAAATGCCCTTCCAGCAGCTGCAGAGACAGCTTTACACGGAAACGGATCCGGGCTTAGAAAGAGACACTACTTTGCTTTTGAAATGCGTTTTAGAACCTTCCTGTGAGGAAGACGGAGAAGCCTTCGGGGTTCAGTCAGTGTTTAATGTGGGCCTGGTCAGCTTCCTGCTGATGGCTGCTGAACATCAGACCCCCTGTCACCCATGCACGGGCGGCGTGTCCTGATGGGGAGAAGCGGAGATGGGGATCGGATCCTTTCGGAGGGACACGGCTCCCTGCGGGCTCCAGCGAGGCAGAGCCGTGCGGAGGGAAGGGGGACATGGCAGCAGGGCAGGGGTCCTCCCTCCAGCCGCCTCAGGTCCTGTCAGCCCCGGCTCCTCCCGGGGCTCCAGGGCCCCAGGCTCCCCTCGGGACTCGGGATCTGGGACCCTCTGGCTACCCTCACCGCTGGGGTCCGGGACCCTCTGGCTCCCCTCACCGCTGGGGACCGGGAGCCGCCGCCTCCCGCCGTGTCCCGGGCACCCCGGGGCTCCTCAGGGTGCCAGGATGCCCTCGGGGCCCGCGGCACCCTCATCCTCGGGACGACATCGTGTTAAGCTCTGCCCAGGGAAGGCTTAGGCTGGATATTAGGAAGACGTTCACAGGAAGGATTAGGCATTGGAACGGGCTGCCCCGGGAGGTGGTGGAGTCACCATCCCGGGAGATGTTTAAGCAAAGACTGGACGTGGCACTCGGTGTCATGGTACAGTTGACGTGGTGAGGTTCGGACAGAGGTTGGACTCGATGATCTCAGAGATCTTTTCCAATCTCAGTGATTCCGTGATCCCTTCCCGCTGGTGGCGTTGGGATGCCCCGGCTGCCCTCCCGGACGGGCTCCCCTCGCAGCTGAGGCGCTGTCACCGACTCCCCGCAGGGCCCGAGACCCCTCTCCCCGCCCGGGGCGGTGCCGAACGCCGGCCACCCGCTCCCGGGGGAGGCGCGGGCGGAGGGCAGCGGGAACCCCCCCGGCGGGGATCCCGTCCCGCGGCGGCCGGAGGCGGAGCGGCCGCCCCCGCGGC
>VWZT01008683.1:135227-193721 GCA_013397055.1 Pachycephala philippinensis | reverse complement strand
CGCGCCGGCCGAGCCCCGAGCCCCCGCTGCCGCGGCCTGTAACGTGTGCGGCCGGTGGCCGGTGTGTGGCCGCGGGCAGCGCGTCCCTCCCGGCGGCCGCGGGGTGGGCCGGGGGCTGCGGTGGCGGCGGAGCGGGCGTGGGCTCGGGTCCCGTATTTTCAGCCTGTTTTTCAGCTGGAACGCAGCCAGGGATGAACTGAGGCTGCAGGAGTACTCGTAGTCTTTTGAGGGTTGACAGCATACTACATAGGTTTATTTTGTTTTGTTTTTTAATCTGGGGAGAATGGTTAATCTGTTTAAGCTCTCACCCCAGCCTACTTAAAGTGTGTTGTAAGGCTTTAGGTGTGTTTACACCTGGTACTTTTGAGTAAAATTCAATGCCTGTTGACTTCTTTAGTTAGATATGGAGAGTGAATTTCAGGGCTTGATTATTTCTAATGTATCTCATGCCCATGTATTTGCTCTACTGCTCAGCCTTACTGTTTTAAGAGTCAAAATTGTCATGTAGAAATACTACGTAAATTTGGTGTGTTTTTTTTTTTTTAAATATGTGGATTTGAGGCTTTTTTTAGACTTTTTGGAAGTTTAACACAACATGGGATTCTACTTACAAACTTTCTAGTAGAGAACAGAGTGGCATGTGCTTGGAAATATATTGACAGATGATGGTCCTTGTCTCATGCAGTTCGGACTAGAAGAATTGGGTGGATGTGAAGGTAGATCCTAAGAAACACAAATGTATCTTCAGCCTTTACTGTGAAAGAAGCTTTCCTGTTGCTTGAACATCTAGCAGCACAGGCTCTAGGGCCAGTGCTAGAGGCTGTTCAATTCTTAATGGTGTGTGGGGCATGGTTATTTAAATTCTAATTTCTTCTGTAATTGAAATACTTGGTCAACTTACTATTTTTTTCCTCACTTAAGAACTTGTGAACCTCATTGGTGACATTTTCTTAGAGCATCTAGATTTTTTTGGGAGAGAATTAAGAAGACTGGTCTCTTACTCCTTACCTACTACTTTGCTTCAGATTTCTGGGCTGCAGTCTGTAATTCTGGGCCCCAACTCTTGACCTTTCCACCTGGAAGAAATTGGATGTGTCGTTGCAGTGGATGACTTCTATAAATGCATTCTGGTTGGATATATGAATTTATCCTGAGTTCTACCTTTTTGTCTAAAAAATACATCTTACAAGGGTTAGGAAGCTGATTTTATCCAATATAGCATTGCCTACAATAGGTTCTGTAGTGTTAGGGGTGAGGGTAAGAGTGCAGCTGCAGAAATGCTTTGCCTGGTGATAAGGCTGGGGTAAGAAGTTACCTCCACGTGTGCTCCCTGTGCTGTAGTCTGGTGCCTCCTTAGCTCTCAAGTACAGCTGCTGTAACCTGCTAAAATAGTTATCCACAAAGCCACAGCAGAACCAAAGCTCTGAGAGCACCAGAGAAAGTGTGGCAGCCGAAGGGAGCCTCAGCATGGACAGGGCCTTGTTCTGTTTCCATCACACTGTGTGGTCAAGGGCTTCTGCTAAAAAGCAGCCAACACCTCTACACTGATCCTGTCACTTTTCGGAATTTAACTTTATCCTTTCCTTTAAAGGAATTATTACTACTTTTTTTTTTTTAAATGATAATGGGGGATACCAGGAATCAGAAGTGTTCACCCAGTCCCAAACACAGCACATTTTCATCTACATGCAATACTCTATTTTTTTACGTCTCAAAAAGATTGGTGATGGGAAACCTGAGTCTGCACTACAAATTTAAGGACAGTGCAGAGATTAGATCAGTCTTTGTTGATTTGGTGTTAACTAATTTTTAGAAGTGATTCACATGCATGGTTGGAAGGAGATCTGTTACGTGAAACTGACAGTCTGTGTTTCTTTCGTAATTTGAAATATGATCTTGGACAAACCCCACCACACAAAAATACCCACGTATTCTTTCCTTCCCCTTTCTGCTGACTGTTTGTTTCGTTTCCTTCAGGTGATGTTGCTGGTAAATGCTATCTTGGCAGGGCGTGGAAGAGGTGAAGGAAATGACCAAAGTAGTGAAAGCTGTAGTAATTGTAGTTGTTTCAAGTTCCTGAAGGCAAAAGAAGGAACTGCTCATACATAGGTGTATCATCAGATGCATTGTGTTTTCAAATGCACGCTTTTGTGTGTGTAAAAATGACTAGATTCATTTGCATTAGCAGGTCCAGATTCCTCTCAGTTTTTAGTAATGCTAATCAGCATTGGGGCTTGTGGTGAAAACAGTGTGAAACTGAAAGTTGGAGCACAAGATTCTTTTTTAAGGAAAAGTAGTTTTTATTCAGAATTAGAATTTTTTTGTTTGTGTGTGTGTGGATGCAGTCATGCATCAGATGCACGTGGACTGGTTTTCCAACAGTGTGTGTACAGATAGAACTGTCTGTGTGTTACAGAGGAAGAAGCTGTCCTGATATATATGGGCATATTAGTTTGTGCACTGCTGTGTGCCAGACTCAATTAATAGCAACACAAAAACTTTGTAAATAGATGTTGGACGTGTGTGATAGAGAACAGTGAAGGGTTTCTTGAGAAGGCCTGATAAGATCTTGTTCCACCTCCTAATCTTTGCAGTTGTCTAGACCTTTGCTTCTTTCTTTTCTTGCTGTTTAATAGATCTCACTGCATTTTCCCTGTTACAACTTTTGAGGCAAAAAATAAAATCGTTTCAGTGTGCAGGCCTTGTGTGTGAACAGAGTTAATTTGTTAGAGTACTAAGGGCTAATTATGTACTGAAACAAGCAGTACTGCCCTTTGGGAGGAAATGCAGGAGTGTGAGTAGGGTAGCAGGTTAGCAAGTGCAGGGTGCACCATTACATTCTTAGGTGAAAGTGTGAAAAGGAAGATAAAATTTTAATTAACAGGACCTCTCTGTCTCTCCTATCATAAATGTAGGTTAGCAGGGGAGGGTGTGAAAAAGTGTAAAACAAGATCTTTCACATGTGAGCAAATTTCCAGAAGTCTCCTATAAGGTTTTAGTACTGAAATAATGAAAATGGCGTGTGTGCTTCTCCTGCAATGTAAGTCAGTGTTACGAGTTGCTAATTTCTGTTAGTGTGGTGCTTGCCAAACCAGGTGACTGCCTGGTCCTCATGGCTCTAGACTTGATGAGACAAGACAGTAAAATATGGTCTCCTTCCAGCTAGCTTGTGGCCTAAGCAGGAGAACATATTGGCTGGAAGTTTGTAACTGAGGATACGTAGCCTGTCTTTAATTACAGAGAGGCTGGGAGATATTGGCAGGGAGAAAAGAAACCCGTTAGACCAAATGGCCCAGGAGAGTGCTGTTCAGAGCAGTGCTTTTCACGTGGCTGTGAAGGGCAGAGGCATGTCTCTTACAAAAAGCAAGCACTCGCTGTGCAAATTGTCTGATCACAATGCTGGGTCTGAGCAGGGAATGACAAACAGGTGATAGTAGCGGGTGCTGTGTAGGAGGAAAGTTGAGCCAGAGACTGTTTGTTCTCTGCTTGCATGTACAACAAGATACCTGTAAAACGTTTGTTAGAAACAGGCTGAAACCTTAGTTTGCACACATGACAGACTGGAAAGCTGGGAACATAGAGGTGTTTGAGGATGTTGCTGTGATTATCTAAGAATGGGTGTAGAGCCATGTAGGATGAAAGTGGGTAAGACTGTCTCTTCAGGGATGGGTGAGAGAGAGGAGAGAGCAAAGACTGAGATAGGGAGGGAGAGAAAAGTAGTCAGTGATGTTGAAGGCAGCTTAAAGAATGAGATGCAGGATCAGTTGTGAGGTGCCATTGTGAAAACATCAGTGGAGACCTTGGGAAGGGATTCAATGGAGATTCAGCACGTGGGAGATGCTGAACAGGAATGGGTTCGGTTCTGAACTCGCAGCCGTAATTCTTGATCTCCTTTCACATCTGTGTTAAATATGCTGATAAGGTTGGGAAGATGTGAGATCAAAGAGGTTTTTTGGTTTTTGGTAAAATGGAGGAGCTGAAATTTGTAATGTAAAAACTTTTGTTTCTAATGTGAAGACAGGAGAATGAGATGTGAGAAAGATGAAAGAAGATGAAAGTGTGTCAGTGGGAAGCAGAAGAAACTTGGAGTGCAGATAGTTTTCCATGCAAGAACAGCCATGCTAAGTCAGACCAAGGATTTAGCTAGCACAATATCCTGTACCCCAAAATGTCTATTGGAATATACCTGTGGAAAAAGAAGAGGATGTGTATATGTGATACCTTTCCCTGATGTTCCCTTCTGTTGGCCGTTGTGTCACAGAATGGAATTGGTCGGCTACTAAGAAGGGAGTGATGCAGAATCAAGAGGTGATTTGAAATGCTGCTGTGATGGCAGGTTGATGTCCAGCAGTGAAGATTGCAGAATTGCAGTAGGAAAATGGTTACTTAGTTATTTCATGAGTAGAAAACATGGCCACTTGTATTCTCTCAACACGGGAGTAGAATCAGAAGTTGGCTTTGGGGTGGGCTTAGCCAGGCTCTGGCTTGGCAGGGTGGACCAAGTGATGAGAAGTCCATGGCAAAAGGATGCTCTGCATGCCAGTGGCAGAACAGTCAGAAACTTGGTGGGAAGCTGTTGAGTGGATGCAGTGACTCTTCTAAGTTTTAAATATTTTACTGATAAAGAATTGAAGTAATGAAGAATTTATCTGCGTTGCAGCAAATAAACTTGGCAAATAGAGCAAATAAGCAAGTAAAATCAACTGAGTTGAACAATAATAGAGCTCACACAGTACAGTTGTCTCAGACTAAATCTTTCATGTAGGTCCCCTACTTGGAAATAAAATCAAATAGAACAATTAAGTGATTTTTGTCTCAAAATAATGTCCATATGGCAGGGTTGTTCTGAAAAAGCTACACATAAGTGTATACCAGATTGTAGCGAGTTTCTTGGATAAAAATTTTTAAGGCTTCCATATAACTATAGGAACAATATATTTTTGATTGATCTATTTTCCTTTTTTTTCTAGATAAAGATTTTCTTTTTTAAACTAGTTGCTCTCAGCCATGCTCTCTTCAGCGAGACAAATTGGCAAGTCAAATTGTACTGATACTTTTGATGGAACGAGATAATAGACTTATTTTTGAAAAGCCTAAGTTTCCTTTTGTACGCCAGTGGAAAAAAAAATAAGCAGCCCTTTTGGAGAGGGACACACTAGTGGCCATTTCTGCTTATTTAGGTGGGTGAACTATTTTCTTTTTCTGATGGACTAAAACAGGTTTAAAATCACCCTGCAGAAAATGGAATGCAGTCTCTTGTGTTTAAATGATACTGCTAAAACAGTGTCTGCAGCCAGTGGTGGTGATGGGTAATCTTCCAACAGAACCAGACACAGATGAAAACTCTCCCATGAGCTCTTGAAGTACTTTGCTTAGTGTCCATCAGTGAACTTTTCAGGTGAAAGTAAAACAGTATAGTCTCTCATAAAGTGCCAAACAAGCTTTGGAAGCTACAGTATAAGGTAATCATAGTCATGTTCATCCTTGAAATTTCCCATTTCAACTTTGTCTAATATAACATTTTTATTTTTACTTTCACTTATTGACAGGCTAAAGTAATTGCTCAAAGTGAACTGGGAGGTTTTAGGGCACATGAAGATCTGGGGTCTCTGTATCTGTCTGGAAATTTGCACATGGTTTGGGCACATTTGAAGTTCATACCACGTGAAGATACAGTGCAGAACTTTCTTGTTCAGCATAGCTTAGGTGAATGGTGATGGCCCAATTGTATAAAGATTTTTACAATCCTAGTTAATTGTCATGAATAAAGACTTTTACTAAGATTTTGCCGCTGGAGTAGCAGAGCCTGGTTTATAAGTAGTCCAAGCAAGTGCCCAGCAAAGCCGTAGATGTGGTGGCACAGTGAATACTGAATGAGAAAAAGTGTCTTACTGTGTATGTCTAAAAATGAACGTGCTTACAGTGCAAAACGGAATAATACCTGCCAAGCAAATCTTCTATCAACTTGCACTGTGAGAACAGGGCAAAAGCACAATTTTCTTACTGTTCCAAATTGATAATATAATGTCTTTTAACATTCTCAGGAGAATAAAATGCACATCTTTAAATCTAGTTGGTTTTGCAAGTATTGGTGCTCATGGTATTCCAGTTGTACTGAGGTCAAGCTGTATTGGACAGTAGCAAGCCTTTAGTAAGGAACAGCTGCTTATCAAAAAGTTTACCTGTGTTTTTCTCTTTTTGCCTTGAGATGTACTTGACTCCCTTTTCTCTGAATTTGTCTGCCATTTCTAATCACAGTGTTCTCTTGAAAAGGAAGAAAGACTTTTTCTCAGGAACATGTGGTGTTTATCCTTACACAAATTGTAGTTAATTTACAGAAATGATCTGTCCTGCTTTTTTGTTAAATAATCAAATGAACTATCCAAAGCTTTAAGTAAAAATTGTAGATCTTTAGAGTTTGCTTAGGGAAAGCTTGCTGTGAATAGTCTGATTCCAAATACACTTGAGCAAAATTCTGCTGATTCTCCCTTTGGATGGGTATTGCTTCATTTGTTTTAATGTCAACCCCCCATCATTGCTTGTAAGAATGTATTTAAAGTGATTGGTTGAGTTTACGTTCTGAAGTCTCACGCACACAAGTTTATTAAAGTCCTGTATTTTTAAAAATCAACCCACTTAGTATGTCCAGGGAGAAGAGTTGGTTTCATACTTTTAATCTTTTTCCTTAAGAGTTTATTCTGGTCTATAGCAGTTTTCTGGTATGAAAGTGGTTTAAACCTAATGCAGATTTTTTTTTTTTAACTTGCCCTTTATCTGCAGACATTTATGCTAAATGATCACAGCTCTTAATTTACCTTTCAGTTTTTTCACGGTAAAGCCTGTTTCCTTACTTTGCAGTTTTTATTTTGTAAAAACTTATTCTGTGATTTTGTGCTTCCATCTAAGAAAGGGTTTATGTTGCTCAATAAGGCCCATGGCATATTATGTAAATGTTCATGTGTGGATTAGTGATGACTTTCACAAATGGCAGGCACTGTATCATCCAGCTGTGGTACATACCTAGACCTAGTTGTACTTTATTTGTTACCTCTGGGAAGTAATTTTTCCCTTGTGTAGACATCCAACTGAAAAGAGACTTGAGAACATCCTTAGAAAAGGCACTGGCAGATTAGAATGAGTTTCCTTTGCATGTTGCTCTGATAATTAGTCAGTTCCCATCTCAGTGTGAATTTAAGGTCACTTTTTAAGCAGCAGTTTAGACATACAGCTTTTTTGATAGGGAAATACATTTGGGATTGTCATTTAAATATGTTGTATTTATAAGTGAATGTGAATCCCACTCCTGTTATATCCCTACATAAAAAAAATATTTTTCTCTTTGTAGAACTGACAGTGCATCAGCTGACCAGGACAATTTAAAATACTCCTCATCCAGAGATCGGGGCAGTTCTGCCTCCTATGGATTACAACCCTCAAATTCAGCTGTGGTGTCTCGGCAAAGACACGATGATATCAGAGTCCACACTGACATACAGAATGAAGAAAAAGGTACACAGATTGCTGTTTCGTGTATGAATTGTGAGGGGACATTCAGGGAAAGGCAGTAAACTGGAAATGGTGGAGAAATTTTCGTTTGGGGTTTTTTTTTAATCTCCCCCAAAAAAAGGCAGCGAACTGATTTGTCTCATTGCCATAGTATCACTGTTTTGGGAGATTTGTCAGGGCTCAAAGAAATGTTGTGGTTGATGTGAATACTGAGAAAAATATGCAGTAGGAGAAGAATGCAAGAGAAGACTTGATGCGTTAACAGAATAAGCACTTTTTTCTGAAGAATAATACTCTGGATGTGTCTGGTCTTCAGGCTGCAGTTTCTTCCAGAATAGTCTCCAGTACTTCTGCTATTGGATTAAACAGGTTACCGGGCTGATCTGTTGCCTATTGTAGCTTTACTGCACCAAACTGGAATCTTTGTTCAGTAATCAGATCTATATTTTTATCATTAATGGCAGTTTCTACTTTCATGTACCTCAGTCTGACTTCATATAAATCATGTGATGTGTGATTCATACATTTTTACTGGTTTTGTTTTTTTTTAATTTTTAGGATGGAAATACTATCTCTAGAAAATAGCTAGACATTCTGAATTGTGTCTTTTTTGTATTTATGAAAAAGAAATCTATATTCTGATTTCTTTCTTTCTTTAATTGCCAAATACAGATATCAAATAGGAGGATTTCTTACTTGCAGATTCACTTTTTAGACTATGTAAATCTTCAGGCAGGCCAGACTCAAAAAAAATCTCACAGGAATAGTAGTGTGGGAGTTTTTGTTCAGGAACCTAAAAAGTATTTGAACCCCCCCCTACTTCTCTGCCCTATAACTGACTGTAAATAATTGCTGTATCTTAGGGGAAGTTACAGCTGGGTGCAAATTAATATTTTTATAAGTAGAAGGTAGTGTTAGTAGGTGGCAGAAGCATGAAGCACGTTTATCTGCATAGTTTGAGAACCTTAAGATTTGTTTAACTTCAGTAGAGAAACTGCTTAGGAAGTGAGAGTATTTGTCTGTATGCTCACGTGGAATGTTGTACTGTGTTTGACACAGACTGCCATAGTAGGTTGTTCTTACAATTTGAAGTGTGCTAGCATTTAAAGAGTGTACTGGCAGCATGGTGAAATAGTACGTTTTGGACAAATTCAGAAAGGTAGTTCAAGAAGTTGCTGGAAAAGTGCCATTTGAGAAGAAAAATGTACCTGGCTCTCCCTCCAGTGCTGTATCTTGCAGGGCATGTCTCTGCTAGCTCAGCACTTTGTGCTGTTTTGTTCAGGTGTGACTTGAAAAGAGGTGATTAGGATATTCTGACTATAAAACCAAGTTCCAGGTATCTCTAGTTCATTTCTATTATTGGAGAAATTTGTAAGCTTACAGATGCAGAAGTTTCTTTGTTTACTAAGATTTTTCAGTTCATCTGTTGGAGTCTGCCAGCATGAAATTTTCGTTTGGGATTTTCTGTCCTGGCTCCCATACACCCCCAACCTGCCTCCCCCCAGTTTCTGGTGTTGATAATAAACATTACTTCCAAATTGAAAACTTCTGGAAGTTTTTCAGGTTTGAAAACCTCCAAGGATGTCACTCTTACGTTTAGGCTCAAATGCATTAATTTGTATTAGAAATTACTTCCTTCGTAGGACAGTGTTGGTTTGTTCTGACAAAATAATGTCAAGGTGGCATGCCTGCTAGTTTATGTTTAAAAACTGAGCTGTAAAAAATAATGTTGTAAATCTAAATAGACACAAACTATCTTTACTGTAATTGTAGTTAACTAATTACCAGTGAGACTTTGCACAGGATTTTCTGCAGTGGTGGGGTAGCCCCATGGGTATAGAAATGCACAGATGTATACCAGTAGTTCACATCTGCTTTTGATCAAAAGCTTCGCCTTAAAGAAACATTGTTTACATCTACTAAGATCCAGGTTCACCTCAAGTTTTGAACTTAATTTTTTATCAATCCTTTAGTCTCAGTAGGCAGCCTCTTATGGGGAGCCACCTCTCCTTTTCCCAGACTTTCTGTTATACATTGAAGCAGGTGGACTTGTGGAAATATCTTTTCTGGAAGAGATCTTGCATATTTTTTGTTGTTCTGGGTTTAATTTTGTTAGTTGATTCTTGCCTGTCTTGGTGAGGGAAGGCACTTTAGAAATCTGCCTTGGAAGTGAGCTCTAATACATTGAGTGAAGTATTGGGCAGGCTCAGGGACAGTTTCACTTCTCTGTGGTATTGAGGGGAAGAACCTGCCTCTAAAAGTGGTGTGGCAGACTGGAAGAACTTCTAGTCTCAACATTTGAGTATGTTTGTTCTTGTGGATCTAGGAGTAAGATCAATTGAATTACTCAAAATGACGCTTTTATTTTCATTTTATATTGTTACCAAAGATGTATCTCAAGTGAGAGAATGTAGGATTGAGTTTAGTTAAGGATGAAATCAGTATTAGTGTGTGAAAATATTGACCTTTGTATATTTAAGGAGAGTTGTTCAATCTGTGCATAACAGATATTTGTCTTTTCAAAAGTTTTTCCCTGGTTTTTTTTTGCCATTTTACTGAGCCTGTGGGGGATTTATAGCAAAAACGGAATGGAAATTTCATGTGCATAAAGGAGCAAGTAAGTGAACGTATCTGGCCATGTGTACTAGCAGTTTGACCTTGTATTTTGCAAAGCCTTTCATGTCAAAGTAATAATAAGAAAACATTAAATGCAACAAAATTGACGTTAAACTTCATGGCAGTAGTGTTTTCTTCATGTACTTCAAAAATAAGACAGATGAGATTCTAGATCTGTGACCTGGAAACTGAGAGGGTATAATAAAACATCGATGCATGTGGAAGTGAAAAAGGAAGCTGAAGGAGCTGGTAGAGAATAGGGCTGCTGATTTACGTATGAATTGAGTAACTCCCAACTCACCACGCTGCTAAATACATGGTCTGAGAGCCTGTTTTAATGTCACATTGGTTTGTCCACAGGTGGCTACAGTGTCAATGGAGGATCTGGGGAAAATACTTATGGTCGGAAGTCGTTGGGGCAAGAGCTGAGAGTTAACAATGTGACCAATCCTGATTTTACCAGTGTTCCGCATGGGAATCGTGCTTTAGCCACAAAAGACATGAGGAAATCACAGGGTAAGGACATTGCCCATTTTCAGGAAGAGGGTATCTCTTTTGGCAACATTTCTTGTTTTCAGAGTATGAAAAGAAGTTCACTATGATAAGGAGATCTATATGGATTTTATTTTTTTTGATATATAATTAGATGATGTTGATGGAAACTGTCATCTTGTTTTACTGTGCCTTGTGTTGAGGCTTCCTCCATAGGCTTGGCAGATCCCTCAACTATCTGGCTTAGGCTGTCAGTCTTCCAATTTCCTTTAAATGGCTTTTGAACCCTTACTTAGGTTAGCCAGATTTGGCAAAGACATCTCTAAGAAGGAGAATTTGCTTTGGATTGTTGTAAATTGGTGCCTGTTGGTAATGAATGAGCCCGCAGAGTGGGAAGAGCAGCAGTGGCTGGGAGCAGCTCAGCCCTTCCCTGTTCTCCCTGGGCTGCAGTCAGGCACTCATCACATCCTGCCAGCTGATTGCTCAGTCACTGTGTGCCCTCCTGAGCCTGCCTCTACTCGTGCTCCCTCTTGCTCAGCTGAGGGGTAGAGGCCAGGGAGGAGCTGGAAGCATCCTAAGAATGTGGGCAAGGTCTTGGGAGATGCAGCAAGAACAAATTTGGAGTTTCAAGAGGGTGCAGGAATGCTGGGCTTGTGTTTTTGAAGAAGAAGGCTTCGCTCTTCCCACTATTTGAGGTTTGAGTCATAGTTTAAAAAAAAACAAATAAGAGTTATTCCAAGCATTTTTGAATGAAAATAGAAACTTTATGACTAAGCACTGTCACTTATTGCATCACTTAGTATAAGTAGTAGTTGAGCCACTGGTGAAAACTGCCTGCTTGATGCCAGGCACATTGTAAACATGAGGACATGCTGTTTCTTCTCAAGGATTAGTATTTCAAAGGAGACTTGAGAATGTTCAGTGTGCTTTGCAGGTGGAAGAATTGAGGTGTAAGGGGTGATATGACTGTTTCAAAAAGGTGATTTTAGGAATGGATTAAACACAGACTTTATAACGCCATTCTGGTGTCTTGCTATAAAAACTATGTAGTCCTTTTAGTGTCTTTTTATGTCTGTGTAGAGGAAATAGAAAACTCTTTAAATAAAAAAACTTTCTGCCGGTACTAAATAATAGTAAATTCAGACTGTTCTCCTGGGTATGTGAGCATCTCTTTAATCCTTAAAAGGTTGGGATATATAATTTTGGATGACTGAAGTTGCTGCCTATGACTTGTATGTTCTCTCTCCTTGAGATGTCAGATTTCAAGAGTTTCTCCTTTTGAACTTGGCTGTCTTTGATTGTTGTAGGTTTCAGCAAGTCATTTTGGTTTTTCATATCTTCTTTAAAATTAAATGGGATTATGTTGCAACAAGATTTTGGGTTTTAAATTCTTTGATGTTTTCTTGTTAGTATATTCATTAAACAATTTTAAAGATAGTCTTCTGTGAGTGAGCTAGCATGTGACTGAGACCTTGCTGGATTTTCACAAAGTGGATGTCACAGGTATTTGTTAACTGGTGCTTTGATTAGTGTAGCTTCAGTTGTGTTCTTGGTTAGTGTTTTTTGGTTCTGTTTTTTTTTTAAGGTTGTGATTGTGAGTTGACAACTAGCTGACACTCTTGGGGAGTAATGCCAGTGCAGATCAGCTATTAACTGAATAAAGACAAATATTCTTTAGTCACATCAAGTGACTGATGTTGAGCAGAGCAGAGCAAAAAGCTGTCTGTAGCTATCTTGGATTTTCTCATTAAAGTCATGTTGACTAAGAAAACCTCATCATGTTCCATGAATCCTCTAATTTGAACCACCATGAAGCATCCAATGTTAAATTTATTGAAGGAAATTTTGTTTCCTTTTTGCAAATGAGGGAAATGAATTAATTATTTGTATGAATTCATAGGTAATTGGTCCCTAGTTTAAAACCAATCAGGGTTTATTTTTAATTTTTTTCTCAAATTACTATTATGACTTACTGATTTCACACGTACATGTACTGGACAATACAGGTACTGTTGATAAATGCTGTAGGAAAAAAGAAGTAATTGCCTTTTTCAGAGCGACCGTTGTCTTATTCTGACGAGTCTCGACTGTCAAATCTTCTTCGGAGGATTACTCGGGAAGACGACAGAGACCGAAGACTGGCTACTGTAAAGCAACTGAAAGAATTCATTCAACAACCAGAAAACAAACTGGTCAGCAATTCATCCTTTTCCATAGCATTGGGGTATTTCTTGTTTTATAGGACTGTCTTTTTCAATTGAGTATTGGGATATGTCTGCAGGGATTATCTGGTATTCAAGGAATTTCATTCCACAAGAAAGGAGAGTGTATTCGTGGATTGTCTGCCTGGTTTTCGTAATTCAGGAAATATTTTATTATGGTGCATTGCCTTAGCCCAAGCTACCGAATGCCTGAACTTTATTTATTATTATATTATGTGTTCCATTAAATTTTCTGGTGATGCAATTGATTCATTAGTATTAGAGGTTTGGCCTTCAGTAGATGCTACTCATGAGCTGTATGGTGAGTCTTCCACCGTGATGCAATGTTATCAACAAGAACTAAACTTAGAACAGACTTGATAGCAGGCTGCCAGTATTTTCATGGCTACTGTAAATAAATATCAAATATAACATCTAGGATAATATTGCACTATTGCTTAATATAGTTCATGCTAGTCTTAAGTGGCCATGGAAAGCATAATGGCATTCTCTTGGCAAGGAGAACTGGCAGTGTTGTGTTTATTGTGGGTGTAAACAGGACCTATTGTGGAGACAGTATTGGGCAATTATTATGCTTATGCCTTTTATGTATCTTATATTACAGGTACTAGTTAAACAACTGGATAATATCCTGACTGCCATTCATGATGTACTCAATGAAAGGTAAGCTGGAAAAATGCTGTAAAGGGGAAAAATATTGACAGCATTAGGTTTGAAACAGAGGGGAAAGGTTAAAAGAAGTTAATTCACGAGTTTTGCATGGGTGTCCCATTGCAGGAACAGAAGGAAATTAGGGGAGAGTGAAGATTCCTAGGCATATCAACAGCACTGTGGGACTGTCCAGAGTACAGTTCCCTTGGAGAGAATGTGGAGGCTCCAGTGTGGCTGTGGTGCTGTAGGTGATGTGGAGTCTGTCTCAGGTGTGCTCAGTCAGCTGGTGTAGCTGTGCACTGCTCTGGTGGTGTAGCTTCCAAAGGGAACTGAAGGTTTTTACAATCTGATTCATTTACATCCAGTTAAGAGTGTATGTAGAGGGTGCTCAGTTTGAGCTGGGCTTTTTGGTGCTTAGGTCAGTGTTATTACCCAGAGCCAGCTGCATATTAAGAACTATTTCTCTTGGGATAGTGTGTTGCAAGTAGAACGGCACATTTGTTTACTTTTATTCAAGTTGACTTATTCCATAGAAATAATATTTCTTAGAATTTTATTTTAGCTTCGCCACTGCTGCCGTTAAGTAGGAGAGGAACAGCTTCATTTCTGCATGTATTTTCTTTTTGCTTTAGAAACTGCTTTATTTTGTTCATACTTCTGTTCTGCTGTCATGGCTGGAGATCCCAAGTTTCTTTTTTTTTCTTTCTGAAAATTGCAGTAGCAAATTGCTTCAAGAATTGAGACAGGAAGGAGCTTGCTGTCTTGGCCTTCTTTGTGCTTCTCTGAGCTACGAGGCTGAGAAGATCTTTAAATGGATTTTTAGCAAATTCAGTTCATCCACAAAAGATGAAGTTAAACTTCTTTATTTGTGTGCAACCTACAAAGCACTAGAGACTGTAGGAGAAAAGAAAGCATTTTCATCTTTAATGCAGGTAAGGCTACAAGTAAAACGGGATTATTAATGATTTTCTCAGTGTAATGCTTGAATGAATTTTTTAAATTGGAATGAACAGTAAGTGATGCTACATTGACATAATAAGTAAACATTACGAGTGGGAGGGGATTTCTTGGTTCTGGTTACATTACAAAAGAATGACAAGTCTTTGGAGGCTGATGGGTATTTTGGTGCAACTTTCAGTATTTATGGCAGATCCAAGAAGAAGAAGAATCTTATTGAGACCAAAAAGAGAACTGAAGTGGAATGGTGCACAAAACCCAACCTTTTGATTGTTTTGTGCTACTTCCCATTTACAGTTTCTAACTTGAATTGTGGATAGATCTGAGAGGGAGTAGGATGTGTGCAGACAAGATGTGGTCTCCTTGTTCAAGTTTTAGGGTCTCTTATTTTGGGTGTAGAACAGCTATGGCCAGGTCTGTGCTCAGATTTAATAATTACTTACAGAGCCAAAATCTTCAGCAGGAGAAATAGGACTTAACTTGCAGTTGTTCTGTGGCTAAAGAACTAAACAAAAGTGTTCCCTGGCTCTGCCATATTTCAAGCAAATGCCCCCTTGAAGTGATTATTTTCATGCGGTATTTGTGATGCTTTTTACCTTTCGTTCCTGCAGAAAGAGTAGAGCTTTGTTGTTTGAATCAAAGTAGTTTGTTACAGTGTGTTCTCTCACATGTTTTAATGAAGTGAAATGTCTGGTGGCTTTTCTTTACTTTTCAGCTTGTAATGACCAGCCTGCAGTCCATCCTAGAAAATGTTGATACACCAGAGTTGCTGTGCAAGTGTGTCAAGTGCATCCTTTTGGTGTCTCGGTGCTACCCACACATTTTCAGCACCAATTTTAGGGTAAGCTTTCTTTGTCCTCTGTTTTCTTTCTTGAATAGGAGTGTTGGTGCAGCAAATTGGGTAATGACTCTGTTTTCACCATTGCCTTCCAGGACACAGTGGACATTCTGGTTGGGTGGCACATAGATCACACTCAGAAACCTTCTTTGACACAACAGGTCTCTGGTAAGTTTGGCCAGAGGAGCTCAAGGGGAGTCTCAGAGTCTGCTCTGGCTTGCAGATATTGTGGATTTACTTATACAAGTTTGGTTCTACTGATGTGGAAGTTGACAAAACCAAACAGAGTTTCTGGCTACATAGCAAGAGACTTTGTTGCTAACTTTTTAGTAAATTTGCATTTGCCGTTTTATGCTAATTCTGGGAAAATGGGATGCTTTATTCAGGGTACATTTAAACACCAATTATTTTGTACAATTTTATAACAATCTTTAATAAATTTATAGGTCTTAGTATATCCTCTGTGAAAGGATAGTTTTTCCTAAGTACTCTTAGAAAATCTTTGTGGTAAAGGTACTGTACTGGCATTTAAAAAATGGGGAAAGTTTTTCCTCTAGCTTTATCAGTTTTCTTGGGAGTTACTCACAGCACAGCAAGTCTATTATGTTTCTTGTGTCATAGTCCTAGATTCTATCCTTAGTGTTTAACTGCTGTGGGGCAGAACTGAACCTTAAAATGATTTTTGCAAAAGGACAGAAGAGGGAGGTACAGTTGATACTTATTTTAAAAACATCTAATGTTAGTATTTTCATGTGGATGACCTCTTAGCTCAGCAACGTTTCCCTCAGCAATATGCAACTAAAATTTAACAATTGTATGTTACCCTGTATTGATTGGCTTGGTGTTTTTATACAGGATGGCTGCAGAGCTTGGAGCCCTTTTGGGTGGCTGATCTTACTTTTTCCACCACACTCTTGGGTCAGTTTTTGGAAGATATGGAAGCTTATGCTGAGGTAAACAAGACTTTATGGTATATACCGGAGTTAACTGTTCTGGTTTTCTTAATAAATCCACAGTTGTGATTTTTATGGCTGTGTTACATTTGTAGAAAATAAAATTACATGGCTTTCCTGGGGAAAAGAGGACCAAATTATGGAGTCTATTTCAGTCATGTACAATGACCAACTGCACAGATACTCATTAACTATTTCATTAGCATTACAACCAGACCTTTGGCCATTGTTGATGGAGAATATACTGTTGTAATAAAATTATGAACAATTGACCAAATGGAATTTTTAAAGAGCTGATGTGAAGACAATTCATGGTCTTTCCTTGGTGTTTTCTTTAATTGTCCAGCCTCAGGGTGTTCAAGAACTAGTAACTGTTGGGGGTAGAGAGGAAATTTTAATGCTTCAAAAGACTGATGATAAATCTGTCTTTTTTAAAATAAAGCAGCAGATCATATTGTGCAGGAGATAATGCAGCAGAATCTGTTGGAAAAGAGGATGATACTCATTTAACATACGTCATTTTGACTTTGCTTAGTTAACAGGGCATAGAGTTTATCTGATGCTTTCATTAAAGGAAGAGCTTGGGGAGTGCTGTCTTTTAAGGTGTATGTGCTTGTATGAATTCATACTTATAGGTAGATTATCCTATATTGTGTATGTTAACATGCAGGTCCTGTAGGTAAAATTGTGCTTGGAGCATAATTTGTTTCACTCAAAGCAGAATCAGTAATTTGCTCAGTGTCCTTCTCTGTACCCCAGGGCTTCTGCTGGAGCAGCTTTAGGATTCACAGTGCAGTAAATCACTGCTTATCAAGCTGGCTGCTGCACTCACTGGTCAATGTGTGTATTCTTAGTCAAGGAAGAGTTTTAAGATAAGGTGTGCTAACATGGAGGAGGTGCTTCCAGCCAGTGTTCCTTATCTCACCGTGGGGTAGACCAAGGCTACAGCTAAACTAATGAGATCAGCACTTCTGGGAAGTTCCCAGGCACTGGTGCCAGCTGGCATGGAGCAGTCTGTTAGTAAACTCTTAGTCTCCAGATCAACACAGTTTGCATGTGTGATGGGAATGGCCAGTCAAACATCTCGACTCCAGTTTGGGGATGGGAATTTTTTGGAAGAGTGGTAGAAGTGTGCAGACAGCTGTTGTAACAGTGCAGCAATACAGATGATGGTGTTCCAGAGACCAGGAACTTCATAAGCCTCTGGTTTAATTTACAAGATACAGTCTCAGTACTTCGTTTCAGTGGCAAAACTCATTGCTACTCTGTGACTTCTCATTGTGTGCCTATATCCCACCTTTGTGTGTGTGTGTGTAGTTAAGAGGTACTGAATAAATGCGTCTGTAATTGGACTGTACAGTTGAATGTCTGCAAAAGAGATGAAGTATTTTCAGTCTCATATTTTGGTATTTTACCCTTGTGTAAGTGAATGATGTGTGCTGATACATTAACCTGTGTGCTGCAGGACCTCAGCCACGTGGCTTCTGGGGAATCTGTGGATGAGGATATTCCTCCTCCCTCGGTGTCGCTGCCTAAGCTGGCTGCACTTCTTCGGGTGTTCAGTACTGTGGTGAGGAGCATTGGGGAGCGCTTCAGCCCCATCAGAGGACCACCAATTACAGAAGCTTATGTAACTGATGTAAGAACTCAATTTTCTTTGGTTTTCTTTGTGGCTCACCTGATTTATCACCATATAGCAGTGCCATTCGCTGAGTTTATTTAGGTTTTATGAATGTTACATGAATATGTATATTCTCAGCTTTGAGTAAATCTATTTTGCAAAGGAATATGCTACAGTAATTTTATTTAAGTATAGATTGTGATAATGGCACATGGGAATCGTGTCAGAAACTAACTTTTTTAGGCATTTTAACTTAATGTAGCTAAGTTTACTTGTTATCTTTGAAACCATGTTTCTGTTTATTCAGATAACTATGCTACTATAGAAACTTGAATTCTAGCTAGGAGTTTGATTTTTATAAAATGTGATGGGTTTTATTCCTGTTGAAATTGTATCTATTAAATCTTAGCAAACTTCTCTAGCTCTATAGGATGGTGTAAACTCAGAATAAATATTGTATAATATGCTAAGTAGCTGCTATAGTTCTGTAACAGGTGAGGAGATAACATAAAAATACCTGCAGTCAAAGTCTTGTGGTTGCTGGATGACCTGCACAACTGGAATTTATGCCCTTGCAGAATTTTGTAAGGGACACAGCTTCCTGGATAAATAAGTGTATGGATTTCTCAGTTGAAGACAAGACAGTTATGTAATTTCTACCTTAATTTGCAGAGGATTCTTGTCGGGAAAGCTCAAGAAAACTAGTCTGTCTTTTGCAAGGGGAGTTCTGTTGAAATTAGTTGGAACTGAACAGAAGTGTGAATAATGAACTTGGGTTTTGTAGGTCTCGAACTGAATTGGAAACCAAGCAGTTGAAAGTTTGTTTCTTCTTACACTTCTGAAATGCAATGCCAGAGATTATTCAGAATAGAATTGACCAACTGCAGAGTAGGTGATGGGACAGGATATCAAATGGACGTGAATACAATTAAATAGCATCTCTTTTTAACGGAGTTTAACTCAGTTGTGTTTTTAATTTTGCAGGTTCTGTACAGAGTAATGAGATGTGTGACTGCAGCAAACCAAGTGTTCTTTTCTGAAGCTGTGCTTACAGCTGCCAATGAGTGTGTTGGGGTTTTACTGGGCAGCCTGGATCCCAGCATGACCATCCACTGCGACATGGTCATCACCTATGGACTAGATCAGATGGAGAATTGTCAGACGTGTGGCACTGACTATGTCATTTCAGTCCTCAATCTGTTGACACTGGTTCGTACATGTTTTTATTATTGTGGGGGACCAGAAAAACAGTATTTTGATTAATCTTTAATAATTAGTAAAAGTTCAGGTAAAGACACTTCTTTTGGTTTTTATCCCCAGATTGTTGAACAAATAAATACAAAACTACCATCATCATTTGTAGAGAAATTATTTATACCAGAGTCTAAACTACTTGTTCTTCGTTATCATAAGGAGAAAGAGGTAAGAGTAACTTCTACAGGTGTATTCCAACAGCCTTCATGCACTTCCTAGAATATATTAAGCTGTAAAACTTAGCTCATCTTAAGTAAGTTTTTTAGTCTAACTGAATATCTGAAACTTCTGAAAAGGCAGATACAGCTGCTTCTTGGTTTTAGCATTAGATTTGATAAGAAATTGGTACGTTTGCCATCATTCCACGTAGAGAAGTCCTTAGTTCATCTGGCTCTGATACTCAGCATGTTAGGTGGGTGATCAAGAAAATAGTAGATTCTGTAAGAGGTACAGAAAACTGAACATAGGTATGTGTGTCAGACTAAGCTATTCATAGATAAAGAAGAGTAATTTCAAATTCTTTGTTGCTGATTTGTATATTTTATGATCTGTTCTAATCAATTATTGCTGTGATTATGTTCTCAAGGTTGTTGCAGCAGCCCTTGCTGTATACCAAGCTGTATTGAGCCTGAAGAACATTCCTGTTCTGGAGACTGCTTACAGGTTGATTCTAGGAGAAATGACCTGTGCTTTAAACAGTCTTCTCCATAGTTTACATCTTCCTGAGGCCTGTTCCGAAATCCAGCATGACTCTTTCAAGAAGCTCATATCCAACGTGGATAATGCCAAGTTTGTTGTTATATTTGACCTCAGTGCTCTAAGTACTATTGGAAATGCTAAAAACTCATTAATTGGGGTGAGTAAAAACTCTACAGACAGTTCGTTCAGTAAGTGTAAAAAATACGTTATTACTAAAAATTAATGTATTACACCAGTAGGGCACATATGTATAACTAAAATGATCATATTTGTCTCTGAACTTCCTAAGTTTTAGAAAAACTTCCAGTATTAAAACTTAGGGGAAACAGTGGGTGGATTGTATTTCTAGTTGGTGCATAATGAAAAGCAGTTTCTAGGGAAGAGCATTTTATCGGGGTTATTAATGGTTTAATGCTAAGATCATCATAGTAATTGCTTTTGAAAATCAAGACAGATAAAAGCAGCTGTAGTGTGTCCTTTGGTTGTATATCAGCCATACGACAACACTTCCCAGATCTTCCCATGTAAAAACATGAACTGCTTTTAAAGACTTCTAAAAAATGGCAAAGAAAATAGTTACAGTCAGAAAATAATAGAGTTAAATTATTTCCTGTGGGGAAAAAGCAAAGACATCAATTAATAGTATGACAATTACAGTTAAAAGTAGATCCTCCTTTTGATGTTTCCGTGCTTGTGTTGCAATTGTTTTATAGATGTGGGCCCTTTCACCGACTGTGTTTGCACTGCTGAGTAAAAACCTGATGATTGTTCATGGTGACATAGCAGTTCACTTCCCTGCTGTCCAGTATGCAGTGCTCTATACATTGTACTCACACTGCTCCAGGTATGAGGGCTGATCATTCAGCAGTATTTTAAGAGCACCAAGATGGGCTGATCTGAATAGAATGTGTTGTTGGAGGGATGAATTTAAATAGGTTGGTACAATCAAGCTTTTGCCCAAACTTCCCTGATCACTTTTGACTTTCATTAATTGCAGGGAAGCTGGATCTCAGCCAGGAAAGCATATCCTGGCTTAAAGTTGGCCTTTTATTCAAAGGCAGATTAGAAATCCTGTGTTTGAATAGACATGATTGAGGGAGAGCTCTACTGAAAGTAAATGAGGAAAGATTATTTACTATTTTGCTTACTGAGAGATCTAGGAGAGGTAATGAGATGTAAACAACAGATGAAAATACATTTCAGACCTTATTAATACAAACTGTTGTCAAAGTAAGGGAATGTACCAGTTTAACTGTTACTCTTTCCACTCTTAGTTGTGGTGATTTTTCACTAAGCATTGGATACTAGACACAGTTAAGAACAGGTTCCTGGCCTGCATGGACTGATGGCAAATTGTAGCTTTGTTTTTTTAGGCTAGGGGTCAAAATATTTGGATTTTGACATAGTGTGGTTTGTGTGTGTATGTGTTTGTTTAACTTTTGCTGCTGATTGTTGTTGTTTTCTCTCCTCTTGTAAACTTTAGGGAGGTATCCCTAATCTTGGGGTAGTTTTACAGTTCGTTTTTCTTTGCCTTTTCAGGCACGACCATTTCATATCCAGTAGCCTCAGTTCTTCCTCTCCCTCTCTGTTTGATGGAGCAGTTATAAGTACTGTAACTACAGCAACAAAAAAACATTTCTCAATCATACTGAACCTTTTGGGGCTACTGCTTAAGAAGGATAACCTTACTCAAGATACTAGGTAAAGAAAATTTTCTTAGAAAGTGGGAATTTTTTTTTTTTGCTCAGTAGAATACATTAATTCAGAAACCAAGGTAATTTGAATTTGTAAAACCTGGAGTAAATTTAACCAGTCAAATATTTGGGATTTTTTTAAACATTATTAATGAAATTGTGGAAAAAAGTAGCTGCTTGTTTTAAAGTTAAGAAATACCTTGTTTAAAAAGTATGAGCTATGTTATAATACCATGTGCAACGTGAAGTAGTTTAAGTGCTATTAGAAAGTACCTTTCTGTAACTGTGTAGAGTGACTACTACTACTCTTGGTTTTTGAAGGAAACTACTTACCACGTGGGCTTTGGAAGTGGCTCTTCTGATGAAGAAATCAGAAACATATGCACCTTTATTTTCTCTCCCATCTTTTCATAAGTTTTGCAAAGGACTTTTGGCAAACAGTAAGATACTTAACTGTCTTTTACATTTCAAAATTAAGTATATAAATGGCCATGTCCCACTGATAGTAGCAACTGTACTTGTTTCATTTACTTTAAGGATGCTTCAAGGTTGTATTGTACAAGAACTTACTCTCTTTTTATGATTTTTTTTTTAAGTGGATCCGGGCCTGTTACTTAAGCAATTAATTTTCTTAAAATAAAATGCAGTCTTAAGAGATTTGACACATCACTGACAGCTTTGGTAGATCAATGTTCCAGTCACAAATCATTACTTTATCAAAAGCACTGGAACAGTTCCATGACGTGATGTGGTATTTTCAATTTCAGAACCTGTGAACAATAATATGGGGACAAATGCAGAGTAGTGCAGAAATTACCTAATTCCAGCAATAATAACTTTTTTTTTAATTCTCCTTTCAACTCCTTAATTCAGCGCTTCTGGAAGATGTGAACATTTGTCTTCAAGCATGTAGTAGCCTCCATGCCCTGTCTTCCTCCCTTCCAGATGACCTTTTGCAAAGGTACTTGCACAGAGCTCTGTATGTTATGTGAATTATGCTGATAATGGAGATGTTAACACCTCTTTCCCTTTTGGTGTTGCAGGTGTGTTGATGTGTGTCGTGTTCAGCTAGTCCATAGTGGTGCTCGTGTGAGACAAGCTTTTGGAAAACTGCTGAAGTCAATTCCTTTAGATGTTGTGTTGAGGTAAGTTGCTCAGATCAACTTCAGTGTAAATAATGGTTTGGTTTCTTCAGTGACACTTAACCTGAAAAACAATGCCATTGGAAAGTCATCATTGTCTTAGTTCAAAATCAAAAAGCCTGAGCTTACAATGGTAATTCTGGGTTGATGATTGGACTTGATGATCTTAAAGGTCTCATCCAACCCTGGTGACTCTGTGATTCTAAGTGTCTTGCTATCTCTCCTACCCTTTCACAGGTCTAAGAACAGTATGTAGTACACAAAGTAATTCACAAATTTGATAAGCTATGCATCACTTCTTGAAGCAAATACTGAATACCTGTAAGATCCATGTTATCCAGAGCTTCAGCAAATCATGTCCTACAATTTGAGCAATATTATGTCCTGTAATTTGTCTTGAAGACCTGAACTCTGAAAGTACTTGGTATTAATACCAAAGTGTGTATTTAGTTCTAGCCATTACATATATATATATATATATATAGTGTGTGTGTAACTCTTTTACACAACTTTTTTTGATTTATTTAAGGGCATTTTAGCATGGGTTGTTTTCCCTCTCCCCTTCTTCCTGCAGTAACCGTACCCACACTGAAATACAAGAAATTTCTTTGGCTATAAGAAGTCACATGAGCAAAGCTCCAAGTAATACATTCCACCCCCAGGATTTCTCTGATGTCATTAGTTTTATTTTGTATGGGAACCTCCACCGAACTGGGTAAGAACTTCTTTTAGAACTGAAATCTATGAATGTTGACTTTCTAGTAAACAAGTCGAAGTTATATTAGTTTAAAATCTGTAATTATCTTTACAAACAACATTGCTTTACTTTCTTTTTTTATACTTCTAAGCATTTATAAACATCTTACATCCACACCTTTTGGCTTATTTTCCTATGTACATTGCTGCTTGGAAAAATGAATTTTGTGAGAGATTTGTTTGTGAGCAATAGGGAGATGAAGTGTGCACAGTATAAACTTGTTACCACGTGAACTTGTGTTAATGCACTGATGTTTCCTTTCAGGAAGGATAACTGGTTAGAAAGGTTATTCTATAGCTGTCAGAGACTAGACAAGAGAGATCAGCCAACCATCCCTCGGAACCTGCTGAAGACTGATGCAGTGCTGTGGCAGTGGGCTGTCTGGGAAGCAGCTCAGTTCACTGTTCTCTCCAAGCTACGAACTCCTCTGGGGAGAGCCCAAGATACATTTCAAACAATTGAAGGTAAAGTAAAAAATACACTTTATTTTAATGAGATTTTTTGGTAGGGTTGTGAAGCCAAGGTCTTCATGTCCAAGGCAAGGAGCACAATGGCTTTGTTTTTCAGTGCTTATAGATTTTAAAGATGCTGTGTAATTACTGTTAACTTGTGATGGATTTTGAGAGATAGCACTGCTATCCCTCAACACATTTAAATCCAATACCATCTGGTAACTTTTTTCCCCGTGTTTTGGTAAAATGTGCAGGTATTATTAGGAGCCTTGCAGCCCACACGTTAAACCCTGATCAAGATGTTAGCCAGTGGACTACTGCAGACAATGATGAAGGACACAGCAGCAACCAGCTTAGGCTTGTTCTCCTTCTGCAGTATTTGGAGAACTTGGAAAAATTGATGTACAATGCATATGAAGGATGTGCCAATGCCCTTACCTCACCACCCAAGGTTTGTGTGTCTACTTGTGCTGATGTTGCTTGGATGTTCAACACTGTTGAATGAACAGTGTTTTCAGGGTTGTTCAGTTCTTAGCCATGGAATTTCAGAAAAACTTCTCAAACAAAGTTTGAGACTCATAAAAAACTTGGGCTTTGACTTTGGCTTATTCCTACAGAACACGTTAAACCAGGCTTTGTTTCTGGAGTACCAGTTTGTGTACTGGTACAAACCCAGCAGGCCTGTAGGACCTCTGATTTGTACAGTCACTTATTTGTAGATTGTCAGCAATCCTGTTATAAAGCAACACAGTTATTAGAGAGTTCAAATTGCTTTTTGAGGAATGTAATAATTATTTATAGGCAATGTACCTTTTTGTGTAGTTTTAAGTGCAAAACATTCTTCGCTCTTGAAATAAGCTGTATAATTACCAGACTTTAATGTGACAGTAATACATAATTTATAGACAGTCCATATTAAGACTTCTGGCTTGCCAGTGTGCCTGGCCAGTTGCATGCTACATGTGATTTCAGACCATTTACGTGCATAAAATTAAAGATGCAGACTTTTACCCGTTTCTTCATCTCTCTATTGAAAATTGGAGTAAAGAAACCCTCCTGCCTTTGATATAAATATCAAGTACTTAACTGTTTTGGTTTGTACAGAAGAATGTTGTTGTAAAACTTCTTTTCTGTCTCTGAAGGTTATCAGGACATTCTTTTATACCAATCGTCAGACATGCCAGGATTGGCTGACACGGATTAGACTTTCCATCATGAGAGTTGGGTTGCTGGCTGGCCAGCCTGCTGTGACAGTCAGGCATGGATTTGATTTACTCACAGAAATGAAAACTAATAATAGTATCTCTCAGGTACTCTCTTTTCAAACTCTGTAGACTATTGCAAAAATATTCACCATGATATTCTAGAATAACTAAGCTAGGACAATCAGTAGTTATTAAACCAACTGGTTGTAAAAGAATGAGTTATTTAAAGCCACACTTTTAATTTATATGGTTTTATTGTGGTTGTAGGATGTACTGTAGACGTGTGGTCAAATACTACACAGGAATGAATGCTGTAGTTCATTCACAGTTTCAATTGAGCAGTTTCTAATTTAGTGGAAACCTTGTGAAACTGCTGCTGCATTAGTATGAGGCCATCCCAAGCTTGTGGCAGTGTGATGTCTTTGCTTACCTGTGGGTGTGGGGAGAAGTAGGGCTGTGCTGTGGGGGTATCCTTCCTCTAACCAGCAGATAAATGCAGGGCTGGGATGGGTGGATAAAGTAATTAAAGCCTTCTTGAAAAGGATGAATATTTCTTCAGTACATGACTTGATTTGCTTAAATGTTTTACCAAAGGAGGTTTGATAGATGTTACTTCATGCTCCTTAATGAATTCCCATGCAGGTATAAACCATCACACAGTGATTGCTAATCATTGATGTTCAGGCTGTGGATTCACAGCACATAACTCTTCCCTTGGCTCCTCTGCTTTTCCAAAAGCATGGATATGTGGATGGATATGAGGAGCACCTGTAGATGCATATAACAAAATACTGCTTCACCATTTCTGAGTATTTACCCACAGATACGTGGCTCTTGCAATAGATGAGTTTTGTTAAATAACGCTTTTGGTTTGGATTTAGGGAAATGAATTGGAAGTGACAATTATGATGCTGGTAGAAGCATTATGTGAGCTTCACTGTCCTGAAGCTATTCAGGGTATTGCTGTCTGGTCGTCTGCTGTGGTTGGGAAGAGTCTCTCCTGGATCAATTCCGTAGCTCAGCAAGCAGAAGGGCGGTAAGTTTGCACAAATAATTGCATGCTACAAACCTCCTTACCTTAGCTGTGAAAATCCCCAAACAAACAAAAAAGATGTTTTAAATTTATAACTGTCTTTTTCCCATTTTTGTAAAGTTCCTTAAAATCATGTGCAGTTTTGTAGTAGGTGAGAAGTTTCTCAAAAATGTCAAGTTTCAGGTGTGAATTGTTACTCTAGACCCAGTTCTGCAATCCTCTAATAAATGATATGTATTTAATTATTATTCAGCTCTATTCATTCAGGTTAAAATTGTGACAGTCAAATATAAAACTCATTTATTTCCTTCTGTCTCTACTTGATTTGAAGTTGACATAAAACTTGTATGGACAAGCTTTTATCCTATGCTGTAACCTGGAAATTCAGCCAGTAAACTTGTATCCTATCTTAATCCCTTTCTTTTGCTGAAGGTGATAGGAGCTTTTTGAGTATTGGGGTAAAACAATGCTCAGAATCTAGTCTAGTTACAAAAAACCCCAACCTGGTTGTTGAAGATGCTGACTGAAATATTAAACTGTTTTAGGTTTGAAAAAGCAACTGCGGAGTACCAGGAGCACCTGTGCTCCATGACTGGAGTGGATTGCTGTATAACAGGCTTTGACAAGGCTGTTCTGAAGTTGGCCAATTCAAACAGTGTGAATAATGCCAGCCCAAAGCATTCCTTGAATGGTCAGTGTTTGTTTTCTTTTTAAGAGAAATACAATGGTGTAAATGTGTGTGCATAAACTGAGAACATTCAGTGATACAGACGTGGTAACAGACAATAATACTGACTCTGAAATCTGAAAACCTGTTTCTAACTGCAGTTAAACTGAACCACTTAGTGCCCTTGAAACCAATATTATGTGTAGATAGGAGGGTTTGCAGTACTGAAGTCTAGCTGAATGAAACTAAAGGTAATAGGTAAAATATTTCATAACTTACCAGCTTAAATCTAGTTTATTTCAGATCATCATAACTTAAACCTTCGTGTTTATGACATAATTGTATCATAAATGCATTAGTTACTCAGAGATTTTTAACTACTAAGACTTGGTTGCAGTATTCTGTTTCATCTTTGAAAATGAACCTTCTTTGTTCCTAATTTAGTTGTTCTGTTTTTCTATTTTGGTGCTCCTTTACAGATATGATCCAAATTTTTTCAAAACCTCCTTTGAAAAGGTTCTTTTTTCCCTTAGAAAAAGTGTCAGTGGAAGAATACTGTAAAAGTTGTGTAACTATTTGATTTTTTTTTAAATTAAGAGTTTTTCTTGCAAAAGACGTAGAAATAATGTTTGAGTAATAGAACTGCTATTTTAAAATATATATATAAGTGGGTGTTTATATAGATTTTTACATTTTGCAGGAGAAACTAGAAAAACTGTTCTGACTAAGCCAAGTGACTCTTCACCTGAAGTGATAAACTACCTGGGTAACAAGGCGTGTGAATGTTACATTTCCATTGCGGACTGGGCTGCTGTTCAGGAGTGGCAAAACATGGTCCACGAACTGAAGAAAAGCAATAGTAATACCTCAATCAACCTGAAGGCAGACTTTAACTACATAAAGTAAGGGTATCCTTAATTTATTCAACAGTACCTTAGAGTTCATTATTTTGCAACTGAAATATTAAAGTTTTAGTGGATTTTGAAAGTTGGGTGTCAGTTTCTAAATAGAGGCATGCAGAGAAGAAAGGTGTGTTCTTGGGAGGGTGAAAACTTGGCCATGACACTTACAGGTGACTGAGGAGGTAACGTCCTTCTAAATAGCTGCTGTAGTTTTCAGGCTGCTGAGGCTGCTTAGTATTCAAGAAAAAAATCTTTCATTGAAGAAAAAAGATACCAAATTTATTCTGCTTCACTCAGCAGGAGATGCATCCTTTTGCACAACTTAAATAAATTGTATTTCGGTGGTACAGTTCTTAAAAATATCCTCATTTATTTAATGTAAAAAGTATAGGAAAGAAGTGGTCTTGGCAGCTTAATTTTTAAATTTTGTTTCTTTTTAAAAAGGAATTTAGAATTGTAGCTTGTGCATTTATTTCCTCACCTTTGATATTTTTCTGGTTCATGAAAAAACATTTGTGACATTGAATAGCCCTTCAAAGTTTAAGGATCCTTTATTTGACAACCTGATTGCTTTTCATTCCTGCATGATTGTAGTAAACATAGTAAATTGCTTTTGGCTGAAATTTCTTGACTTGAAAATAAAAGCACAGAAGGAAGCAGTGAAATAAAATCTTGCAGGTCTGAAAAGGTGGCTGCTTCTGTCAGAGAGAAGGGCTGCTCTTTCACTCTGATATGGATTCATTCATTTGGTGCAGAGCTAGTGCCTTTTATTGATGTATGAATAATTGAGATTTTTGCTTAGAATTAATCATAAGTGCCCTGCAGGATTTGGAGTTAGTCTTGAGTCTTTTCTTTTTGCTGTATGATATACTTAGCAACTGGAGTGAAGTAAGAAACGTGAAAATAAAACTATAAATGTTGAATTGCAGATCTTTGAGCAGCTTTGAGTCTGGACAACTTACTGAATGCACTGAACAACTAGAATTATTACCAGGAGAAAATATCAACCTGCTTGCAGGGGGATCCAAAGAAAAAATAGGTATAAATGCATAAATTAACATTTACTTCAAATGCAAAAGTAAATATTTCTTCATGTAGCTGTCTCTATAAATGACAGACTGAAACTTCTGAATGCAGTTTGTGTTCAGTGGACTGACCATAAACTTTATAAGTCAAGCTTCAAAATGATTGTCAGTGGTCATCCTAAATGTTGATGCAAGTGTGTTTTCTAGAGTTAATGTGACTGTTTATAAGTAATCTGTGATTAATTTCTAATATGAGCACATACATATATAAAATACATATTTTTTTAAAGGGTTTTTTTCCAAACTTCCTTACTGTCAAAAATGCATTCTCAGATGGTGAAACTTGATAAAATTTGGCAGTTCTAGTTGGTTTCAATTGTTTAATCTCCATGTAGACATGAAGAAGCTCCTTCCTAATATGCTAAGTCCTGATCCAAGAGAACTTCAAAAAGCAGTTGAAGTACAGCTTTTGAGAAGTTCAGTATGTCTGGCAACAGCTGTAAACCACATAGAACAGGAGCAAAAGTGGCAGTCAATATCTGAGTAAGTTGAAATGTGCTATGAATTAATGTAACACACTGTTCTAGTTTGTTAAACATAACTTTGGGTAAAGCTTCATCATCCATGGTAGTTTGCTGCCAGTTCTAGCTGTTGGGAGTTATAAACTTACTGAGGAAAAATAAGATTGTTTAATTTGGAGTTTATATAGTTTATAAAGTACATGAGTTGATAAAGTACTTCTGCATGTCAGTTTAATAATGAAGTATTGTAATGTAACTTGTATGGTATTGCAACACTTTCTCATCATCTTTTTAAAGATACTGAATTTGGTTTTTCCTCAGTAACTTTGATATGACTATTTGAAGTCTAGCTAAGAAAAATTGCTGTGCTGATCTTTTATTTCAGAAACCTTATTAAGTACTTAAAGCAAACGTCGCGCATCGCCATTGGGCCTCTGCGGCTCTCCACGCTCACCGTGTCCCAGTCGCTACCTGTGCTGAGCACTCTGCAGCTGTATTGTTCTTCTGCTCTGGAAAACACTGTGTGCAACAGGCTGACATCAGAGGTAATGCTGGGAGCTTAAAACCTGCATTGGGATAAGGTCTTTTTCCGTGTCATTTCATGGAGTATTGAATATTAAACATACATTAATTGTTTTGACTGTAAAAAAACCTCATAGAGTTTTCTAATGTGCCTTGAGCCAAGTTTTTGTAAGTTTGTATCTCAATTGGACTTCTTTCTGTAGTTATAAATATGCCTCTCTTTCAATTACACTTATAGTATTTTTGAAGTGTTATTGGTAGTTGCCTCTTAGAGCGTTGGTAATTCTTCTCTGAATACATTGTAACACTTAATCCTTCAACACATGTAATTTACTTTCAAAGCAACTTAAAAATATTCTAATAAAAAAATCACTTCAGCGATTAAAAATTGAATGTTAACTTCAACCACTATGAATGTTCTAGATCTAATTTCTAGTCACATTGTTCAGAAAACAATTCTACTTGATTCTGAGCAATTCTTAGTGTTGTCCTCTCAAAATCAAGCATAAAACATATTTCTCTTAGTTAATGATAAAGTGTGGCTACTAATACAAATAAGAATGTTTACTCTAAAATGGTCTTTGGTTTTAATTAATGAAAATACATTGTAGTAAAGCTGTCTCTCATAACAACTGTGCAACTTCGGTGCCTCTTCCAGGACTGTCTCATACCTCTCTTCAATGAAGCTTTGAGGTCATGCAAGCAGCATGATGTAAGGCCATGGATGCATGCACTGAGGTACACGGTGTACCAGAATCAGCTGATGGAAAAGCTTAAAGGTGTGTGAGCTCTCATTATGGTGTTATGAAAAGTAAATGCAGAATTTGAACTTCAGTCTTCTGCTGAAAGCAGCCGTTGTCTTTTTCTATTATTTAGATGGAGTACTTTTTAAAAGCCAAGTTTTTTCCTTCAGGTGTCTTGCTTTACTACTCATTGTCTTTATTACTGCTGTAGACAGTGTCAAAAATAAAAACAACATTCTGAAGTGTTTAATAGTTGTATACTCCTCTCCCAATAACCCCTTACTTGCTCATCACTTCATACTTTAACTGCTTTCACTTTTGGACACTTCAACGTTATGAATAATGGGTCCTCAAAAACAGCCATGAAAGCCATTAAATGTGCAGTATGATAAGAAGTAATGGGACAAAAAAGTTCTGTCAGGGGACAAGTAGGTTTATTAACTAAGAAGAATGGTTATAGTGGAAAAAAATCTTTTACCCAGCAGATAATCTATGGATATAGTTTTTGTTTGAGATGGGGTATATAAATATCCTAGACAGAAATGAAGTCATCTGAATTTCTGAGCAACTTTTTACTGATGGCCATGTAGAGAATGCATTGGGCAGAAATTCTCTGTGTGTCAGATAGTGGTTCAATACTTTAGTTTACAGTGTCTTGCTCTGTTCTTCAGAACCAACAGTCCCAATTAAAAGCCACCTTATGGAACTGGGTTTAACAGCAGCGAAGTTTGCACGGAAGCGAGGGAACATCGCCCTGGCCACACGACTGCTCGCCCAGTGCAGTGAGGTTCAGCTGGGCAAAACCACCACTGCACAGGACTTAGTCCAGCACTTTAAAAAATTGTCTGCACCAGGTCAGATAGATGAAAAATGGGGTCCTGAACTCGATATTGAGAAAACGAAGTTGTTATACACAGCAGGTGAGTGTTACGTTGTGGTGACTTGAGCTTTTTGTCCTTATAACCGTGCTAATTCCCCTCACCTTGTAGAAGTCACAACAGGACAGTATCATTAGGAACTGCTTTCATCCCGTTAGCTGTTGGCTGTCTGAAAGTGTTCTCACAAGTTTGTTCATGCTTGTCATTTTTAACTTCAAAAGAGAATTTTCTGTGTAAAAATATATTGCTACCAGCTGTATCTGAGTGTGCTGAATTTCAGAGTTGTTTTAAATAATGTGAACAGTGTACTGAAGATTTGCTTTTCACAATATGCAGGTCAGTCAACACATGCCATGGAAATGCTGAGTTCTTGTGCCATATCTTTCTGCAAATCTGCCAAAGCTGAATATGCAGTTGCTAAATCTATTCTCACACTGGCTAAATGGATTCAAGCAGAATGGAAAGAGATCTCAGGACAGTTGAAACAAGTATATAGAGCTCGACAGCAGCAGAATCACACTGGTCTGTCTACCTTGTCTAAAAACATATATAATTTGATTGATCTGCCAGCTGTTAATACACTAGAAGATGAATACCCTCGGATTGAAAGTGAATCTACAGGTAGATTTGTTCTCATTATTCTTTTTTAAAATTAGCTACTGATAATTACACTGAGGGGTAACACCAGCTATATTGATAAAGACTAAGTGTTCCATCACTCATATATTTGTTTTCCTAATACATGTGTCAAGGGTGTGTATTTTGTGCAATAGGTAACTATACACAGTTTAAAAACCCAAACACCTTAATAATGATAGTTCATATTTCTGGCACATTTTTGTCATTCGAGTAATGGTGGCCTGATGAAGAAACTGGGATGTGTTTATTTTGTATTGAGGCTATCGGATATTGTCCTGTGTGTGTTTGCTTTCAGCTTGTGTGTTTTCTAAAGATTGAATTAGGTATTTCAGGTTTAAGCATGGACAGGGTTTATGTTATTAAGGCCCCCACAAGCATGAAAAGTACTTTAATCGGTACTTAATCTGAACACTTCTGTTGTTGCTGCAGAATGTGTTCTCATTCTGAATTTCCAGCAGACTTTTCTTTAAATGTTAAGATAAATTCTTTCTTTAAACATGGATTTCATAAATAACTTAGTTCCTCTCACGCAGAGTCAGAATTATTTTAGAGCTGTTGGTGAACGTTAAACAGTAGGTGCTTTCTGACTTGATAGCAAAGAAAAGAAATATATACACAAATAAACACAACCACAGTGCCCTGGGTACTTCATAGAAAAATTTTGCTCCGTTGGGTACTAATTTTACTAAAGAAATCATGTATACCCATTATTTTTTGGTGTTATTTTCTGTGTTAAGAAGTCAGAAGTAGGTTTTTACTGTAACACGTATTGCTCTATTTCTCCCATCACAGTAAACATTGGAGTTGGAGAACCGGACTTCATCTTGGGCCAGCTGTATCACTTGTCTTCAGTACAGGCACCTGAAGTAGCCAAGTCTTGGGCAGCCCTGGCTAGCTGGGCTTATAGATGGGGCCGCAAAGTGGTTGATAATGCCAGGTAAATTCAGCTTAATGCTTGAATTTATACAGCACAGTTGGTTTTCTTCAGATAAACCTTAGCTATGTACTTATGATTACTGTTGTTTGTGGTGTGAAGTTGTGCGTGAGCAGAGAAATGATTATTCTCTTGATGACTTGCCCTCTGTAAAACAAAGCTAGTTTAATTCTGAGATAAAGATGATTTCTTCCTTCAAGAAGTTTAATATATATACTTTCAGTAGCTCTACAAATACTCACGTAATGGGGATCAATAATTCATTAAATGTTACAGTCAGGGAGAAGGCGTTCGGCTGCTCCCCCGGGAAAAATCTGAGGTTCAGAACTTGCTTCCAGACAACATTGCAGAGGAGGATAAAGAGAAAATCTATGGGATTCTTGGGCAGGCAGTGTGTCGGCCAGCTGGGATTCAAGTAAGTATAGATTTGCTTGCTTAAAAAAAATGTTCAACTTCAGCATGAACCTTGTTTTCCTTTTCTTGCAATTCATGTTAACTCTTGCAAGTGTCTTAAAATTCAGACAGTACAAGAAACCATCTGTTAGCTAAGTGGTCACACACCTGTTGGATGAACTATGGTAATGTGATCAAGTGATGCAGTTGCATGAGTTGCTAGACAAAAACTGACTTAGGAACTAAGATTGCTTATAGAAATTATTGGAGGACTTAATCAAATCTGCTTTCCCTTTATTTGCGTTTAGGATGAAGATATGACTCTACAAATCACTGAAAACGAGGACAATGAAGAAGATGATATGGTGGATGTGATATGGCGCCAGTTATTAACAAGTTGTCCCTGGCTTTCAGATCTTGATGAAAATGCAACAGAAGGATTAATTAAAGTCTGGAGGAAAGTTGTAGACAGAATCTTCAGTCTCTATAAACTGTCCTGCAGTGCATACTTTACTTTCCTCAAACTCAATGCTGGTCAGGTTAGTGTTCATGTCGATGTGGAAACCAAGTTACAAACTTTCTAAATGATTACATGAACTCTATACTTAGGGGAGTATTTCTTTGTTTCAAGGTTCCACTTGATGAAGAAGATCCCAGACTGCACTTAAGGAACACCTCTGAGCAAAGCACTGATGATGTAATTGTGATGGCAACCCTGAGACTCCTACGATTGCTTGTGAAACATGCTGGAGAACTTAGACAGTATCTAGAGCATGGGCTAGAAACTACACCTACTGCTCCTTGGAGAGGTAAATACATGTCATCTAGTTGTTAAAATTGCTTTTGACGCATTTTCTCTAAATGCAGAAAGCTGTTTGTTGCACTTTGATAAAATTTCTATTTAAGTGTGATGGAACGAGACTCTATCTTTTACTAAATTATGTCCTTGAAGATGTTAAAGTCTGCCATACACTCTGATTGTAAAGTAGATAAGTAGCACAGATTTTGATCCCCTCCTTCCCCCACTTGAAGGCATGGGAGGGAGAAAGGAAATGTGGTTTATCAAGTATTACATCATATGACCACTCTAAAAAACAAACAGGGTGGGTTTTTTGTAGCTATAGTTGAGAAAGGTGTGTGACTAAAGCCACATATTTCAGAAGTACTTGTTAGTCACTACACTGCAGGTTCTGGTTGTTCAGGGACTTTCCCTCAAAGGTTATGGAATTAGTGTAGGAGGGAAAGAAGAGGAGGCCAGCTATTGTAAAATTGCACTTTCTTTTGGACTTTTTTGTGAATTAGTAAATTTGTACTTCTGATTTACGTTCTCCCTATGCGCAAAAAGACATGCTTTTAAAAATAAAATTCTACCTCATTTGGAGTGGAATGAAGTGAATCAGCACCTTTCCTTGTCCTCTTTCTGCAGGTATTATACCCCAGCTTTTCTCCCGCCTGAATCACCCAGAAGTGTACGTTCGTCAGAGCATCTGCAACTTACTGTGTCGAGTTGCTCAGGATTCTCCTCACCTCATCCTCTACCCTGCAATAGTGGGAACCATTTCACTTAGCAGTGAGTCCCAGACCTCAGGTATGGAGAAAAGAAAAAGTGTTCAAATAAACTTAAGCTAATATATTGTTATATACTGGATAAAATGATACTGAGGTGGTTTTTTGTTTTCTCTGTAACTCTGGTACTTTGTGTTTTAAGAATATTTTTATCATGGCACTTCACTGATACCCTTAGTCTGGTTTACCAGACTTTTCAATTTTACATATTTTTCATGTACTTCACCAGTACTTAATGGGGACCTGATTCTAAATAAACCATGGAGTGATATATCTTACTATAGCTAATATTTTATCATCTGTTTTTAACTTAGGAAACAAGCTGCCTTCTGCCATCCCTACGTTGCTAGGTAATATTCAAGGAGAAGAACTGTTGGGTGGTGAATGTGATGGAGGGAGCACCCCAGCTTCCCAGGAAAGTAGTAAAGATGATACCAAAGCTGGATTAAATGAAGATCAAGCAATGATGCAAGATTGTTACAGCAAAATTGTGGAGAAACTCTCTGCTGCAAATCCAACAATGGTATTGCAGGTAAATAATCCAAATGTATGTGACTTGGGTACTTGAACTACAAATATGTAATTTGTATATCTTGGGTGTTGGCCTACTGGAAGTTTTGTGTGTCCTTGCTGTTAGGCTGTCATCTGTTTTCAACTTGTCCATCTACAAAAATAAGTCTGAATACTAGTTCTTGTAAAAGAAGTGAACTTTGCTTTACACAGGTTCAGATGCTGGTGGCCGAGCTGCGCAGAGTTACAGTTCTCTGGGATGAGCTGTGGTTGGGAGTGTTGCTGCAGCAGCACATGTACGTCCTCAGACGGATTCAGCAACTGGAAGATGAAGTCAAGAGGGTCCAAAACAACAACACTCTACGGAAGTATGTCTTTGTTATGATTATCACTTGTATTATTAAAAAATGTTTGTTCTTGGGGAAGCGCACAGTCAAACGGATCAACGGTGGTGTTACTCCTGAATTCACACTATCCCAGCTGCTGCTTCTTAAGCCTGGGACCTTATTTCAGGAACATTTTATGCTACAGCTAGTGCTGCAATCAAATGAGAGAAACAGTCTACCTGTGCATCCGTGTTGTGATTTCTTTAGTAATAATGTGTTAGAACCCAGTGTATATTGAATTGTGGTTACTGAGATCCTACAGTTCTTGATTTCCAAGTCAGATGAAATGAGTATAAGCATGTTGAAGGGTGTAATCTATTTGAAGATAACTGTAAATGCAGGTATTTGGAGCAAACAGAATGTTCTAATCTGCTTTTAGTTTTCAGTGTTGAGCAAGTCTGTCTTTTTCCCTCGCCTGGGTTCTCCTGTGAATGGAATAGTGGAAGAGCAGATCCATTCACTGGGCACCTGGCTAAACTTAAGAATGCCTCTTGTATTCTATAGTCAGGACTGACATGGAATGGGAGAACAGAATGATCTGAATCTCCCCCTTCTTTATAGTGTGGTGCATCCTTGAGAAGTAGTAGTAGAAAGGTCCTTTATTAAAGGAAATCAGTTGCTTAAATTTCTGCTCAGAGCTTCTCATCAGAGTTTCCTGTGGTGAACAATGCATTTCAAATGTTTTTAAAAAAAAAATTATGGTTCAGAGGAACATGTGTTCAGTGTGGAGTGAAACACTTTTCATTTTAATATGATCATAACTGAAGGCCTCATTTTAGAGAAGTAATAATTTTTGAGAGTTCTTCAATGTCTCATTTGTTGTTTAATGCTCTGATGATGAGGTAACTTGGTTTTATGGCATTAAGAGGAATTTGTGTTTTTTATAACAGAGAGGAGAAAATAGCAATCATGCGTGAAAAGCACACAGCTCTGATGAAGCCCATTGTGTTTGCTTTGGAACACGTGAGGAGCATCACTGCAGCTCCTGCAGAAACTCCTCATGAGAAATGGTTTCAGGATAACTATGGAGATGCAATTGAAAATGCACTAGAGAAACTTAAGAATCCTTTGAATCCTGCTAAACCTGGAAGCAGCTGGCTCCCATTTAAAGAGGTATTACATGCAAGAAGAAGAGTACAATGTAGAGACACTGCGCAGGGTATATTTGCTGCATGAAGGATGTTGTTTGGTTTTTGTAATCTTCATCCTAAACTGTATCTGGATTAGCAGCATGGTGAGGGTGAAAGGGAGTTTAGGAAAAATATTTGTTTTATGGAAGATGACCACTGTTAAGTCGGGCTTGGTGTTTTTGTTTCTTAATGCTGACTGTTAAGGTGAATGTCAGCCTAAAAGAAAAACATTTATTTGGAACAGGTAATGCTAAGTTTGCAGCAAAGAGCACAGAAACGGGCCAGTTACCTCTTAAGACTTGAAGAAATCAGTCCTTGGTTGGCTGCCATGATGAACACTGAAATAGCACTTCCTGGAGAGGTGTCCACCAGGGACACGGTCACCATCCACAGTGTGGGCAGCACCATCACCATCCTGCCTACCAAAACCAAACCTAAAAAGCTGCTTTTCCTGGGTTCAGATGGGAAGAACTATCCCTACCTGTTCAAAGGTGAGTGATTGCATTTTTCTCATACCAGGTACTGTCTCTTTTTATAAATTAGGCTGTATTAAAGTTAGGAAGATTGCACAGTGCAATTTGCCTGAATAATACAGAGAAAGAGGAGTTTGAAGCATTTGCTCTTTCTCTTCCCTACCTCCACTTCACCATACATTTTTCAAGGAATTTTGCCTTGTGAAACTGTAAGTCAAATCCCTTCTTTACAAGGCTTTCATCAGAAGCACTGCTCTGCTCGCATATTGATAGGGTTAGTTGGATGCAATTTTCCAGAAGCTTAAGGTAGCCCCTAAAAGAGAACTCTAGAGACTTCTTGCTTTCCCTGAAAGGGCAAGACCTCTTTGTTATGTACTAACTATTCTGTGTACTGCTCACACAGCAAGCTGGCATAAACTGGTAGGTAAATGCCATGTAAACACTTTGGTTTATGGCTTAGGCTGAACAACTCATCCTTAATCTACTTATTATAAAGATATTCATAGTCTGAAATGCTGTAGGTTTAAAAAAACACTGAATTTTGGGCTTTAAGAGAATTTTTTTTTCATCTAGAAGCTAAATTTTAAACAAATGTACCGCAGGTTTGGAGGACTTGCATCTGGATGAGAGAATCATGCAGTTCTTGTCCATCGTGAACACCATGTTTGCCACGATTAACCGGCAGGAGACGCCGCGGTTCCACGCCCGGCACTACTCAGTGACACCTCTGGGGACCAGGTCAGGCCTCATCCAGTGGGTGGATGGAGCTACTCCTCTCTTTGGGCTTTACAAGCGCTGGCAGCAGCGGGAAGCTGCCCTGCAGGCACAAAAGGTAATGGCTCAGTTCTGTGCTAAGTACAGCAAGTTAGAAGGGAAATACTTGTTTTGATTTGCTTTGTAATTCTAAGTCATGTAGTCTCACAAGGATTGTGTTTTGTTCATAATAATGCAGGAAGGTTCTGGGTGTTTATGTATCTTGGGACTTCACCAGAAGTCAATAAAATTGCATGTATGTTGTTTATACGTAATTACAGTACGTAACAAAAATGCTGTTCTGGCATGATAATTCAAGAGAACTGTTTTTTACAAATAGAATTAACCTTGGTTGAAATTATATTAGTTCCATATTTTGTTTACTCATTCTCATTTCATTCTAAATACAGTTCTTGCAGTTATATTTGAGATCTACTTTGAGAGTAGAATGAGGCCAAAACAATGTGTTTTCAGTTTTAGACTTTAACTACCGCATTTTGAAAGCATTCTCTGAGCTGTAGAAGTCATGCTCAGTAGAGGCATTGATTACATATTTCATTCTCACCAAAACTGAATTTGGGATATGTTTCTGTGGTAATACATCCACACTACCATTTTTATCTCTTTTAGGCTCAGGACTCTTACCAGACCCCTCAGAATCCTGGAATAGTTCCTAGGCCCAGTGAACTTTACTACAGTAAAATTGGACCTGCTTTAAAGGCAGTCGGGCTCAGTGTTGACGTGTCACGTCGTGACTGGCCCTTGAATGTCATGAGGGCTGTTCTGGAAGAACTGATGGAAGCAACTCCCCCGAATCTCCTCGCTAAGGAGCTCTGGTCATCCTGTACCACACCAGATGAGTGGTGGAGAGTTACACAGGTGAGTTGTAACAACTGTATTTTACATATGAGAGGCTGTGGTTTTAATGGGATGAGGGGCAACAAATGCCTGAGGTGTGATACTTATGAGTTTGGAGAGCTAGTGCTGCTGTGAGTTTGATGAAATGCTGGCAGTTGTGCCATCTGGAATTAAAACATGGGTGTAGATCAGATAAGTCTACATTATTATACTAGAATTATCAGCCTAAAAAATGAAAACTCTTGTTAAGATACCATCAAACAACAAATAGAAAACTGCTTGGAATAAGTTGGGCTTGATTTGTTTTACACTTACACTTAAAATAATGTTTTAAGATGGTAGTCAGTCCAATGTGTTGGCAGAGGATTCCCACAAATAATTTTTTCCTGAAACTCTCTTTTAAGTCGTATGCAAGATCCACTGCAGTTATGTCCATGGTTGGCTACATCATTGGTCTTGGAGACAGACATCTGGATAATGTTCTTATAGATATGACTACAGGAGAAGTTGTCCACATAGATTATAATGTTTGCTTTGAAAAAGGTAATTTAAAAAATGCTCTATGTTATTCAAATAAAAGGTTTCCTTAATTGGTAATTAAAAGAAACAACTTAATTTTTTATCTTGAAGGGAAGAGCCTTAGGGTGCCAGAGAAGGTTCCGTTCCGGATGACGCACAACATTGAGACAGCGCTGGGAGTGACAGGAGTGGAAGGGGTGTTCAGGCTTTCTTGTGAGCAGGTATGGGAGGAGATGTGAAAATTGAGGGCCATCACTGGCCTAATACCATCTTAGAACTTTTCTATTCTACATTCTGCTGCTGGTTTGTACAGCCTTCACCTTTCTGCTGTGATTTTAACTGGCTTTCTTTAGCTGCATCCTGTGGTATGTATTTCAGAAACCTGAGGTTGTCTGATAAATGCACATGCAGGTAGTGGTACAACTAAAATTTGGGGTGGAAGGGGGACTTTTAGTTCTAGATTAAAATGTTATGTTTCTCCTGAATTTTTTTTTCTGATGTTTTGCTTGCTCTCTTCCTTTGGGACACATCCTGCATAAACATGACAGATACGTTTTTAAAAATAAAAATGCTCTGAAGAAGGGAGATTTTTCCTCCTTAAGTGTCTGTGACTTGTGTGTAGAGTTTGTGTGGAAGACTAGAATGCAGTCTTGATTTTGTGATGTTCCTGCAGGCTTAGCTGCATTTGTACCCACTGTGGCATTCTTCCTGTGTCTGTAGTGGTTAGGGATACATCATGGATTTCTGTACCTACTCAAGTACAGTATTTTGCATCTAAGTTTCCACTATTCTACAAGAATAATGCAGAATCAGAATGAGTCTGTTTAACATACGATGCAGGTCCTTCACATTATGCGGCGTGGGAGAGAGACCTTGCTTACACTGCTGGAAGCCTTTGTTTATGATCCACTGGTGGACTGGACAGCTGGAGGAGAGGCAGGATTTGCTGGAGCTGTCTATGGTGGTGGTGGCCAGCAGGCTGAAAACAAACAGAGCAAAAGGGAAATGGAAAGGGATATTACACGCAGTCTCTTTTCCTCAAGGGTGGCTGAGATAAAGGTGAGTTTACTACAGTAGTTTTCTGTTTTTTAACCAAAATAGGTTCTGTGCTTTCATGTCATTTATTTGCATTTTGGGGATGGGGGAAGATATGGTCATATGTTAGCAATAGTTCATGAATTTTATTGTGATAAATTGAGTTTGTATGAAGGGAAGTGTTTATATTGAACTTGCAAGTATTTGATTTTCAGTTTCTGCATGCTTAATTCTAAAACATGTTTTAGTGCCTTGCTTGAATTTGGGCTAGGAGAATAAAAACAGATGTTTAGAGAGTAAATAAAGAATATCAGTTAAGATTTGGCACTTGTGGCACTGGAAGCAATGCTAGATGAATGGCATTGTTGAAGGGTGAAGTTCTGCCATATCTTACTTTCCATTACCAGTTTGAATTAAGTCCAGTTCATTTCCGTCTGTGTCTTGATTGCAGGTTAACTGGTTTAAGAACAGAGATGAAATGCTTGCTGTGCTGCCAAAACTGGACAGTAGTTTGGAAGAGTATCTGAACCTGCAAGAGCAGTTAACAGATGTAGAAAAGTTGCAAGGAAAACTACTGGAAGAGATAGAATTTCTGGAAGGTGCAGAAGGAGTGGATCATCCCTCCCGCACGCTTCAGCACAGGTACAGAGGAGCCAGGAATTCTGTCAGGAGTCTCACAGTTGGTGTTTTAGCAATGTGCTTGTGGATTAAATGTTAGAAATCTGTATATGAGTGAGTAGCTGGGTAAAAGCTGTTCTTGGAGTAAGCAGGTCTCTCCTGGTACAGAACTACTGAAACCTTTTCCTCCTGAATGATCTTATTTATGTCCTGCACCTCATACTCCATCAGTATAACCTGTGCTAGTCCAAGTTCCACCCTGGACCCTGAAAGCAAGAGAGGGAATGTTCTGAATGTGGTGTCCCATCATAATAATCCACATAAGGGAACTGTTGATAAATAGCACAAAAATCTTTTCGTCTAAGTTTCTAATTCTTCAGGTCATTTCTGAAGGTTCTGTGAAATTGATCAAGTATTTCAGAATTGCTTGAATATGCACAGGCATTAATTGCTTTGTAGGAAAACAGAATTAATAATGCAACATAGTTCGTTTTATGTAATTGGATTTTCTGGTTAACAGAATTGTATTGTTCAATATGGTTCTGTAGTCTATAGTGTTGAGTATTTCGTTTCTTGTAGTACTTACTTGGTTCTGTGGCTTCAATAATTCAGGTATTCTGAGCACACACAGTTGCAGTCTCAGCAAAGAGCTGTCCAGGAGGCCATCCAGGTGAAGCTGAATGAGTTTGAGCAGTGGATAACGCATTACCAAACTGCCTTCAGTAATTTAGAGGCAACGCAACTTGCAAGTCTGCTCCAAGAAATTAGCACTCAAATGGACCTAGGTACAAAACAGTATTTCTGGGGGTGGTTTTAATGGTTTGAAAATAACGTGAGTTTAATATCAGGAGGCATTATGAGTATCCTCTGATATAAGGCAATGATCTGCTTGTAATGAATTAAAAGATAGGGGCTTGTTCAAAGGGTGATTTAGAGCACTTGAAGGTTTCACTGCCAAGCTGTCTGAAGGAACTTGTCTGTCTTACCCTACCTGGGCATGAGATTCTCTTACCTTGTGCTCAAAATTCTCAGTATGAATTATCTATGCTTCCTTTACCACAAGGAAAAGAATATTTTTGCAAAGGTGTTAATGCTCAGTCTTTGTATGGTATAAAATGTGTCTGCTTCAGTGATGGCTTTATTTTTAACCTTCTTTCTTAAAAGGCCCTCCAAGCTACGTCCCAGCAACAGCATTTCTGCAAAATGCAGGCCAGGCACATCTGATCAGTCAGTGTGAACAGCTGGAAGGAGAAGTTGGTGCTCTCCTGCAGCAGAGAAGATCCGTGTTACGGGGCTGCCTGGAACAATTGCACAACTATGCAACAGTAGCTCTGCAGTATCCCAAAGCTGTGTTTCAGAAGCACCGAATAGAGCAGTGGAAAACCTGGATGGAAGAGCTCATTTGTAACATGACAATAGAGCGTTGTCAGGATATCTTTAGGAAGTAAGTTGACAGAATAATGAATTGTTCAAAGAATGTAATTTTCAAGCTACTACCCTAATTTTATCATTAAAATACATACTTTTGCAAGGAGCTATCAAATTATAAAGCAAACCAAGATTAAGTTGTAATTCTAGAAACGTGGAGTAAATATAAAAAACTGCTTTAAAAATACCGTTCCAGAGTTTAATCTGTGTGTTTCAACTTGAAAATCAAGTAACATTGTCCTGTAATGAACAAATGAAGAATTCATGTTTTTGGCTTCAGAGTAGTGATATTTCAGGTTTTAGAAACTTCTAGAATTTAAAAATTAATTAAGGAAAGATTTCTCTTTTTTTAATCTAGTAGATTTTCAAGCAGTTTCTGGGTTTTTTTCTTGTAAAGTCAGGCAGTTTCAGCACTTTTATGGCTTTTCTTTAGATTATATTCAGGATGAAGATCTACATTATATTCAAACATTTACTCTGAAACCCGTTTCTTTCCTTTTTGTCTTCTATTCATTCTTTGCCTCAAACACAATTGTCAAAGTCCTTGCAAATAGGTGTGAAATATGGTGCATTCCAGGACTTTATAAAAGCATCTTTAGGGTAGCCATCAGCTGCTTGTCGATAAGGATTAGGTGATCCGGGGATGGTTCAAACGCTGGTGGATTTCCTACCTGCAGAGCAGAATGCAGTTTGTTACCACCTGAGAAGGGATAATTCGGTCACTGCACTTTCTCTTTGCAGGTATGAGATGCAGTACGCCCCTCAGCCCCCGCCCAGCATGTGCCAGTTCATTACGGCCACGGAGATGACGCTGCAGCGCTACGCCGCCGACATCAACAGCCGCCTGATCCGGCAGGTGGAGCGGCTGAAGCAGGAGGCCGTCACCGTGCCCGTGTGCGAGGAGCAGCTCAAGGAGATCGAGCGCTGCATCAAGGTCTTCCTGCACGAGAACGGCGAGGAGGGCTCGCTGAGCCTGGCCAGCGTCATCATCTCGGCGCTGTGCGCGCTGACGAGGTGAGTGCCCTGCTGTGAGACCTCACCTGAGCTCTGTTGGACACCGCAGCACAGCAGCATTGAACTGATGTCAATGTGTGGAGAGTGCAGCAGCAGGCACGGTGTCTAAGTGTCTCCATTCATGCAGGCGAAACCTGATGATGGAAGGTGCAGCGTCGAGCGCTGGAGAGCAGCTGGTTGATTTGACTTCCAGAGATGGAGCCTGGTTCCTGGAGGAGCTTTGCAGCATGAGTGGGAATGTCACATGCCTTGTGCAGCTGCTGAAGCAGTGTCATCTTGTACCCCAGGACCTGGATATTCCAAACCCCATGGAAGCATCAGAAGCTGTTCACTTAGCCAATGGAGTATATATCTCACTTCAGGTGATTCTTTTATGATACTTTTTGCCCCCATCCTTCAAGGCTTCAGCTAAGTCATTCGTAATAGATTCTTCTTTAATGGGCTAAATGCTTGTTTATGATGCTGCTGAGATTTTTTCATAAGTCTTGCTCTTGATTGCTGATTTCTTCAAAGTTAATAAAAGAGTAGACTGTGGACTCTTGGCTGACCGCCATCATGTTATATTTTAGATAATGTCTGCTGCATAGTCGTGTAGTTCTAAAATGACAAAAGATGTTGCATGTGATACTTTGAGAAGGAAAAATTTCTTATTTTTTCATGCTTACTTCCCAACAGGAATTGAACTCAAACTTCCGACAGATCATTTTCCCTGAAGCACTTAGGTGCTTGATGAAAGGAGAGTATACTTTAGAGAGTATGCTCCATGAATTGGATAATCTTATAGAGCAAACAACTGATGGAGTGCCTTTGCAAACGCTGGTTGAATCTCTTCAGGCCTACTTACGAAACGCTGCTATGGGTATAGAGGAGGAGACACATACTCATTACATTGATGTTGCAAGGTAAATCACCTATTTTTTTCAGTTTAGGTGTGAGAGAGTGACTGAAGAGCATTAGTGTTTCTAAAATTATTTTTTGTTTGATATATAGGCTTTTCTTGCCCAAGAATACCTTTAAGCAGAGTTGCAGGGTCTAAAGCGTTCACTCTTCCTCTCCCCATGTTTGTGTGTTGATCCACATGCAAACACAGAAATATGGAGCTGTGGCAATTTACATCTGCCTAAAGCTCACTTTTGGTAGTCAACTTTTTCCAAAATACGCAGTTGTGATTTTGTATTTGAAGTTAAAGGATGCTAAAAATAGGAACTACTTCATTAGTTTGTGGGAGGAACCTGTGAAAGGGAAAGCTTGTAACCATGGCACTCTTCATCAGGAGGTTTGATGAGCAGCTTTTTGCTTAATGAGTCAGTGACTTGATTAAAAAACCAAAATGAAACAAAACCCCAACTAAACAGAGAGACTTGTGCATCTTGTGATGTGGGACATTATCTTTCTGGGTAAGTGCTTGGTACACAACTAAGTTAATTCAAAATCTCCAAGTGGTATTTCCCTTGGGCCAGTTGTGGTGGCTGCATCAGTGGTACAGGGAAGACTGCTGTACCTGTTGAAAACAATTTACTTTTTTTCTTAGATGAGTTTTCCTCCTGGTTTGCCCATTGACAAGCCTGCTCAGCCTGTTAGTTGAAGGTCAAAAGTCACACAAGGGAAGGAGGGGATAAAACCACCCTTCAGGAGGAACCAGCTCTTAAAACTGTCTCAGCCATAACCTGAGACCTCATCCTCCACCTTTTCACTCGCACTCCTGTCAGTTATAAATGTGCCCCTTATAAAACCAGTGCTTGCCTTTCAAGAATGAAAGGTGATATTTACATCGCTAACTATTCCTAACTTTATCATGCTCATAGAAAGTACAGTCTTTGTCTTCTACCTGTATTTTAAGTAAGCTTTGTAGCTGGTCATTTAGTACAGTCCTGTTTTATTTGATGTCCTTCACTGTTATTGTAAGACCAGTGCTGGGACTCACGTGAAAACAGGGCAGCGAGGGTGGGCAAAGCCTGCATAAATTTCACCTTGTCCAGATGCAACTTAATTCAAATCTATCTCTGGAACCAGTTTAAGAAAATTCTATTTATTGTGGACTAAGCAAAATTGTGTAAATTTTCTTTCTTTTTTTCCTTTTAAGAGTACTTCATGCTCAGTATGGGGAACTGATTCAGCCAAGAAATGGTTCAGTTGATGAAACTCCCAAAATGTCAGCTGGTCAGATGCTTTTGGTAGCTTTTGATGGAATGTTTGCTCAAGTGGAAACTGCATTTGGTTTATTGATTGAAAAGGTATGGATTTGTTCTTCTTGGAGTGCTGTTTGAGTCAGAATTAGGAAACTTTTAAAAAACCAAACTAATTCATTTCCTTTACATTGCTCAGCTAAACAAGATGGAGATACCTCTTGCTTGGCGTAAGATTGACATAATCAGGGAAGCCCGCAGCACCCAGGTTAACTTCTTTGATGATGACAATAATCGGCAAGTTCTGGAGGAAATTTTCTTTCTGAAGAGACTGCAAACAATTAAAGAATTTTTCAGGCTGTGTGGTACCTTTTCTAAAACACTGTCAGGTAAATAAACATTATCAACTATTCAGTATGCCTTTATCCTCTTCCCATCCCATTCAGAAGAATGTAAAATGGTCACTTTTGCTGTAACTTACCCTTGATATATGGTAAGGAAGCAGAAATTAAAAATGAATTTCTGTGCTTTTGCTGTGTTTGTAAGTCAGGTATTATTTTTCTGGATGCATCAAATGCTTTTTTTATAACAAAAATACTATTTCTTTCCCTATAAAAGGAATCAGTTCACTTGAAGACCAGAATGCAGTAAATGGACCTGTTCAAATTGTCAATGTGAAAGCCCTTTACAGGAACTCTTGTTTTAGTGAAGATCAAATGGCCAAGCCAATTAAGGCTTTTACAGCAGACTTTGTGAGGCAGCTCTTAATTGGCCTTCCAAATCAAGCCTTGGGACTGACCTTGTGCAGTTTCATCAGCGCGCTGGGTGTCGATATCATTGCTCAGGTAGAGGCTAAAGACTTTGGAGCAGAGAGCAAAGTTTCTGTGGATGACCTGTGCAAGAAAGCTGTGGAGCACAACATCCAGATTGGCAAGTTCTCCCAGCTGGTGATGAACAGGGCCACGGTGCTGGCCAGCTCCTACGACACGGCCTGGAAGAAGCACGACCTGGTGCGCAGGCTGGAAACCAGCATTGCCTCGTGCAAGACCAGCCTGCAGAGAGTGCAGCTGCACATTGCCATGTTCCAGGTGAGAGCCAGCACAGCCTCTGGGGAGAGTGAGCCTGAGTTTTACAGTGAGCACAACAAACGTGGTGTTTTATTGAATTAAGTTCTAAGGTGTTTTAATGGACTTCCTAAAGTATTTTGGTTTTAATTGTGCTGTAAATGTATAAGCAAACTGTGTTATTGCTAGCTTTTTTTGAAGACTGGCTGCTTTACAAGAAGCAAATTTGGCAACGTATAAATTTTTTTGAATCAATACATGTAATTTTTTTCAATAGCCATTAAGTCATTTTTTGGAAAATAGTTTCTTCACTAACTTTCTTACCAGCAATGCTGTCCTGTTCTCCCCCTTTTTTCAAACAGATTATGACTTTAAGGGAGGAGATGGCTTAGAACAGAGGGGATGAGTTGCTGAATGTCATCTTGTACCATTCCTTCAAAGTTTTAATGCATTAACTGTCTCCTTGCTCCACTTTTTCTTCATTAAAAAATATAAATAGCAGCAGTATCAGTCCTGAGAAATGCTCTTCTGAGGCTGTAGATAAATGCCATTTTATACGTTTTACACTGGTATCCAGTTGTGTTGTACTATCAGTGATCTGCATTTTCTAGTGATTTGTAGGTTTAGGGGATAAGGCTTTCTCCATGTCTGTTAATGAACCGTTTCATAGACTGGTAAGCAAAACTGTCTTAGTCTTAATGCATCACAAGTGAATTGTTTCTGGATATTGATGGCTTTTCCTTTAGATCAAAAAAAATGTGTATAAATCACTTCTAGTAAACTAATGGACTGATTAATGGTATAAACATCCAAGCCAGCAAAACATAGTTTGCAACTACTTGTATCATTTAACACTCTCGAATGAGTTAGAGCTTGGAGCTGTGCTGGTATCCTCTGACACGCAGCCCTTACTTGTAGAGTGTTCCAGAGCCCTGGAATTGCTGTTTGTGATGCAAAGTATTTTGTGCTGAGCAATATTGATAATTCTGTGTTGCTTTTACTTTCTTAAAGTGGCAGCACGAGGATCTCCTCATCAGTCGCCCGCAGGCAATTTCTGTCACTCCTCCACCTCGCTCTGCGATTTTAGCCAGCATGAAAAAGAAACTTCACACCCTCAGTCAGATTGAAGCTTCCATTGCAACGGTCCAGGTATGACTGTACAGTTTATAATAATTTCTTGAATTATTTGCAAACTAATGGAGGACTCCTATGATGTTATATAATGCTTAGTCTAGAAATCTGATTACTTTTGATTTTATTTTTGGTGAGTTAAAATTGACAGCTAGACTTTTTCTAACAATCAAATCCAGTTGTAATGTGTACTGGAAATAAACTTTTAAACAGCATAAACTAACCTTTGTCAATCATGAGTACCACAGTATGTTACATATATGGTCATAAGAATGTGTCTGCATGTGTTATATGTGCATAATTAATTTAAAGTCAGGCTCAGAATGGTGTATATCAGTATGAATCATCTGTATGGGTTTTTTTTCTTTTCCAATTCAGGAGAAACTAGCAGCACTTGAAGCAAGCATTGAGCAGCGTTTAAAATGGGCAGGAGGTGCTAATCCTGCACTGGCCCCAGTCTTGCAAGATTTTGATGCCACTATTGCTGAAAGAAGAAATCTTGTACTGAAAGAAAGTCAAAGAGCAAGTCAGGTACTACAGATAAGTACAATACTCTTGACTCCGTAAGTGCGTTCACTCTTCATACTTTTCTGCTCTGCATCTACAGAGCAAACATAGATAGCCAAACACTTCTGGGAATCCCACTTGAAAGCAATAGGAATAATCTTTGTGAGAATTGCTGCAGGGTTGGATGACCCTGGGATGATATTGCTACTGTAACTTAGCACTATCTGTGTGTTTAAAATTCTCACTTCAAAGGACATGAAAGAAAATGCTGTTTGTCTAATAGACAGTTGAAGTGGAATAATTCCTCTCGCTCTTGCTTTGATTTTCAGGTCACTTTCCTTTGCAGTAATATCATTCATTTTGAAAGCTTACGTACGAGAACAGCAGAGGCCTTAAATCTTGATGCTGCATTGTTTGAACTCCTCAAACGCTGTCAACAGATGTGCTCCTTTGCATCCCAGTTCAACAGCTCCGTGTCCGACCTGGAGCTGCGCCTGCTGCAGAGAGTGGTGAGCAAAGGGCACAGCAAAACACGAACGCTTCAGAATCACTGCAGGGGTTCTCAGTTTTGTCTGCCATTCTCAGTTAGTGTTGTGTGTACCTTCAGATGGAGTGTGGCTACAGAGTTCATGCTGTCAGCTGCTAAACACTTGGCAGTGCTGTCTGTACAGTAAGTGAATTTTATCTCTGCGTACAGATAAAGAAATGTTTCTGTTATTTTTAGGGCACTGGTCTTGAACATCCTATTGGCAGCTCTGAATGGCTTCACTCAGCTCACAAGCAGCTGACCCAGGAGATATCTACCCAGAGAACAGTACAAACAGAAAGAGAACAGCAAATAGAAACAGTTTGTGAAACAATTCAGAATCTGGTGGATAGTATTAAAACTGTGCTCACGGGTCATAACAGACAACTTGGAGATGTCAAACATCTACTGAAAGCTATGGCAAAGGTATGCCTGAAACATCCTTACATTTATTCCTCAAGCCCATGTCAGTACAGTTAAAGAAAAATAAGTTGTAGCTTTGTGCTTTGTAAAGTATCTAGAAACAGTAAAATGTGTTTGTGCATATGGAGTTCAAGACATAAAGTTCATGTTTAAGAATTCATAAAGCTTTCTAGCGTTAGTTTTAGCAGGCTTTGGTTGAACTGAACTTTTTCTCTCTCTTGGCAGTTGAAACATTGTGTTTGTAAGTCCTCTTGGTTCTTAATCAGTAAAAAGGTTTATCATTTTAAAATTTATTTTCTTGATACGTAACTTCAGAAAATTCAAATGACAAACTGAGGGGCTGAAAGGGCTAAGAAATGCTCAGCTTTATTCTCTTTGCCAACATATAGCAGTTGACCTTTTTGCACATCTTGGTTACAGGATGAAGAAGCGGCTTTGGCAGATGGTGAAGATGTTCCCTATGAGAATAGTGTTAGGCAGTTCCTGGGCGAATATAAATCGTGGCAAGAAAATATTCAGGCAGTTCTGTTTACATTAGTTCAGGCTATGGGTCAAGTCCGCAGTCAGGACCATGTTGAAATGCTGCAGGAAATAACTCCCACCTTGAAAGAGCTAAAAACACAGAGCCAGAGGTAAGAAGTTACCTCCTCTCAGGTGAGAAAAGGCATTTTGCGTAACTCCTTTCATGTAGCAGGAACACATCATGGGGCACATACATGATGACTGTCTTAGAAATATTTTTGCAAAATTTGAATTAATTTAATTTTTGAGTTTTCAGTAAGTCAAGTAGTTGTATGAATATTTATCCATTCCATTGTGTTTCCCAGTGTCTACAATAACCTGGTGGGGTTTGCATCACCCTTAGTCACGGATACAGCAAATGAATGCTCCAGCCCAACTTCAGCTGCTACATATCAGCCAACCTTTGCTGCAGGTAATACTTGCAAAAGTACAAACATGAAACCACCAGGAAATGATATCACAGAGGGCATCATAGCTCTTAATGAATTTTGAAATGCAGACAATCTCTATAAAATTATAAAAGCCTATAAAATGTAAGTAATTCATCATACAGTAACTGCTTGAGCATAGCCTTTGAGATCTGTGTTCACCCCACAGCACCCAAAATACATGGAAAGCACTGTCATGTGTCTCAACTGAACTGTGATTTCTGTTGAAATTAGTACTAAAATTTATGGTGACTTAGGAATTAATCTGGTCAAAAGCATTCATGTCCGCAAAGTTTTCACTACTTTAAAAACATGAGTAACATTTCTCATGAGAAATCCTTTCCATTTAAAGGATTTCTCTGCTGTCAATATTTGAGCTAGGTGCAGGTTTATAATTTCTATCAAGAACAAGAATTGCCTTTTGTAACTGTACTATGAATGATAAAGGTTGAGAGCCCATAAAAATTTGCTTAATATAAATAAATTCTTAGCAGTGGAATAAAACTTCTTGTTTATGAAGTGAAAGAAATTAGAAGATGGGAAGATTGAAAACTGGTGCAGAATTTAAAATGCATTTGTTCTGAAAAACTGATACGTCTGTTCGATACGCATTTAATTGTGCTTTTTCTTGCCTTTATTAATATTCTATTATTTTGAAGACTTTAAGCACTTTTAAACTTTCTTCACAGCTGTACGTAGCAATACAGGGCAGAAAACTCAGCCAGAGGTGATGTCACAGAATGCAAGAAAGCTAATTCAGAAAAATCTTGCAACATCAGCAGATACACCTCCAAACACAGTCCCAGGAACTGGCAAAAGTGTTGCTTGTAGTCCCAAAAAGACAGCCAGGGACCCTAAAACAGGAAAAGGTAAATACAAACCTCAAAAAAAACAACACCCCTACCACTGAAAGTAACAAAAAAAAAACCCTCAGTGGGTTTCTGTGCAGGAATGTCAGGTTGAATTAACTTTATTTTGTGCCTGTAGCTGTGCAGGAGAGGAATTCCTACGCAGTTAGCGTGTGGAAGCGGGTCAAAGCCAAGTTAGAGGGCCGAGATGTGGATCCCAACAGGAGAATGTCTGTGGCTGAACAGGTGAGTTGAAAAGTTCCAGTACTGGTCCTTGCTTTAAAAATACATGGTAATTATTAGCAGGCGTGTATGCTGAAGTGTGCCTTCAGGACTAAAACCCTGTTGTGAGTGGGGGTTCCTTTGAGGATGTGAGCTGTTCCAGGGCAAATCAGAGTTGCTGCTGCCTTGTATTGCTGCATTCCTTTTTTTAGTTTTTGCTGTCATATGCTTTTGTTTTTCATATGGGAGGTTTATGTAGAACCATGAATTAGATAAAACTGCCTTTTGTCTGTCAGTAAGCTAACATTAGTTCCACAGCTGCTGATAGCCGGGGAGAACACGAGATCTGTGCAGCTGCCCGAGGGACAGAACTCGTCTGTGTTCACTAGCATAACACAGCCACGCCTGTCTCTGGGCAACAGTCAGGGGACACACTTGGCCACTCTATTTGAGAATGTTGTGGCTGCGTTCAGGATAAGGGCTGTGGAGGAGATGATGTGTGATCTTTTTTTGCAGTACAGCTTCCTGCTTCTTACATGGACTGCACAAAGTTTATGTTTACAGTTACCTTAAATTTTTTTCAGTGAAATATTTGCAGATGACATTCGACAGTAAAGTCTAAGATCACTTAAACACTTCTAAAATTCTAGCTTATTTTTAATTCCTTGTTTGACCTTTTTAATAGGTTGACTTTGTGATTAAGGAAGCAACTAATCTAGATAACTTGGCTCAGCTGTATGAAGGTTGGACTGCCTGGGTATGAGTAGGGAGACAGCAGATCGGTCTGGTTCAGCGAGGTCAGACATCCACCAGAATCAACTCGGCCTCAGGCATCCGTAGCCGCACCACAGTCGGTGGTGATGCATACTGGGGCTTAATCTGAGGAAACCTAGGAAATCTCGGTGCACTGGGAAGTGAATCCTGCAGGATAGCTGCACTCAGGGATACGCTAAACACAATGGTCTGCAACCCCCACGGTCAAGGGTGAACGCTCACCGCTTGAGCAACACGGTTTGTCTTTCTGCTACGGAAGAACTGCAAACGTGTCTGGGGGCCAGCTGCAGAAAGAAATCAGGATGCTACAAACCGCAGAGTGATTTGGAACTCAATTCCACCTGACCCTGTGAACAATTCAGGAAACACCGAACCCTGTTCAAAGAAAAACAGAAAAATGGGGCCATGAAGAAATCACAGCAAGGGCAGATTTGATGCATTCAGATCCTTGTTCCTCTTGTTACGTGGCAGCAGTGCTGGTTGAGTTGACCAGTTAGTACGGGAAAAGGCTACAAAATGTAAACTTCAGAAATGGACTGAAAGCAAAGAGCTGTACATCAGATACACGCTGCATTGGAAGAACTTCTGAGATAGAAGAAAAAGCCTTTGTTCTCTTCTCCCTTTCCTCTTTCCTTTCACTCCTCCCTCCCAGCCTCTCCTTGCACACACCCCTCTTGGCTTATTCTTGTAGGTTAGGTGTACTTCCAATATACTTTTTGTTTCGATCCTTCTACTTCACAGTTTAGTCAAATTAACAACTTAAATTCTATTTGGTAAACAATTTTTCCAAAAGCACTGAAAATATAGAACATCAATGATTACTTATGAGTTGGATGGTCAAATGCAAAATGTAATTTTGGTTACTTTAAAGTCATTTTTGTGATTCTGTTATGTACAGTTTCTCAAAATTGTCACTGTGCATTTGAAAGTAATGATTCCTACAGGCATTTAATTTAATGTGCACTTCCCTCTGCTTGCAGTGTACACTTTTTTGTAATTCAAATTGTCCCTCCAATCTCATTCTACTGTGATTGCTGTAGTTTCTTTCGTACAACGTAGCTAATCCAATGTAATCTTTACCTTTTTAAAAACCAGGATAGAGTATCTAGTAGAGTTTTACATTGTTGATGACAGATAAACAATAAAGTGATGTTCTGGTGGAGGTAGAGTGATATGCTTTTTACTTCATTTTCCTAATCCTTTTAGTTGACACTTGTAAATTCTAGTGCTTCACTTCACAGGGGTATACATATAATCCAAGAAATGAAGGACTCTCAAATTTTTGTTCAACTAGATCTGTAAAGATTTCTGCAAAGTAGTTTTCCTTTGCCATATTTCTTCTATAGATGGTTGTTCAGTAATGCATCCATAGGGAATCTTCCACCAAGGTTTTTTTTAATCAGTTCTCAAAGTGTGATTATGGTCAGAAAAGCCTCTCTAAAAATGGCATCATCTTACTTAGATCAAGGTCCTGCTTGTCTGCTGGTTGTCTAAAAGACTTCTTGCTTGTTTTTTTTAAGTGGGACACCTTTGGGAAAAGACAATTCCTTTTCTTAGAGCAAATAAACCCCGCAGAATTCAGCTACAGCTGCAGAATTGTGAAGGTGCTGATAGCTGAAGCAGAAATGCACCCTGGCATGCTGAACCCAGATAAATTCGTGCAGCTCTGTATAAAAAGTTTCTCTTTTGTAAACTTGATGAATTCATTATGCAGTTGCTGAAAAATGTGGGAAGATCCTTAATGCCATTTTAGTCACTTTTCAGAGTAAAACCACACTTTCAATACAGCATTTTTTCCGTCAAAATCCAAGTATTAAAAGATTTGAGCCAAGCCCACTACTGGCATAAAATTAATTTAATTGAAAGGGTTTGCAGCAGTTCATCTGAGTAGGAAGCTTGGCTGGTGATTTTTGGATAATGCCAGGCGAACTTCTGTTCCTTTCAGTATTTGCACTATGCTGACTGCTCTGCCTCCGCAGTAGGTCTTAGAATTCACTTTCTCCTCTGTTGCCAATTTTTTGTGGACATGCACTTTGAAGTGTAAGAGTTTTCAACAGTCATATGGCCTTCCTTGCACTCTGATTGCCTGATTACCTCTAGGGAAGTCACAGGCTTTGCATCTAACAGTACCCGTGCAAACGCATTCCACTGCCACTGCTTCCTGACCCTCTGCCACGCGCGTCGCAGGAAAAGCCGTTGGAATGTTGCAGTGAAGAACATTCATGTGCAGAACAAGACACTTGACACTGTTGGTCCTTTTCGTTTTTCTCCAGTTAAAAATAACCTTATGAACAATCTGTTGGAGAAGTGTAGTGACAGGAGTGTGGTGTACCTGGTGTTTTGTTTCTTGGAAGCTGGGGGGAAGGGAGGGGTAATGCACTCACCTGTGGCTCATGTATTATACCTCTGCCATCCAGAAATGAAACACGTGTGTGGAGATGGGTTCTTACTGCGTAATTTAATAAAGTTTTAAAAAATAACAATGAATATGTATTTTTAATTTCCTTGCATGCAAAACTGTGTGGTTGTAAAAATTGCAGGGAGGAATAAAGTGCCTGCTACAAACAAATACAAACCAAACCCCAAATTAGAGCAGGATTCTCCAGAGACTTAAGTTTGCATAACTAATGCAAAGGAGACAGCTCAGACGTGCAGGAGTTGGTGGGACTGTCGCTGTCGCCTTGTGTGCTGACGCATTTTTCTTGTAAATGTTGCCAGTATGGGAGGGTGGTACAGTCATGGTGGAACCTGAAATTCAGATTGTGCGCACACATCCTGCTTAGTAAATAGAACTGCATTAGTTACATTCTCTTGAAAGGTGTTTCTTACAAAGACATAAGGGTATTTCCTTTATTTTCAGTAACACTGGTGTTTACTTTTCTCTGCAGTGAGGCACACCTAGAATAGTGCAAGTCTAGAATCACCTCTCATACATACAAACCAGCTGAAGCTATAGAACTCAGACAGTTCAGCTGATGGCAGTTTTTTGCCTGCTGCTTACCTGCAGTAAATGTTAACCAAGGGAGCATGCTATAAAGTAATTTCTCAAAGCCAAATGCCACATACGCTCAGCAGTTTGTTACCCCTCACAATTCTATAGGCTCGTGGTTGAGATGCTCTTGCCCCTTTGCAGATCGAGTTGCTTGTTTGCCTCTCTCCCTTCTCCCCTTGTGTGAAGCCAGGGTGTGACCATGGCTCTGCCCAGTGGGTTGCTGAGATGAGTTAAACTGGAGTCGTTAGTGGGGTCCTAGATTATTTTGGTAGGATAATGGCACTGTCAATACAACAAATTGAAAATGCAGCAGATCTATACAGTTAACAGAAATCAGTCATGGTCTGGTTTTGCTTTGCAACAATTAGTTTTGCCCTCAAGGATTAGTCTATTTTAAATAGTAATGTTCTGTCTAATTTTTCAAGTGTCTGCAAAAAACTCAAGTCCCCCATATAAATTGGACATAAATCAGAGGGAGGGAGCTAGTTTTCCAAGGAAAAAGGAGTGAGTTATCTATAAAGGCATTGGTGACAGTCAGTGCTGTATACTCTCTGGTAAACTCATCAAATAATATTTACCCTGTTAACTGCTTTGAGGTATCTGTGTGAGAAACACCGTATAAACATATTCCTTCAGAAATACTGGAGGGGGTTGGAGAAGCTAAAGCTCTGTTTTTCTAAGCGCTGTAGTCTTTAAGGTTAATTTGCTTCAATTATTCATCAATATGTTCTGTGCCTGGTACATTAGCCATTCTGTTTTAGTACACTCAAGTACTTCAAAGGTTTCTTTGCTTTGGTTTTTTGGGGTTTTTTTTTTGTCATCAAGCTTTTCCTAAAATTAGCAGACACAGTTTATGCATTAAAGAATTTGACTAGGAAAAAGGTTTGAGATGACACCTGCCATCTATGTTTGTTAACATGGTCCCAAATTATAAAATGCATTTTTTTCTTTAGTGGAAAAGTTACAAGTATACAATTTCATTGAAATCACAGATATTATCTACAAGTACTGCTGTGTACATAAATGCATAGCTGATTAGAGCAATTCCGCCATCCATCAGGCTAATTTTTTATTAATAGCATAATAAATGTGTGTTAGGTATGCTGAAAGGGTGGGGGCTTGATATGTAAAATTCATGTGTCTGTTCTAAGTGCACAGAGCAATTCCACTGCCCCTTTTGAAGGTGCTTTGAAGCCAGCTTGGGCATTTAACTTTCTGTGCCTCTGCTTAGAGAGACTCTTGGTGCAGGAAGAAGCGGTGCCATTGCAGCGTGGTCTGTGCCATGCACTGAGGCAAGCAAAGCAGTTGTGTGCAGCTCAGGTGAGGTACAGGAAGGGGGACTGAGCTCCTGCTCATCCTCTGCCTCCTACACCAGGGCTGAGCTTTTAACAATGGAATTTCTACATACACGTATATGTAGGCACACAGTTTTTAATTTTACTGGAGCCTCACAAGGCCTGGCTGCTCAGCAAGGAGGGGTGGGCAGGTGGCAGGGCCCTGCCCTGGCCTGTGCTCCGTGGTGCAATGGTCCCTCTGGCATTTCGGGGCTTGAGGGCACCTGGCAACGCTCACCTGTCCCTCTGCCCCTCTGCCCTATGGAGCAACGCTGAACAGGAGGGAAAGGCATCTCTGCGGGAGAAAAGCTGCAAGGGCACCCGATTTGGGAGCTGGTGTTTGAAAGACTGGCTGAAGATGGTGACACCAAGTGACAGGCTGGAGATGATGGCAATGCCTGCTTTTTCCATTGGTAAGTGCTTGGGGTTTTTGTGGTAAGAATCATATAAATGGATGAAACCAGGAGCTGGCTGATGGTATCAGACAGACAGAGCAGTGCTGCTGCTGGGCACTGCAGATATCCCTGGGCACTGTAATGCATCACAGATCACAGAATGCTGAGGGGCTGGAATGGACCTTAAACACCATCTAGTCCCACCTCCCTGCCATGGGCAGGGACATCTCCCAGGGTTGAACCTCCCTGGGCAAACCTGTTCTCACCACCCTCAGTAAAGAATTTCCTCCTAACATTATCCCAAATTTCTCCTCTTTCGGTTTGTACCCATTTCTCCTGGTCCTGTCACTACAGTCCCTCTCCTTGTAGGTCCCCTTCAGACACTGGAAAGTTGTAATGAGGTCATACTTCTGTATGGCTCCATACTCTTAAAAGACTAATAAAATTACTCCTGGCATCACTTCCTTATGAAAACGCCTTTTGTGTGAGCTTTGCTGTGGTAAAATTACAGATTTTGAGAGTGAACTCCACCATTTATAAGTATAAAATGTTACACGAAAATACTGTTAGCTTTTAGCAGCATGTGAATGAAAGTTACTCAGTACGGAATCTGTTCTTTACATACATTCTTGAGTGAATGTGAGAAACACCCTGTGAAAGACCAAACCATTCAGGACGGACATATGTTTGCTTTTTACAGTGTCCTCCTTAGTCCTTCTCCTTTTTTGTCTCCATCGTGCTGGTGCCAGAGCAGTTTTGGTGCCCGAGATGTTTTCCTTGCTCTCATTATAGCCTTGCGTTGCATCCTGGGCACAGTGATTAAGCTCATTAACACACGTGCCTGAAGCATTTAGAAAGCTGAGTCAGAAACAATATTTATATCCCAATGCCTTTCTCTTGTATTTATTCCCATGCTGCCACAAGTTCTGAAGGAACTAAAACACGTTGTTGGGCTTTGATGTCACCAACAGAATTTGCCCTGTGCTGGGCACTGACGAGGCCACACCTCGGGTGTTGTGTCCAGTTCTGGGCCCCTCGGTTCGGAAGGAACGTTGAGGGGCTGCAGCAAGTCCAGAGAAGGGCAGCGGAGCTGGGGAAGGGGCTGGAGCACGAGTCTGAGCTGGGGAAGGGGCTGGAGCACGAGTGGCTGAGGGAGCTGGGGGTGTTTATCTGGGAGAAGAGGAGGCTCGGTGGGACCTTATCAGTGAAAGGAGGCTGGAGCCGGGCGGGGACCGGGCTCTGCTCCCGGGAAACAAGTGCCAGGACAAGGAAACATAGTCTTTAGCTGCGCCTGGGGAGGTTTGGGTTGGACATTAGGAAGAATTTATGCGCAGAGTGATTAGACATTGGAACGGGCGGCCCAGGGAGGTGTTAAAGAGTCACCGTCCCTGGAGGTGTTTTAAGGGAAGATTCGACGTGTGTCACTCAGTGTCGTGGCGCAGTTGACAAAGTGGTGTTCGGTCACAGGCTGGACTCAGAGGTCTTTTCCAACCCAACTCATTGTGTGGCGTTTCTGTTGGGTTACCGCGGCCTCCCCCGGCCCCGCTGCCCCACCGCCCCTCACGGCCCCTCACGGCCCGGCGCGCGCCCGGCGCC
>VWZT01008683.1:115457-128815 GCA_013397055.1 Pachycephala philippinensis | reverse complement strand
CGGGAGGGGGCGGCCCCGCACGGGGGCTGGCGGCTCTCCCCGGGGCGGGAGTTGGCTCTCACCGGTGGTGTCTCGGTGGTGAGAGTCCCCGTGTGCCGCGGTGACCGGGGCACGGACACCTTCGGACGGGTCCGGCGGCGCCGGGCTCTGTCGGAGGGGCGGCGGTGCCAAGTCATCCCTGCCGTGCCGGGGGTGCTGCGGGGCTCCTTCTCGCCAGCATGGGAGAGCTGCTGCCGGGTTTGCTTTCCCGAGTGCTGTGTTCCTGCATCCTGCAGGTTTTTGCAGATCAATGAGCCGAGCAGCATCTGTTGATGTAGTACCACATAGGTTCTAGTTACTGCACAGGGTTGATACTGTGCAGTTGGGCTTTAGTTGGGTTATACGGCCAGATTGATTTACCTGGGGAGGTGTCACACTGTTGACATGGTGTCTGAGTGGTGGTTTTGAAATCGTGTGTGTGCTTTGAGAAAGCCAAGTTAGACTGTGTCACATTCCCTGCCGTGTTATGGTAGTGGTGACGCTTGATCACAGCTGAGCGTGTGACTTGGCTCGCTTATGTAGCTTGAGAGTGCTTTTTAAGGTTTAATGCAACTTTCTGTCAGCCTTGGATCTTTTAGATCTAAAATTAGCTTTAAAAGAAGCGCTGCTCGGTGTTTCCGTGCCGAGGAGCCGTGCACTCACTGCTGCCCTTCCTGCAGGCACCATGGTGCGGATGAACGTTCTGGCCGATGCTCTCAAAAGCATCAACAATGCAGAGAAACGTGGGAAACGCCAGGTGCTCATCCGGCCGTGCTCCAAAGTGATCGTCCGCTTCCTGACCGTGATGATGAAGCACGGTGAGTCCTGGCCCTGCTCCCCCCGGGGGCCGGGGGTGCTGCTGCGGTGAAAGAAGTAAATCAGGTGCTTGAAGTATTGGTGCAACATAGTTAATTAGCTGTGTTATTGTAGCTAAGTATTACATGCTTCTGTGTCTGCTGGTCTCCTGCAGGTTACATTGGTGAATTCGAGATAATCGATGATCACAGAGCTGGGAAGATTGTTGTCAACCTCACAGGCAGACTCAACAAGGTAGGATTTGTCTTCCTGAATTCAGTTCTCTTAAGGAGGTGTTTAAATGAGACTTTTTTTTTTTTATTTTGTGTTTGTCTGCTCCATTGCTGAAGGAACTGCTTGTAAAGAAGGTGATATTTGTGGAATCTGTGTGAACAAGAGTAGCATAAATGTTATCAGTTAAAAGGCTGGTTAATTTGTCCAGGTTCATAATGAGATGGGTCACTAATTACATTTTTTTAAGCTCTGAATATGTAAGATACGCTTTCAGGGAAGTCTGCTTGCGAGTGCTGTGTATTTCTCTCTTCAAAGGCTTTCTGGCCACCTAGTGCTTTCTCAGATTCTTTGATGTTTAAGCTATCTGGAAGACTTGTCTTAAGAGATAGGAGCTGAGTTGGTTTCCAGATGATGTTTGATACCTGCAGATGTGGAGAAGACAAACCTTTCTCCTGCTGCCAGGTGGGCTTTGCTTGCAGTGAGGGAGAGTTGAGTGTTACATTAATTGGTGCTTGTTGAGTTCCTGGGGAGTATGAGGCATTCATGTGTGTTTTGGAAATTTTTAAATGCTTCTGTCTCACACTACTGAGCTGTGGAGTTCTGTGGTGGCTTGCTGTGCATCATTGTGTACAGTTCAGCTCTTCAAGTGAGAATTGGCTCTTTCTACAAAGAAATAAATTACTTGGTCAGAATATGTAGGGGGCTGTCTCCATGATGAATAAATACTGCATCTGAAAATTGTGTGAGTGTATAAGGCAGATAATCCTGACACTCCCAAATTACTGCAGGAATTACAGTGTTAGGTGTCTGTAATGAGAGTTATGCAGGTCAGATTTGAGGGTAGTGTTCTTTGAACTCTTTCAGGATGATTTTGTAATGGATCTTCCAGGCTACAGCTGGATATAATGTTTCTCTCAGTCGTTGCAATAAGGGAACAGTTGTCTAGTTCACAGAAACGTGCACAGTGCAGGAAGGTGTGCTGCTGGTTTGGTGTTGGGTAGTTGTTGAGAGAATTGGAGCCAGTGAGGTAATGAGGTGGTGGGCTTGGTCAGTAACATGATTACCTTGAAAACGCCAATAACTTCTGTGCATGTTAATTTCTTCCTGGTTAAAATCTACACGGGGTTTTTTTCTAACTATGTATGATGGTTAGAGGTGGAGTATTCCTGAGCAATGCCAGGAATTTTGCTGATGTTGCAGCGTGCTTTTGTGCTCCACCAGGTGTGGGCATTACCTGGGGGGTGTAGCTTCAGCAGCAGTTTAAGGCTGGTGAGGTGAGGAGGAGGGGTGAGGCTGAGGAAGGATGAAGAGGTGTGGGGTGTGAGGGCCCCGGGTGGGAGGAAGCGCCACTCGTGCTGTGGGTAACAAAATGTGTGTAGCAGCACTTGGGAAAGTCCTTCAGGCAGGGAACTGGGATCACAAATGTGCAAATCCATGCAGTTCTTCAGTTTGTAATGGAATCCTCTTTTACAGTGTGGTGTAATCAGCCCCAGATTTGATGTGCAGCTGAAGGATTTGGAAAAGTGGCAGAACAACCTGCTGCCTTCCCGTCAGTTCGGGTGAGTACGAGGAAGGGTCAGGGGTGTGTTGTGTGTAAAAGTGTTACACTCACAAACTGCCCGAGTTAGACTCACCTGGCACCTTTCCTCTGATCAGCCTGGAGTTAAATTCCAGTCTTAAAAAGTCCATCCTCCATGTAATGCCCTTTTTAGCCAGTTTTAAAGGGGCACTGCTAAGCAGTTTCTGCTTGGCTTTGGTAAAATCCTTGTTTCACCATTTCAGTTTAATGGAAAACAGGACTTTTCTCATACTTACTTCGGTTTTATGAATGGCCATTTCTAAATGGGGGAGGAGTTATGTAGGTTACCAGGTCAGTGGAAGTATATTGTACTAGTTGAATTCAAATGTCCTGATTGTGTGCAAATTAATCAGACATGAAGTGATGAGGGACTTGGAGCCTCTGTTGAACGAACCTCCACAGCACAGGCAGTCTTACTATTGTGCAGTGTATCTTTTCTTCACAAAGTGTATGGAATCAAGAGCAGTAAATCCCAGTGCAGCAGGATAGCAGAGCTAGAAGAGTCTCCAGAGCCTCAGCCAGTCTGTCCCATCAAAGGAGGGATTATCAGTTCTGCACTGTTCTTAAAGCTCCAGCAGTAACTCCTGCTTCAGCTGTCCCTGTGTAGCTCCTCTGTGTGTTGTCACTGGGACTTGTAAGAGTATTTATGGAGTGGTGGGACAGGAGTTTCTCAGATGTGAGGCTGTGCCAGTGGGGTGTGTTGGTAATGCAGGTGTTGGCATTAGCAGGGGCAGCTGCTGCAGATGCAGCTCCTCCCCTGCCCCAGGCAGTGTTCAGCGCTGAGGCAGAGATCCAAGCTGAGGAGCTGCCTGGCACTGTGGCACCTCTGCCCACACTGGGGAGCAGTGTGGGATAGAAGTGGACTTGGTCTAGAAACCTTGGAGTTCCTGCTGCTGCAGCAGCTGGACAGGGACTGCCCGGTGGGAATATGCAAGGAAAGAGGCAGAGAGTTGGGGAACAGAAGGCTGGCACTGCCCTGTGAGTGCTGCAGAGCTGTGCTCCTGAGAGGAGCTGCTTTTGCACTGCTGATAGCCCAGTTCTTACAGGAACAGGCCTTGCTGTTGTAACACACGTGAAGTTGGTGCTGTCAGCTCTGCACCAGCCTGGAACAGAGATAAACTGAACATTTTCTCTCTCTTGGCAGGTATATTGTACTGACAACCTCAGCTGGCATCATGGACCATGAGGAGGCGAGACGAAAACACACAGGAGGCAAAATCCTGGGATTCTTTTTCTAAAACTTGTAAAAAAAGAGGATACTAATAAATCGTTCAAATGGACTCTGGTGTTTCCAGTCGGTATTTTAATGACTGAGCACTGCCTGTGACAGTGCTTGTAACAGCTCTTCAGTAGTGTTCAAGTTCCAGCGTCACTTCAGATGATCTCTGGGTACCACACCATCCCTGGCCACAGTTCTATTTCTGTTAATGAGGTACTTCTAACAGTTCCCACTGGAGTGGCAGTTTGGGGTCACTGTGCAGGGGAGTCCCAGCAGGGGAGCTCTAATGCTAAACCAGAGCTAATCCCAGCTGTCCTGCATGGGGTCACCTGGCAGGTGTTCTGTACATGTGTCTCCACAGTTACCTGTGTGGGATTCTAGAGTTTCACCTTTTGGCTCAACAACAGAACATGCCTTGCCAGAAGGTATTTCCTGTTTATGGTTAATAAAGCTGTGGGATGTGGGATTCTGGAATAACTAAGGTGGTTGAAGTTTGATTTCAGATCACAAACTTGTTGCACATCATACAGTGTAAGGAGTAACTGAGGTTGGGAGGTGAATAATTCTTTTCCTTCAAATTTCTACTCTGAAAGTGTTTTGAAACACCAGAATTTTGGGTAGAGTAATTGCCGTGGAGCTGCTTTGTATGTTGGCACAAAGAAACAACTGTGATTTCTTTAAGTTTTTAGAGTGAGGAAATAAGGTGTTCTGAACCTCCAGATAGGGAATATTTAGTATTGAATGAGCTGGTGTTTGCTCCAGGCACGTGACAGCACAGTGTGCTTGATGCAGAGAAATCAAATGTATTTCAAGGCAGTACACGGAGCAGAACACCTTGAGCTGGTGGAGGATGGGGGAAGCAAGCTGGGCTGATGGCACTGTCCTCCAAGAGCCGCTGGAAATGCCCTGCCTCGCCTCACTGTGTTCTGAGTCCTGTCAGGAAGGAGCCTACGGAAATGCAGCAAGCCTGTTTCAGCACACTGAACCAGCTGGTGAATTGTGGTTCTGATACTTAAGCTGGAAACCAAGTTTTCCTCCTTGGTGATCCATCCCCATGCCCACTGTGCCCAGTTGCTTGGGCTGGAAGGGTCCTGCCTTGAAGGTGATACTTGGTCACAAACCCTTTCCCAGAGCCTTGGCATGGAAGCGGCTCGTGAGGCACCGAGTGTGAGCTCAGGAGCTAACCTCTGTGTGTTCAGCCTGTTCCTCTTCATGGGGGAAAGGAGAATGGGATGCTGTTAAGCAAACAGGGCTTTACTCTGGACAGACCTTGCGGTGTCACCTGGTGTGGTGCCTCCTGAGGGCCATGAGAGCCAGCAGAGCTCTGGAAGTGCTACAGAAATGTGGCACCAGCGTCCTGACTCGAGCCTGGCTGGGAAGAGCAGGGGCACAGCCCAAAGCTGGCGTACCTGCTCTGTCACAGCTGTGTGGTTGAGGTCACAAAGTTGGCAAACCACATGTGGAAGCTGAGGGGGCTGATCTGAGGCCATGAGATGATCTCTGAGCTTGCACCTCACTGGTGAGAGCTTTACTCCTCAGCTGCTGGCTGAGGGCCAAGAACTTTGGAAGGTGGGCTTGGGAGCTGACAGGAGAGATTATGACATGCCCTGCAACACAACAGCTTTAAATGGGTTTGCAGGAGTTCTGGCTCTCAGACGTGTAAAACCTGAAAGTGGTATTTTTTTCAGCCTCGGTGATGTTTAGTGGGCTGAGGGCATGTATATGCCTTGGGCAAGCAGTGTGTAGGTGAAAGCATTTTGGGTAAGAAAAGGATTGCTAGGAGGTGGGAGGGAAAACGGCACAAAGCTGAAAGTGCAGCGTGCATTGATCAGGGTGAAGCGTTCAGAGAAGGGGTTTGGTACCTGTGGGGCAGAGGGAACATCAGCGATGGAGGAGTCCCCTGGGGGACAGAGGCAGCTGACCTTCGTGTGGGGAGAGCTGGCACGGTGGGTGACCTGGAGGAAGCCCCTGGGTCACCGAGCTTTGCCCCTGGTGCTGTCCTGGGTCCCCTGGTCCAACACTGAACTGGGAGCGATGGTGTCACCTCCACGTCCTTTACCCCTCTCCTGATCCCCTTGCTCCGTGCCTGGCGCTGCCCGCAGCCGCTCAGGGGAACCCGAGCCGGGGCTGCTCTGCCTGGCACTGCCCGGGGCTGCTCTGCCCGGCACTGCCCGGGGCTGCTCTGCCTGGCACTGCCCGGGGCTGCTCTGCCCGGCACTGCCCGGGGCTGCTCTGCCTGGCACTGCCCGGGGCTGCTCTGCCCGGCACTGCCCGGGGCTGCTCTGCCTGGCACTGCCCGGGGCTGCTCTGCCTGGCACTGCCCGCAGCCGCTCAGGGGAGCCCGAGCCGGGGCTGCTCTGCCCGGCACTGCCCGGAGCTGCTCTGCCCGGCACTGCCAGGAGCTGCTCTGCCTGGCACTGCCCGGAGCTGCTCTGCCTGGCACTGCCCGCAGCCGCTCAGGGGAGCCCGAGCCGGGGCTGCTCTGCCCGGCACTGCCCGGGGCTGCTCTGCCTGGCACTGCCCGCAGCCGCTCAGGGGAGCCGGAGCCGGAGATGCTCTGCCCGCAGCCGCTCCCGCTGCCCGCCTGCTCACGGGCAGGTCAGCGTCAACAGCCCGGTCCCAGGTGGTGGAATGGGGTAAGAACTTAATTTAGTTGTGCAAATGAGTAAATTGCTGGTGACGCCCCGGCGAGGCGCAGCCCCTGGCGAGGCGCAGCCCAGTCTCGGCTCTGCGGTCAGGTCAGTGTTTCGGGGTGCCACTGCTCCTTGTGCCCCGGCTCAAGAAGAGGATGGAGGATGCTCGAACTGCCGTGAATCCAGGAAACACCTACTTGCTAGAGCACGAGGAGGTGTCAACAGAGGGCAGCATCCGACCTGCAATCGCTGGAGATGGAGGGACGCCGCGGTGAGTAGGGGAATACCCTGACTTCTGTGCCCGGCTCCACGGTGAGGGTTTTTGCTGTCTTTGATGCTTTGAGCCTGGTTTAAGGTAATGTGGGAGATGAGAATAAGTGTGGATCCTGAAAATACTGCAGCAGGCTAAGAAGCCTGGGCTGTGACAGTGGCTTGGCTGGAAGTGCACCTTTTCCTCCTCGTCCTTTTGTTTGTCTGACGCCATTTAGCTAATTTAGATTTAAGGCAAGGCTATGTCTTACTGCCAATTAATGTAAATATCCATCTCTCAGTAAATATCTGGATGGATTTAACCACAGTTTAGTCTGGAGAACTATTCTAGTGGAGTCAAGGGGTTTCAGAGGCTGGTGCCCTCCATTCTTGTTCATGCCTCTGATGTTTTCTCTGCTCAGGTGCTGCTCTTGCATTGATGCAGCAATGGGCTGTAATTTTGCTGATCCTCAGGCCAGCCCATCTGATCTGTCGTGTGATGGAGCTGGGGACAGTGATGCTGTTGGTACATTTGTGCTGGGGCAGGATTCAGGTTCCTAGTGTAGTTTAGTTACATTTTATTGAGGGTTTTATCTGCTGGTGCTGCACTTAATCATTGTGGATGCATTTGTGTGGCATTGTCTGCTTTTGGACAAGGTGCTCTAGCAGGGTATGTGACCCCCCAAACTCTCAGACTGCCAAGGAGGTGCTTTTTCCACAGTTTGGGGTAGTGCTGTGTGAGGGCCATGGAAATGGAGAGCATTCCTGTTACTCTGTAATCCATTGCTGTTCCCTCTTGGGCCTTTATAATTTATGACTAGGAGTTGACTTTTTTCGTATTTAATTCACTTGATTTATTGTTCCCACTCTGTGAACAAACCATGCTACACATTCTGCAGAAAACTCTTTTTCCAGGAGCTTGCAGTGCCCTGCTTGTCATCTCTAGATGTCTCTCTTGCCTTAATTTAAGAATATATGAAAAAGGCAAAAGTACTGAAATACTTGGTCTGTGATCTTGGATAGAAATGTGCATGTGCAACACTCCTCCATCCTCACCTCCCCAGCTAGGTTAGAGTGGGGTTGGGCCCTTCATTTGTGGGGAAGAAACGTGGCACAACCATTCCTGTTGTCTTCACTGATGCAAGTTAACTGTGCTTTCAGCTGGACGAGGCTGTCAGCAGGAAGAGGCAAGGGTTATATCTGGGAGTAGGGGAAAAGTGGGTGATGGGTGAGGTTAAAAGAAAAGCTGCTGCCTAAGCCCAGCTCTGGGCACTTTCCCACTCTCATTAGCTCCAGGGATGGAGCCCAGTTGGTGCTCAGTCCACTGCTCTGTCCCATTTTAAAAAGCAAAGTCCAGGAACATCAATGACAACTTTACATTTTTAGTATCTTTACAGATCAGGCCTTTAACTATGAGAATGAAAAAAAAGGGGAGAAATTAAAGGTTATTTTTTCCTTTTCTCCCCACACCTCTGCAATTCACATGGGTGCTTTCTCCTCACTTGCAGTAACATGCCCAGCTGTGTTCTTGCATAACAGGATCCTCGACACACAATCCCCATGTCTGTGTGGGCTGCTAATTAGTGCTGGCCCTTGTTCAGTCCTTGGCACTCATTCCTCAGGGCAGCACCATCAGCGCCTCAGCTCAGCATCTGCACTCCTCAAGTCTGAAGCCATTTTTGCCTCCCTGGGGCAGGCTGTGGGTGCCAGAGCTGACTGCACACCTTGCTGTGTTCGTGCTGGGACCTCTCTTCTGTTTGGGCTGGGCACGTGGATCTGTCCCTCCTGGGCAGAAGCCAAAGCCTTGCTTGTTTTCCATGACTGGTGGTGTATTTCTGTCTCAGTTCTGTTCTCAGTTTAACATTCCAGCCCAGCCCAGGCAGCAGGAGCTGGGGTTTTATGTGAAGCTTTGTGTGTGTTACGTCAGGTGAAAGGTGAGGTGCGTGTTGTAGGGGCACTGAATTAATCTGCCAGGCAGGTGTTTGCTCTGGGAGGGAAGCAAAAATCAGGGGACTATTTTTAGCTCTGAAATACTTTTCTTGAATGACATTCAGTCCTCACCTGCCTTTGATGAGCAGAGAAATAATCCCTGAAGGGAACAGCAGAGGTGCCTGGGTCTGTGCTGGGCTGCTGGCAGCTCCTGCTGTGGCTGTGGCAGTGCTGGGACAGCTCGTGGCACTGCAGCCACCACCCAACACAGGCACTGGGTGACAGAGAGGTGCTGGAGTGCAGGGATGGGCCTGAGCTTGGGCAAAAATGATTCTGAGCCCGTTTTCTTGAGAGAGACCCTGTCCTGTGGAGCTGAGCGCCACAAGCCCATCACACATCAGGAGCCAGCCTTGTTCCCATGCCCAGGCCAAGGACCCACCCTGCAAATTGCTGAATCACAAACCCAGTGCTGGTAGGGGGTGGCTCCAGAAATAGATACAGTGGTAGCACACAACGCTCCCTGATAGCTGAAATAAAAAGAATTAAACTGTACAAAAGTGTGCTTTAATTGCTAACTCTCTCCTGTCTGCTTAAATCACTGGAAATAAAGGTCTCCTCTTTAGTGATGAGCAGTTCCAGGCAGAACAGACGTGATGGGGGAAACATGTTTGGAATAAATACTGATGTGAATGACACTTATTAGCTACAGTGTGGCATATTTATTTCTCTGTAGTTAGCATAACAGCACAGCTTGAAATGAGAAGGGTTCTTTACTTGTGTCTGTGTGTGCGTGTGGAAAAACAACAGTGGGCTGTTGTGGGCAGAATGCAGGTGATGCTGCTGTCCCCGCAGTCAGCTCGGGCTCTGGGGGCTGCCAGCTGCTGTGGCACCGAGCGAGTGCCCCAGGCACCCGTGCTTTGGGCACACACAGCCCTCGTGCCTTCCCTGTGTCAAACGGGACACAAAGGAGAGCAGCGCCGGGCTCTGCTCCTGTCTCGGTGCCCCGCAGTGGCTCTGCTCTGCTTTGGGGGCTGCAGAGCTCCTGCAAGGGCAGAACACCCCTCACCAGCCTCCCTGGGGCTCCTGGCAGGGCGAGCACAGCCCACAGCCTTCCCTGGAGCTGTGTGGAGCGAGAGGGGAGAGGAAACATTCAGCTTGTCTCACAGGAGTTCAGTGCCAGGTGTGAAGGTGACTGGCGCAAGCTTTGCTGTGTCCCGAGGAGCCGGGGGAGATGGGGCTGGCAGCTGGAATGTGCGGGCTGCCTTCCCTCTGCTCCTGGGGGGCCGCTCACCCCAGCCCCGTCCCGCTCTGCTGGGGTTCGGGGGCCTGGGGCTCCCAGGGCTGGGCTGGGGGTGCTGGGGGTGCTGGAGTAATTATACTGTGGTAAAAGTATTTCCTTGCTAGGTATTTGCCTGCCTTATTGTACTGTATTCCTCCACTGCTGAAATGTAAGATGAAAAACCTGGGAGTAACAAACTTTCTGTTCTAAGTCCACTTGATTGAGTGCTTGGTTCAGAAATACCATAAAAGTGCCAGAGCAGAGCTTGAAATATCTCATTACCAGGTGTCAGGCTGCTTATAACTTCCACTCTGGGATTGTGGAGGACTTTTTTTCTTGTTGGTCTTTTAATGAAAATGCCAAAGGGGGAAAAACTATTACAAAAAATAAAAAATGCTGCTTTGATTGAAAATAAAAATGCTGAGGCAGCAGCAACTTTCAGTAGTGCTTGCTCTGTTGCATTGCCCTGACACAGATTATTTCCCAGGCCTGTGGGATGTTGGGAGGATCTGGTACAGGCAGAGTCCTGCTGGATTTTGGGGTGCTGGGGGCACTGCAGAGTGGAGAGAGGAGCAGGGAGGTAATGCCTACAGAGGGAGCTGACAGGGAGGCAAAAACCAGTGCTGAGGGTACAGCACGGGCTTGGCTGCAGCCAGAGAAGGGTCCTGACCAGGGGAGGGGACCCTGGGGGGACCTTGGAGGGTCTTCTGTGGCTGTTTTTGTGGCTGTGACAATGTGGGTGTTTTCCTGGGGTGGAGAAAGCCATGCTCTGGGAGGATGGGCTTGGCCAGGTCCAGCTCACACCGACTTTGGGTGGCATCAGTGGCTCTAGTCCTGGGCTCCAGCAGTGTCTCCCTGCTGCCTGGGGTTTTCCAGAGGGGTGCAGGGTCCCCATTCCGTGCTGGGGAAGGTGCTGCCGTGGCTGGAGGTGTCACAGCTTGTGCACCAGCACTGGGGCACACTGGTGGATGGCTGCTGGGAGCCTGCTGTCCCCTTGCTGGTCCCCAATTCGTGCTGGAGAAGGTGCTGCTGTGGATGGAGGTGTCACAGCTTGTTCAGCAGCACTGGAGCACGCTGGTGGATGGCTGCTGGGAGCCTGTGCCCCCCTTGCTGCCCGTCAGGAGCTGTGCCTGGCACAGGAGGGTCCCTCCTGCCTGGGCACCAACAGAGCTGCTTGAACACACCTGGGAACCACCTGGGGAGTGCTCCAGAGCAGCCTGCATTTGCGGGGCACTCTGTGGTCCTCTCCAAGGCTGAGCAGACTGCTCCTTTGGGCCTGCCAGAGGCTGCAGTCCCCTCCTTTTAGGAACTCTGGCACTTTCCACAGCAGGGAAAGGGAAACTTGGAGACGTGGCAAACAATTTGCAACGGTTAAAGCTACACAAAAAGCATCTTGCACGGAAAATCAGACAGAGCAGGAAAAACAGCACTTACCATCAATATAATGCAGCTGAAATCCCTTTCTTGGAGATAATCATCTCTGACTCCAGCAGTAAAAATAAAGGACAGAAACTGGAAGAAGCCAGAAAACACAGCCGTGGGAGTGAATCTCGGTGAAATGAAAATTAAAAACACAATGAAAAGCATGGAATTGCCTTAAGTAAAAACAGGCAGCTGCCCAGAACAACAGCAGGGATTATCTGGGAAGCACAGGGGCTGTGGGGCTGCACAGGGCTGGGGCAGTGCCAGTGCCCAGCTGGGGAGGCACAGGGGCAAAGCCAAGGGCCCTGCCCAGGCTGCAGAGAGATGGAGATTTCAGGCTTCCCTTGCAGTCCAGGAGACCTTCAGGCCCTTGCCTTTAGCACCCCATCTGAAGGATAAAGCAGTTTATGGTCTGAAGGACCAGGGCTGGTCCTGACTCACCCCTGAGCTGCTGCCCTTTGCTGCCCAGCCTGTGCTGCCCTGGCCTTCCTCACCAAATCCCCCACATTTTGGGGGCCGTGTGAGCCCCATCCCGAGCTCCAGCTAGGGAGCAAGATTTCCCTGGCACAGCTCCAGCCCCAGCAGGCTCTGCTGGCTCAGAGGCAGTGTTTGCAGCTGGGCTGATTCAGAGCAGCCCATGCACAGAGTTATTGTCCCTGCCACGGGGGAGCACGGACTCATGCAAATCAGAGCCACAAAACCGGGCTCCTCGTGCTGTTTCCTACTTCACTTAAAAATAGGTATCACTTTTTAAGTGCTCCAGGAGACGCACAGCCTTTTATCGAAGGATGTGGGGCACGGTGTGGATATGTATGTCTTCTGACTATTTCAGGCTGACCTTGATGTGTTTGTTATGCTAAGTGTCATAAAAATCAAACTGCTAAATTAACCGGCTGCTATTTCCACAACACCAAGGAAGCACCTGGGGCCCTTTGGCTCCCTGCAGACAATGGCTGAGGGAGGCTTATGCAACTCCTGCTCTGCTGGTGGCTGCTCTCCTCCAGAGCTGGCACGGTATTTTTAGATGCAAAGGAGAAGTGTCTCCTAACTATATGCTAATCACATTTTCAGAGCTTCAGCTGATATTAAAATGATTCAGCCGTGTCCTGAATTCACATACTTTTGTTTGTTGCCTTTTGTATGCTCCGTGTAGCTTTTCATATGACTGTGCCTATTTTCAACCAAAATCATGGTTTGGGAGCTGCTATATGACAAAGGATGTTTTTATCCTTTTTTGAAGATCTTTTGAGTTATCCTTAGCCCCAGCTATCTGAAATACAGACTCATGCATATATATTCTCTCTGCAGGCAAAGAACAGAGGCAGGAATAGACTTTACAGCTGTGATTCTCAAATTTTATTAAAGGGCTGCCTGACCTTCAGGGGAAAGGAAAGTATTTGAGAACCATCATATCTGATGCTGCCACCCTGATGTTCATTTATGGCCAAATAACTTCTTGATAGGATTTTTTTATTAGTTTTGCTTTGCCCTTTTGTTTACTCTCTCGCCTGATGGGAATGTGCTCAATAAATGTCTTTGTGTCTCCCATGGCACCCTCGGGCCCAAGCTGAAGGAGGGTCTGAGCCCTCGTGGCCTCTGCCCCGCCAGTCTGATGTGCTGTCTGCCAGGCTGAGGAAAAAAGCCACTTTTCTGCAGAGAATCTGGTGAAATCAGTCCTTTTCTTAGCAAAAAGGTGCCTCATGCTGAGCCCAGGACGTTGTCTGGTGCTCGAGGAGTGTCCTCAAATCCAGTCCAGCATGCAGTAGAGTCACTGTGCAGGATACAAACAGGGAACACAACAGGAGCTCCCTCCTGGGCCACCTCTGCCCACGGCTGAGGGGACACTGGGCCCTCTCCCAGGGATTTAGGGGTCTTTTCCCTGTGCTGAGCCCCCTCTGTTCCCTGTTCTGTGCCCCCTCTGTTCCCTGTGCTGTGCCCCCTCTCCTCTGTGCTGTGCCCCCTCTGTTCCCCGGGCTGTGCCCCTCTGTTCCCTGTTCTGTG
>VWZT01008683.1:54666-99358 GCA_013397055.1 Pachycephala philippinensis | reverse complement strand
CGGAACATGCGATGGAAGTGCCCCCGGACATGCGATGGAAGTGCCTCGGAACATGCGATGGAAGTGCCCACGGGCTCCGTGAGGCACTGATTCAGGTGTTCAGACACTGAGCAGGTGTCCCAGCTCTGATTCCCGTGCAGTCACCGGGCGTTTCCGAGGGGCAGGGGAGCGGCACGGAGCCCGAGCGCTGGGGAGAGCAGCACCAGGCTTTTCCGTGGCAGCCTGGCGTGTTCTGGGTGCCAGCAGCTCTCCAGCACCTCAGAACTGCAGCGTGGCTTTACAGAGCAGCCAGCTCTGCGCTGCTGAAGAGATACCAGTAGATATTCCTAAGGGATGATTCCTAGAAACCTATCCAGCATTGCTGTAAAATGAGGATTTGCGGTTTAATGGTTATCCTGGGAGCAGCTCCAGGAATCCCCCTGCTGCACAGCCACCCTCCTGCACGGGCTCCTGTTCCCCACGCAGGGCTTTTCTCCCAGCTTCTGGAGCAGACACGAGCCTGACATCGTGTTCATCTGTCCATGTACCGTGATATTGCCAGTGACATTCAGTTCTTCGGGGATTTGGGCTGCTGACTTTCAATGACATTAGGAGCAATCTCCATAGCCAGCGTGAGATCCTCCTCTGTGCTGAAGAATATAAAAGAGACTATTGCATTTAATATATTGGAGTACATGAGACACAGCAGCAGTTTGTGTGATTTATGGGGTAGACAAAAATGCACCATGACATGTTCTGTAAATATAAGCACAAACCTACCATGCTACATCCCACTGTAAATTTCATTTACTGCTGAAGTGTCTAAATTAATGAATGCAGGAATAATGGATTATTTCAAGCAATAGGTTCTATCACAAGGTACTTGGTCATTAACACGGGAGCACACTTGACTGTCCTGACAAGGACTTCAGATGATGGTGACATGAACAGAGCAACAAATCCCTCAGGGCATGGCCTGATGCCCTTGAGTCTGCCAGAGGTGATGGGTCCTGGGGAGACTGGAGAAAGGGGCTGCCTTGCTTTCTGTGCTGTAGACTGCCCTCTCAACCACTTCTGCACCTTTCAGAAAAGACTAACTTGCATCTCTCCCTGGATACCACCCCTTCACCTCCCTTTTTTAATGTGTATCAGACACAAGACAGGTGATACCTATGTTGTAGTGTCCGAATCCCCCTCGTATTGGATTTTTAAGTGCTTCTGATCTCTTTTAATCTGGAGCTTGGGAGCAGGCAGAATTGCTCTCAGTTTCTTTGGACAGATTCCCAAAACGGAAGAAACAAATAGGTAGATACATAAATTTTTAAAAGCAGCATTAATTTTTACTGGTGCTGAGGCTGACAGAAGCTGGCTGATGGGAGGCAGTGTGCCACGTCTGTTCTCACGTCTCGCACGAGGTTTGATGGAGCCAGCTGGCAAATACCAGCCAGTCTCCTGAGTTCATAGCTCACCCTGTTTGTGTTGACATTTCTGGCAAGGAAAGGTAAAGAGTTATTCCAGCTGCAATAACCCGGGAGCTCTCCCTCTGCATTTCTCCTGATTTGACTGAGATGAGTCTCTCTCAGTGGGAGTGGATCCAGTGCCAGCACTTGCCATGGTGACAGCCTGGCAGGGGACTGTGGGAGGGGGTGCTGTGGGAGATGGCACCGGTGGTGATCCCATCCCACACCCATAACTGGGCACCTCACAGCTCTCACCTGCCTTTCCTCCCTCCTAAAACCAGACTTTGCTGTGAGCTGGCCCCCTCTGAGCAGGGCACAGAGCTGTGTGAGGTGCTGCAGCCCCCAGGGAGCAGCGGGAGAGCCCTGCCCTGGTGCTGGGGAGGGAGATGCTCACACACTGCTCTGTGAGAGTCACTGAGGGACAGACACTCGTGGGAGCAGCAGGAGAGCCCTGCCCTGGTGCTGGGGAGGGAGATGCTCACACACTGCTCTGTGAGAGTCACTGAGGGACAGACACTCGTGGGAGCAGCAGGAGAGCCCTGCCCTGGTGCTGGGGAGGGAGATGCTCACACACTGCTCTGTGAGAGTCACTGAGGGACAGACACTCGTGGGAGCAGCAGGAGAGCCCTGCCCTGGTGCTGGGGAGAGAAATACTCACACACTGCTGTGCTGTGCTGGGCTGCACCAGTGTCACAGTCACTGAGGGACAGACTCTCGTGGGAGCAGCTGAGGGACCACGCAGGGAGTTATGCTCAGCCACTGCCAGACAAACACCTTCATTCTCTCTGATAAGCAAACAAAAATACTTTCTCATCCTTAAATATGACAGTTCGCCTTCACAGAGAGGAGAGGAAATTAAAAAATTAAAGGAAGCCCAAATGATTTGATTCTCGTGCCAGCATCCTGTGTTTCCTTAGGCTGTGCTCCAGTGCTTGCTTTGTCTGTGCTGTTAATAACACTGTGTTTATCTGGAAGCTGGCTAATTTTATATTCTTGCCTCTTTTTAAAAATTTGACCTTTGGTATTTGAGCTTCCATAGTTGCTGTTAATCTGTTCAATAAGGAAAAATAACAGAAAAGGCAAAAATCATCATCTGGTCTGTCTTCAGTCTTTGACCACCATTTTCTCTTTCAGATGTATTCCCCACACCCTGGGGAGTGCTGAGCCCTGTCTGGGGGAGGCTGGGAGCACAGGGCTCCTCCTGTCTGCACCCACTGCAGCCTTGGGTAGCTGCAAACAGGCTGCCTCTTGTTTCTCACGAGTCCTTCATGTCCTGCCCTTCCCACTGCCTTTGGGACCTGGTGCCTGCATTCAGTAGCCACAGGCATTGTCCAGCCCAGCCTCCCTCACCGAGAGGCCCCTGTGTCACACACTCCCTGGAGCTGTGCCTGGCGTGCAGCTTTCTTACTCAAAACCTCAGGTGCAAGGTGATATTCCTGTGATCAAAGCTGGCCCTTAACTGCCTTGTACTTTGTTATATGCTTTACAACTTCAGAGTTTTAAAGCTGCAGATATTCGAGTGATGGGAAGTTGTTTTTTCAACCCTTTTCTGGTAATTTCACTCTGTCGTTGTGCTTTTCCCGAGCTGGATCCAGACCAGTCCCTGTCCACTGAGTGTCCTCTTCAGAAACACCTCAGATGGTACAAAGTGAACAAACGTAGAGGAGAAAGCTGGAGGCCAGAAAATAATTCCTTTCCTCTCATTTTAGCCATGTATAAGATGAAAGAAGCTTTCCAGCACCTGATGCTTGAATAATTCTCCTCTTTAATGCCTGAAAGCTCTGCTCACCTCCGCCTTGCTGGCTGACTGAACTCACGCTGCCTGCCTCTCCTTCCAGGATGACAGCCAGGAAATTATTACAGAGCAATTTAAAGACTGTAAAATACAGGATGAGCAGACGGCAGGTCACGTCTCCTTCCCACGAACAGCCCATGTCACCGTGGCACTGCCTCAGCCCCTGCTGAGCTGCACTCACCGAGCCCAAACAAGCAGCATCACCAGTGGAGATGGTGTCTGCTGAGGCAGCACAGACCTTACGACTGTGGCAAAGAATTTGGGCATTGGCAAGAAGCTTTAGTGACAATGAGCTTTAAATACCTGCTGTTAAGATAATCACAATAATCTGTCTGCCAGCTTTTTCCTAATGTGCATTTTCTAATTCATTGTGGGAGGCAAAATCCTTTGACTGGTGGAATGAAGACGTGGCACTGTGACTATAATTTACATTGTTAAATAAGTGGAAGGAGCAGCTATCAAAAGCTGAAATCCTACCCAAAGCAGGATAGCTGCCTTCACAGACTAATTTTTTTTTTTAAAGACAAGAAATTAGTGTTTTCCAGAAAGGAATTCCTGGTGGGAGGAGTCCTCAGTTCAGTGAAAGGGATTAAAAAAGTGAATATCCCAGCTGCAGCATTTGCTGTGGTCCTGATCTTTTAGAGTCTGCCCTTGGAGCAGGGTATCTTATGCTCTGCTTCTCATTTACTGCTCTGCAGACTGCTGTGCTGCACTGGAACAAGAGGCTGAAATAGCCATTGTGGTCATTCCTGGCATCCCAAAGAGGGTGTTTCTGAGAAAATTAATTTCTCTTCCATCTAACTGGGAAACTCAAACCGAGCTCTGTCGTGGACTGGCCCTAGGTGCAGCACTCAGGTTGATCCCCCTTATCGTTTCAGCATTAATTACAAAACACCTCTGCTCCTGTGAGCAGCTCTTTGCCAAAGAAACCCGTGTGTTACCTGTTAATCAGCATTAATACAGCACAGCTGGGTGTGTTTGAGGCACAGGGACACTCCACAGTGCCAGAGCCAGGCTTCCTTCAGTACTCATGGTGCTGGAACAAAAGACAGATCTGGGATTCACAGAGAAGGGAGCAGAATGGAGATAGAAGTTTGAGAGGAAAGCATCTTCTCAAAAAAACCTGAGGAAAACACTAAATCTGAGTGAAGCCCTGGGCCCCAGCAGCAGGTCAGCAATGGGCACTGAGAGAAGCACAGCTCCCCAGAAATCATTCCTGACACGGTTCATTTTCAGTTCATGAAGGTGGTTGTTTTTCTGCCTTTCACACCCAAAGCCCCCTCTGTTTTCCTCCCCCCTGAGGTGAGTGAGGGTGGCAGGGAGCAAGGAACCACTTGGCACCCTGGTGCCCGGGTGGCAGCTGGGACCCTTGGTGCACCAGCAGTGCCTGAGCTACGTGAGACCTTCTGCTGCAGATCTGGACAGTGCCCTAAAAACCCCTTTTCTTTGCTTCCCTTTGGGTGAAATCTGCTGTAAGCTCACCTGGAGAGCACATCTGTGCCCTGCAAGGGCTGTGTCTGACACTCCTCTGGGCAAAACCCTGCCAGAGGCAGATGTTTGTGGAGCTGGGATTTGCAGCTCCCTGGTCACCTCTGGAATCGGCTCTTTGAAGGACATTTTCAAGGCATGTTTGTGGAGGCTTGCATTGCTGCTACCCTGTTCGTGCTGAGGGATAAATTGGATTTGACTAGCTGCAGCTGCTTTTGGCACCTTTCACTAGTGCAGAAATTCCCGTTGTGATCTGTGAAAAAATAACCACCAAAAATCCTTAATTTTATGAGAGGTATTCTTGGGAAAAATTTCACTTTTCATATGGGCTGGCTAAAGGCAGCCAGTGGTGCTGTTTATCCAACAGGGAGCATTACAGTTTGCATTTTGCATTGCTAAGGATTGAATTTGCTAAATGGAGCACTTCCCACTGACAGAGCCCGAGTTGGGCTGTGCTCTTTTTTTTCTTTCCCTTGCAGCTGGAATACATTTTTGCTCCTATCACAGAGCTCCTTAGCCCTGTTGAATCTGGCTTAGTGTTTCTCAGGGGACAGAGGCAGGATTACTAACAGCTTCCCAACCCACTTAAGTCTCTCCCTCCGTAACACAAACTCTGGGCAAAAGAGGCTCGAGCAAGGGCTTTGTCCTGGGTGACTTTTTGCTAAATAAGTTAGCAATGCTCCAGTTAGCAAAGTCCCTGCTCCCTGTGGATGGGCTCACACTCACTGGCTCTGCACCAGGCCTGGGGCACAGGGGATGGGAGCAAGGCTCAGGGAAAAGCTGTGCCACGTTCACACCTCAGAGCAGCCAACACCCAACCTGTGGCCTCACAGGGAGATAAAGAAATGTTTTGATCTGAATCAGAAAAATCTGTCATTTTCTCACAGAGAATCTGAACCAGGTGCCTCCTTTTCTCTCTTTCACAGATGAGCAGACAGAATAAGCGGTCCACTTTCAGAGAATGAGCTGACTTTGCCTTTCAAGAAGAACATTTGTTTCTCCTACATTAAATTTATTAATAAATGTGTTTTTCACAGCAATCTTAGTTCCTAAAAATATGTATCCTAGGGTTTGTTAGATTTTTCTGAAGATTTTTGTGGAAGTTGTATGCTGCAGGATCACGCAAAAAGGAGCAGATATATGTGAAACCTTATTGCAGATTCTTCCGGATTAGACTCTTTTTAAAGAAAAATATTTTTCCTATTCCCATCACACCACGAAATGGATCTTTAGATGACAGATACTGGACTCTGACAGGCCTCTCATCCTGTGTTGAGGCTGGTGACAGTCTGAAAGAAATTGCTCATCTGAGTCAACAGCCAGCTGCTCTGCCTCTGTTTGTCTTCAGTGCTAATTTCATTTCTTTGCTCGGTTTTCCTGGAATTGGGGCACGCACACTGACCTGATAAATAACTGAAGCCAGCAATAAAGATAAAGGAAAGTTCTACACTTCAGAGGTCAAGCTAGCCTCCAAATCATATTTGCCCTAATGGAGAACAAATTCAACACTACCAAAAGTCAAATGAATGTTTAGTCACCTGAGAAAATACCATTATAAGTTGAAATGAGCTCTCATTATTTTTTCCATTTTATTTCTTTAATTTCTCCTTGGCTTCTGCTACAAAACTAAAAATAGGGGCATTAGTCACAGGGTACTTCAGAGGCACCCTCAAGGCAGAAGCAAGGTTCTAAGGTAAATCACAGCTGGTGACTCTTAAAATGGATGGAATCGCTTGCATTAGGCCTTCAGGATGCATATTTTCATTTACTTGATTTATTCCTTTTGTTTAAGCTGTGATGTGAAGTGGCACAGGCACTATGGAGCCAGGCTGATGAGGAACTTTATAGTGAGCTGTCAGGGCAGAAAATCCCATTGTGAAGAGATCCTTTCCTCAGGGCTGCTTGTGAGGATGGTGCAGCAGAGAGCTGAGAGAATGATTTAAAAGAGGGGAAAAAAAGAACAGGAGATGGGGAAATAGGCAGGTAAATTACCTGACATGCTGCTGGCACCCAGGCCCTGGGCCACCCTGGTGCACACAGCTGCAGAGCTGGGCAGAGCCAGAGCCAGGGGATCAGAGCCAGGGGATCAGAGCCAGGGGATCAGAGCCAGGTGATCAGAGCCAGAGCAAGGTGATCAGAGCCAGGTGATCAGAGTCAGAGCCAGGTGATCAGAGTCAGAGCAAGGTGATCAGAGCCAGAGCAAGGTGATCAGAGCCAGGTGATCACAATCAGAGCCAGGTGATCAGAGTCAGAGCCAGGTGATCAGAGCCAGGTGATCACAATCAGAGCCAGGTGATCCCTATCTGGAGGTGATTAGGATGTCTCCGTCCCCCACCCTGCTCTCCACAGCAGCTGATTTGTCTCCAGAGGCTTCCCCACCCCACATAAGCTGCCCCTTTGTTTTCTGGTGCCTTGTTTCCCAGTTATATCCACGAGCCTCCCTCTGCCTCCTTACATCCTTGGAGTGTGTGAACTCAAAGGCTGGGAGCTCTCCAACGCAGTGCTTCTGACAGCCAAACCCGTGTCGTGGAGCCCAAAAGGTAATTAATAAATATCTTTTTTCTGTGGTTGCTGATGCCATCAGGTTGTGTTCCATGTCGTGGTACCACTGGCATCCTGGGAAGGACCTCCTGGGTGAGGCATCTTGGCAAAAATAAGGTATTTTATTGATAGATGTGCTTCCTTCTGGAGAAATCAAGGGGCCAGCAGGGCCAAGTAGTACTTCAGTGCTGTGTCTGAGGCTTCCCCTTGCAATTTGTACCTTGGAAATTCCTTACACCACATTTGTTTTGCAAAGCATTGAAAGAGAGTGAGGAGTTACTGTGGAAGTAGATATCAGCAGGGACTGGGAGAAAGCAGAGAACCTTTTATGTATCTCACTGTGCCCCTGTAACATCTCAGCACTCTCCTACCTCAGCTGATACAGGTTTTGTTACTTCTCTGGGCATGTGAGCCTTAATTGGCTGTGGGAACTTTTCCACCTGGTTTGAGTGCAGTTGGGGTTCACGAAGGCAGCTGCAGACCTCAGATCTGCACACAAAGGAGGGGATAGTTTGTGTTCTGCGGGTGTCAATTATTTACTATAGGAGTGTCTTTGTAATGGAACTTCATCTGGTTTGTTCATGGTGGCAAAAGTGATTCTGGATGATTGCCTTGAGTGTTCATGTGGCACAGGGAAAGTGTGGACACATCAGCAGTGCTTGAGTTTCTGTGCCACAAAGCATATGCACACCAAAATAGAGCTGTCAGCAGGTTGTGATGGAGCTGACTCCACTTAAACTGATCTTTTTCACCTGTGCAAGATAGTGTGTGCGTTTTACAGTGAGCTACACTGGATCAGCTAAGTGAGGGCTGTCTTACTGTGTTTTGTGCCTTTTGTTTATTCATTTGTGCTGCCTTTGTAATGGGAATTCATTTGGTAGAACTTTCCTGTGAATTGCAAATGCAAAATCCTCAAAATAAATCCGCAAACGAGTCTGTGCTCCTGTTCCCACAAAATAAAAATATATTTGGAAGAAAATTTTATTTTAGTCAAAATTATTTTCAGGAAGAAAAATCCAGATGATACCATGGTTTTCTTCAACATTAACAGATACTGATTTATCAGACACCTTGGTTTCTGGCCAGCTGTAGACAGAGGTCAGCAAGAGTTGTGGTTTTTTCCTGTTTCCCCCACAAAGGGGTCAAAGACAGAATGTGAATTTCTAAACAAGTGTATCCTTAAGGGAAAAAGGACAAATTCTTTCCTGGACAGGCAGGTTTGATGATTTTCAGTTGTAATGACATGTTTATTTCAGGGCTGAACTCGGCCAAGTGTTCATGAGCGCACACAACATCACAGATGTAAATGCAGAGTGCATTGTTTGGCTGGGGGAGCAGGAGTGCTGCTCCTGGTGTAAGAGCAGCCCAGTGGCTGCCTCTGGGAGTTCATGTGAGATCCTGGGCACTTCTCCATGTATCAGTGGAAGGAATAGCACTGAAAAGGCTGCCTCTCAGATTTTAATAAGGTCTGTGAAGATTGCATTTTGGCTTATAGTACAATATTTCATTTCCCTCAGTTCTTCAGAATCTTTTCTAATAACGCATCTGTGTGTACATTTTGTGGTCGCAAACATATTTTGGGTCACTCAGTCAAGTGGCATTAAAAAGAAAAGTGCTAACAACAAATTTAAAATGCTGCTGGTAGATGGGTGCAATGGCTCATCTGGTAAACAAGCTGCTACTGAAAAAATGTTTCTGGTGCTGGGGATGACAATTATGGCAACTGAGGATGTTGGTTCAGCTCTGTGTCAGCAGTGCCATCAGGAGGCAGATGGCTTTGGGTAATCCCAGTCTGACTGGCCATGTCTGCTCCAACAGCAAAGATAAAGTTGTTTTCCCTGTCCCTGTGTTGGCATAGCCCACACCAATCCCACAGCCTGCTGATAACTGGTAATAAATCTCAAAAACTCAACCATTCAGAGCAACCCCTTAGCTCTCAGCCAGCACTCTTTCTCAGCCTTAGAATTCCCTTGATCTTAGGATGGAGCTGCGTTAGGTGCTGGGCTCTTGTTCCAGCCACGCACTAGAACCAGGTCTCCTGGAAGCTGAAGGCAAGAGAAATTCTTAAGTGGTGCTGATTTTAATTTTCTTCCCAATATTCTGATCCTGGCTGGTCAAGTATTCACTGCACCAGTGTGGCGTTCCCTGAAAAATATTTGCAGTGCTGGGAGAATATTGTGTCAGTACCTGAGCTCAGCAGCCTCTGTGTCAGCACTCCCTGTGGGTGAGAATGGTGCACTCCCTTCCAGCAGGACAGGAACCCAGCAAGGGCAAACTGCATCCCTGAACGTTTCTGTCCCTCCGTCTGCCGTGGCAAATGGTGACTTCAGTGTTTTGGGCTGAAAGCTCAGAGCTGGCCATTGCTGCTTTAACTCAAGGTGTGCAGAATTGAGTAGAAAATGTCATTACTTTTATGTTAAGTGAGTGGAAAAGTGCAAATAAGAGAATATGCAGCAGTTTTTTAACTCTCTTGAGGACAAAATAGATCTGTATAAGCTCTGCTGTAACTTGTTTGCTGGTGAGGCCAAATTCCATGAAAAAACAGCTCACAGAAATTATTTGTTGGCTTTTAAACTTCTCTAAAGGCTCTAACTGCCCAAAGTTTTTGTGCTGACACATTGGCTATAAGCAGTTCCATGCAAGGGTGGCTCAGAGTAAAACTTGTTGGTGGGTAGAATTATGGATTTAATATGTTCAACACCATTAATTGTATCTGCTGTTTACTTAGTGTTTTACAGGGTCACATCATCATCCTAACTGATTTATGCAACAGTTAAGATCTTTTATACTTTCTAACCTTGAACAGGACACTAAAAGGATACACCCCATGTTACCCAGAGGCAGTCAGGTTTGTGCCACCAGAGGCACCTGGGGCTTGTTCCTCCTCCATTTTACTGTTCATGGACACCTCTGTGGCCAAAGCTTAATTTAGGTAATTTTTCAAGAAAAGACAAACTCTTTCTGTGGGTCTGACGAAACAGAATATGTATAAAGAACGACCAAAAATTATTTTAGGCTTAATCAGAAACGTTCAGTTCAGCTGGGAGAACTGACACCCGACAGCCACTGACACTCAGAGGGGAACTCAGAGCAGCAAACAGCCACCAGCAGTTTGGGTTCTCTTTATGTCCACCCTGGGAGCTGTCTGCCTTCTTGAACATATTAAACAGCTGTCAGTAATGAACAAACTTGTAAAAATTAATATGTTTTTTGGATGGACAGTTAATGAGCTGAAGGAGGGCTAAAATTACTGAATAAGTAATCTATTTAATGAACAGTTTGACTCAAAAGTAGGATGCCTCTGTTGTAGCTTGTAGCTGGACCTAAGGGGCTTTTTATATTTTATTCTGGTATACATTGCCTCCAGTATATTTTAGTGCTGCAGCAGATTTGTGGCCTTTTGAGCAGGATGTGAGCAGTTAGAGAATGACAGCAGCAGAAGGAAACAGTGGGGTTAAGTTCTGGAGCAGCACCACTGCAGCCTGGACACAGCAAGAATAAAAAGGGGATTGGACTTGTAACTGCAGTAGCAAAAACATCCTGAAGGCTGGTGGCAGGGACCTCACACGCCATCCTTCAGGCTGTAAATCAAACTTTATTAGAGGCTCAGGTGAAGCTTTTTTGGAATGAGAACAGGAGCTCCTGTGTCCTGCTGCAGCCTGGGTGGGTCTGAGGCTGTCTGGTGTCTTGTGGCAGGACCTGTGCAAGGAGGCTTGGTGTGTTTTGGCAGTTCTTGTGCACATTTTACTCCTTGTGGACCCTTCCAGGGCAGCCACGGTGCAGCCACGGACAGCAGAGCACCATGCAGAGGCAGCTTGCCTGCTCTCATGACAGGTTGTTAATAATCAGCTTTTCAGAGGTGTCTGGGACCGGGCAGCAGATGCTTGGCGTGGCTGGTGAATCTCAAACAGCAATTCCTGTGCAGCTTTCAGCCTTCTTGTGCTTAAAGCTGGATTTTTGGGAGAAGAATTTAGATTTCTGTGGATTTGCTGATGCCTGCAGTGGTGTTTCAAAGGAAATGGCTGACCACAACTTGCACACACAAAGCAGGCAGAGCAAATGCACAAATAAACTGTGATACGGTGCCAAGGGAGCCTCCTCCCATCTGCAGTGTGTGCAGGGGTACAGCACTGCTGCTCCACAGCCTCGGGAATGCTCCTCCAGGCTGCTAAACAGGGCTAATGCATGATTGTTTTGGTGATTAAAACCACGTAGCAGTTGTGGACTGTTGAGAGAATCAGGTGCCAAGAAGAAAATGTCCTGACGGGCTTTTAGGCCCGAGTGCAGGGCAGCCTTTGGAACTGGGAAAGGGTGTGTGAAAGAGCAGAAAACAGATCGATAAGGGGCTCTTGGGCAGGAATGTTTGGTGCTGGTTAAATGGTCAGCCTGCAGGGAGCTAGAGGAGGAAACGCTGTATGCAGAAGGATGAGGACAGCTGTTACAAGAAAAAGGGATTTAGTTGTTAAAAGCAGGACCATACCCAAATCAAAATTTTTTTCATATTAAAAAAAAAGAAGAAAACCCAGAGTGAATAAAGCATCAATTTCCCTACATTTTAAATGAGATCTAAAAAAGAACTCAGTAATGGCATTGGTTGCCATGGTGTTTAAAGGTGCAGCTCCACAGACACTTCAAATAACAGGAGATGCTTTTATCTGCCTATGTGGCTGAGTTAATTTTCATCTGCTGGAATTATTCATTTAGTTTGCTTTAATTATTCTATATTGGCAGTATCGTAAAGGGGCCTGATCCTGCCATCTTAATACAGGCAGGACTCCTTCTGACTCCAGAGGAAGAAAGAAATATCAGATGCAAGCTGAACTACTCAGGAGATGCAAATGGGAGTGCTGTGGCTCTGGGTTTGCAGAGGTGCCCCAGAGCTCTGTTTATGCAGTGGTTAGGGCAGAACTGGGCAGGGGAACATTCCCCAGGCTCTGGGGTGTGAAGGTGCATGGAAAATCCACGGAAGAGGTGCTGTGTCCTGCCAGCCACAGGCACTGCTGCTCTCCCAGCTCTGTTCAGGGGACTCCTGGGGCTGTGTCCTGCCAGCCACAGGCACTGCTGCTCTCCCAGCTCTGTTCAGGGGACCCTTGGGGCTGTGTCCTGCCAGCCACAGGCACTGCTGCTGTCCCAGCTCTGTTCAGGGGACCCTTGGGGCTGTGTCCTGCCAGCCACAGGCACTGCTGCTGTCCCAGCTCTGTTCAGGGGACCCTTGGGGCTGTGTCTTGCCAGCCACAGGCACTGCTGCTGTCCCAGCTCTGTTCAGGGGACCCTTGGGGCTGTGTCCTGCCAGCCACAGGCACTGCTGCTGTCCCAGCTCTGTTCAGGGGACCCCTGGGGCTGTGTCCTGCCAGCCACAGGCACTGCTGCTGTCCCAGCTCTCTTCAGGGGACTCTTGGGGTTGGAAGTTTCTCTCTTGTGTCCCACCAGGTTTTGCCCCTGTTTTGCTGAAGCAGCAATGTCCCCAGCTGGGCCAGGGGACAGCCTGGTGAAGCTCACAAACCCTGTCCCTTGTTTTACTCGCCCCCAGCCCTGCCCCAAACAGGCTTTTGAGCTCACTCCTTTTGCATGACTTCTGTGGCACCGGCAATGGTTATTGACCAAATAAAAAGGCTCCTGGTTAGACTGCCAAATCCCAAAATCGCTGTTAGATTGCCAGATCCCTGAACTTTGAGTTTTGAAGTGCCGGGTCTCCCTTGGCCTTCAGTGGCACCTGCTGGGAGGCTGCTGGCAGCAGCACGCCGTGGGTGGGGTGAAATCCCTGCTCCTGCCCTCCGGATTGCAGCAGCCTCCTCTGCCCACGGGGAGCCTGCAGCTTGTCTCAGCTCTTGGCTCATGAGCACAGTGCCTGGATCCTGTGCCTCACCCCCTCTGTGCCTGCCCAGCTGAGCTCCCCCTGTGCCCTTCTCCTTGGGCTGAGAGCAGCCATCGGTCCTGCCACTGCAGCTCTGAGCACAAACACCTCTCTCCTGGGCTTGGCTTTGCTTAAAACACAGGAATGACCCCGAAGAGGAAAAATTAGGAACTGATGATGTGGGACGATGCAGCCCTGTGTAACTGTAAGGTGGCTGTCGTTTGAAACAGGATATCAATAAATACATTTATAGTGTTTTCTCTCACAATAACAGTTGTCACGTAATCTGCAATGAAATGGCATTCAGAGTCTCAAGATCTTTCCCAGCACCCTGTCTATGCTTTATTTTATTGATGTTTTCCCTTGTTCCCCTTAGAAGCATGAGTCAGGAACCCTCTGTTATTAAAAGCAGTCCCAGTTGCACATACCTTTCATTTCCTTTGGATTACATTAATTGCCTGACAGCTAAAAGTGATCTGGGTTTTTCAGCCTTCAGCTCTGGACCGCAAGAAATATTTACCAGCTACAGCAGATTTATAAAGATGCCACTGAGATGCCTTGAGACTAACAATCAGAAAACACAGCAGCAAAACAACACTATTTTTCAAGGTTAAATGCTCAGAATGCTAAAAAAGGAATTGCACATAATAAAGCCAAACAAAGGCTTGGATTCAGCCCATATTTTCTTCTACTTGTCTCACATAAAAAGAAAGGTGCCAGTGGTTTAAAAATGATTGCATAGCATCACACAACAATTAGAAATTTAATGAGGGAGCTTTAGTTTTAATTTAGTTTTGGTTTTGCAGTTCAGGTGTCTGTCAGTGCCAGCCCCTGCCTCTATTGCAGAGTCATTTCCTCGTCACGCCTCCCTGGCTCCGTGTCTTTGTGAGGCTCCTTTAGCTGAGAATGGCTGCATGATGCTAAATAAAGAGCAGCTAACTGAAGGAGGGATTGACCAGGCTGCTGTTAGCACTCTGGAGCTCAAACCTGTCCTGCCTGACTTTGCACCAGTCGTTTGGTCTCCGTGCACCCCTTTCCCAGGTGTGAAGTGCAGGTAACAGCACTCCTCACTCACGGGAGGATAGCTGCTTTGGGAGGTGCCCAGGCACTGTGATAGCAGCATCAGGAAAGGGCTTTGGGCAGAGGAAATACCCCATAGGTGTGTGCTGGGAAGGCAATGACATTAAATCTGCAGGCTTAAATTCATCATCAACTTTGCAGCTTTGTTTCAGTGACAAAAATAACAGGCCTGATTCTTATTCAGCCATGGTTATCACTTCTTGTGTGTAAAAAGACCCATCTTAAGGCCCTGCATCACTGGCAGAGATGCTGCTCTTGGGCCATGGGTGTATTTGGGTCTTTCCCTCCCTTGAAGCAGGGACTGGGGTTCCCACATACAGAATATGAAGATGTTCCCTGCCTTGAAGTGACTTTGTGCTTGCAAGTGAAAAACTGAAACTTTAACTTCAAGAAATAGATGTTTAGTGATCTCAGTGTAGTCTGTAAGTCAAAATGCAATGCTCTGTGTACAAACACTATAGAATTGAACCATTTAAAATTGGTGTGCAAAGGCAGCAGCAGCCATTCTTTAGTTACTCCCAATGAGAAGAGGTGATATAAAGTGTTATGAATTCTTGTCTGAGTGACCTTGTAGCAATTGTTTGTGTTTGCCAGTGTTTCAGGTAAATGCTGCACACTTACATATTTATAGTTTATCATCATTTGAAGGGACAGGCTTGCTCACAGGGGATGACATGTGAAGCAGCACGCCTGACCCATCCTGCAGATCTGAGAACCAGGGAGAAGTGAACTCCCAAGGTCAGTGGGGGTTTTCAGTAACAAAGGTGTCCACATCCTGGAGGTACTGGTCTGAGTTTGGATGCCATCAGCACAGATCGGCAGCAGCAGGGAAAACTGGAACTGGTGATCTTCTTCTTCCCATCAGTGCCTCCCTCTGAGCCCCAGAGAGGCTGCTGTGGGCTGCCAAGCTGGCCAAGCAAGGCATCTTCCTGGCATAGACAGAACTGCCCCCAAAGGCAGCTCAAGCTTCCTCAGGGGTGAGGAACCTGTGGAACCCTTTGCTGGTCTCTGAACTACATCTCTGCAGCGCCACAAGCCCGGGCTGGGAGCAGCTTTGGGTACCACCTTAACGAGGAAAAAGAGAGGTGCAAAGCTCCACAGTGCTTTAGCCTTCCACTCATGACAATTGAGACACCGTTGGCAGGCACTGCTGTCCTTCCAAGCCTTCCCTGAGATTTTCGTTTCCCCGAGGAGGTGGGTTAGGTTCAGTCCCTTTGCTGGTGGTTTTCCTGCGAGGTGCAGTGCCTGCAGCACGACAGAACAATGGGCATGAGCAGCAAAGAGGCTGCTGAAGGCAGCCAGGACAGCTCGGGGTGTGTGCCCTGCTCCTCAGCAGCTCCCTGAGGCAGGAGCTGCAGGTGCTCCCAGCAGGGCAGAGGGGAAAGCTGGGCTCAGGCTGCTTGCAGCTGGGCACAGAGGGTGGGTGGTGCTGGCAGAATCAGAGCAGGGTCAGCCCTCACCCATCACAGGACAGAGCAGCTCACAGGGAGCTCTGTGCTCTGGTTAACATCTCTGTGTGTGTGTGAGGTATATATCCCAACTGTTTCAAGGAAATACATCAGTACTATGAATTAGAAATGCCTACAGGGGCGTGGAATTTTGGTTTGAACTCTTGTATAAATTGCAGATCTTATTAATTTTGTGTGGGTATATCATGTTGTGACTCCAGGTCTATTCTTCTGTAATGAATATGGAAAGCAGATTTTCAGTGCTCAATGCACTAGAACATCACACCTGTTATTTTCTTATTTTCCTCCCTCTGCCTTTCAAGTTGGAATGAAGCCCTCTGCCTTGGAAATGTGTCTCTGTGTGGGCCTTCAAAGCCTAAGGCTGGCTGCAATAATCCTGCTATATCCATTTTTTTAACCCCTGGAAAGAGCTAATCATGTGAATCATTGCTCATGTGAGTCTGCAGCACTGATTTTGTCATTGTTCTCAGTCCCAACTTTCTCTGCTTTTGATGATTCAACTCAAACTCTTATCACATGTTCACATTTAGGGAAAGGCTTTGGGGGACTTAAATTCTTACTTTAATCCTACCTCGAGCTAACAAAGTACTCTGAACCTTTGGAACAGAGGAAGAGAGAGTGTGTGTGTCTGCGTGGGCTGACCTGCTTGAGAGATTGTTTCTTCAGGCTTTGCCTTATCTGTTTACAGATTCAGTAAGGCCAGAGAGGATTATACCTACTGATCTTTGGCTCCAAATGTCTAAGTCATCTTTAAACCAGAGGTGCCTTGGCGGTAGACAAGGGAATTGAACCATTGCTTTTGCAAATACACTTAATATTGTGTGTTTACCACATAATTCGCTGTTAAAACAAATTGCTTTCCAGATCAGGTACTCGGGAAGAGTGTTTGTGTTGAGGTCTGCTCACTGGGGACCTCCATTCTGGTATTTTTTGTTCACTTGTTCTGTTAACCTAAAACCATCAGCTAAGTTGTTTAATCCCTGTGTATTGGGGGAGGAAATGGTCCGTAAGTTTTGCACAGTTAATCAGAAGTCCTCTGAGGCTTTGCAGAAATCCCTGAGGTATCCTCCTCCTTCAGTGGCACAGCAGCAGCAGAAGAGTGCAAGCAAGGGGCAGAGATGCCAGGGAGAGGGTGAGGCTAGGGACTGTCACCTGTGGGACAGCAGTGGGGGAAAGGAGCAGTGAAGCCCTTGAGTTCCACAAGTAAAAAATACCAGGTGTTTATTCAGTACATTTTCTCTGCTTTAAGAAAATTAGGGGAGGGTAGGAGATTAACTCTCCCTGTCTGAGAGGAACAGGGCTCCAGGGAGAAGAGACTCAGTCTCCAGAGCAGCCCTGAGATGTGAGGGCTGGCTCTGATCTTCCCATGAAGGTGAAGAAATCATCCTTCCCATTCTGAAGCAAACCAAGTGAGCATCTCACTGAACAAATTTGAAGCAAATAGCTAATAAAATCTAAAATAAATGAGATTACTGAATCAAATCATAGAATGCAAAATATTTGTGTAATTGTGTAATTCAAAGCTGTTGCAATATTAATGAATTTTATAATAGAATGATTAAACACAGGATTCATTTTCATTTTGCAAATGTGCTTAAGCCTTTAATCTAGCAGGGTATTACAACGTAGGTAAATTTTGTTAAATCTTTCTGTGAAAGTATTTTATTCAAAAAAACACAAATACAAACCTCTTCCTGTTCAAAGCCCTCCTCATCACTCATTGTTTTCTTTGGTCTCCTTCTCATTGTTTTCTTTATTCTGCTTCTTCCCATTGTTTGTGGCTCACCTACTGAGGATAAAATGAGACAATATGCACCTGCCACACTGAGCAGTGTGAAACTGAGGATACAGCTCAGCACAGCTGAAGTCCAGTCGCCCAAAGCATCCTCTTGTTCTAATCCTGACTTTTCTTCTCCTGCAGTCTGCTATAGCCTCTTGCATAAAGAGGTTTTTCTCTGAATAATCTTGCTGTTCACCACGAAGTGTTTCAGGAGCAAGTTCCAGTTTAGTGGCAGGAAGCGTGGCAAAGGGCAGCTGCAGGAGAAACAGAAAAATCTTAACTCAGTCCTCATTTATCTCACCCCTATTTATTTAAATTTTGTTTATACATGCTGAAAAGCCAAGTGGTTTTTTTTCCTATGAGGTTTTTTGATCATCTTCTCTTTAATAGTTTAAAAAAATGATGCTCAAACACCTTTATGCTCCTTTCAAACCTGAGGAAAGCTCCAGAACTTCATTCCAGACTGAGCAAAATTGATTACTCCTATCTTCTGTCTGGTAACTAATGGAGCCTTGCTCTGAGTTGCTCTACAGAGCTTTTGTGCTGCTGTAAATCACTGCTGTTGTCAGGGTGGGGAAGTTCTGAGCTTTGCTGCTCAGCAGTGCAGGGCTGTGGGCTCCTCCCGGGGCTCCCTGGGCTTGATCCCGGCGAGGAGAGGCACAGATTTCCTGGCTGCAGTGTTTATGTCAGCACATAACACAGGCTGCTGTTTTATGCTCTGTGAGGGGTAAGGATGAGGCTCTCCAGCCCTCTGAGCACCCTTCCTATTGTCTGTGTTTCACTCTGCTCCTGCCAGGCCACGGAACTGGAGCAGCGTGTGGAGGCATCTCTCCTGGGTGGTAAAAGGAAACCCAACATCATTCCAACCCAGATGCTTTATTCAGCTTGAAATGAATAGCTAATTTTATTTTCAAATGATCTAAGCCTTTTACTTTTTGCTGCAAAAAAGAAAAGAATAGAATTTCTGTGGAATGTGATATCAGTAATGAATCTTGAAAATATAAAGTAAGGCCAGCAGGCTTTCAGTGTTTCTCCTTCTTTGATTAAGTGCTTGCTGAATTCAATCCAAATGTACAAAGCATGAGTTTGCTGTTAATTCAGTTTCCCTTTTGCCCAGCTTACAGCACTGAATTAAAGGCAGTGGTTCAGTGCCTGCTAGCAGCAATGAGGAGGTCAGGAGGAGTCTGGGGCTGCTCCTGGGTTGTGGGGACAGAATTCAGGGTGAGCCTGGCCGCTGCAGAGCTCCTCCCTGTGCAGTGCCAGCCTCCTGTGCACCAGGCTTTGGGCTCAGGGTGTGATTTTGTGGTGTTTGTGTCTAACAAAGCCCTGGCACTGCCTGTGAGCTCTGCCCAAGCTCAGTGCTGGGTGGGGTCTGACTGCAGGGTGATGTTTGATTTCCCTGTCCCATCACTCAGGGCTGTGATAACAGCAAATTCTATTTCCCAACAACGATTTTCTGAAATAACCTTTTCCTTCCCCCCTCAAGCTCGGTTTTGCACAAGAAATTACACAAACTAGTAAATGAATTGCAGGAACAGATGGGGCTAATTGCACCTGTCTGACAGTGCAAATTTTAGCTCTCTGAGCCTTCAAAAGGCTGTGGATTCAAATCACAGTCTGCAAAACAACTGATGGAAAGCCTCTCTGGAAGTCAGGTGTTTGCTGGGTGTGACTGAGCTCTTCCTGAAGCTGTTAAATCAGTGACAGGTGATGAGCACTGCTGGAAACTGGGCCGTGAGAATTTCTGTCTTAGCTGTGAGAACTCTCACAAAGAGGCCTCTGGAACAAGGAACCCACCCTCAAACACAGCCACCACCTTCTCAGTGCACAAATGCTCGGTTTAGATGTTTTCCTTTCCACACACACTTTGCATCAAAGAAGTATTTGAACATTCCTGTCATTTTTTGCACTTTTCCTCATTGTGTATGCCCACCTTGCCTCTGCAGTTCTGGTTGGGTGGCTTTGTGTTGTTATTCTCTCCCAAACCAGCAGAGCCCTCGGGTGGGCAGCGTGTCACTCACGGTGCAGGTGAGGGGTAAGGATGAGGCGGGAGAAGGAATTGTGGAGGTGGGCACCAGAGCAGGGTCTGGACAGACTCAGGGACCTGGGAATGGTTTGAAGGAGGCCAGAGCAGTCAGGCAGGGATTAGAGAAAAGCAATTGCGAGGAACAATTTGCGTGCAATTCCCTTCTCCTTGTGGCCAAAGTGGTTCTTTGGGGACACAGGAGTGAGTGTGAGTGGGTGCACCCTGTGACTGCAGGACTGTCCCCAGAGTGGAGATGTGTGGCCAGCCTGAGGAATGGCATGGAAAGGCAGAGGTGAACAGGGCACTGAGGGTGTTGGGATGATGTATTTGTGCAGGGGATTTTGGGGAGTGAGGAGGAAGAGTGATGTGAAATCACCAGGCAGCTGCCCGTGGGGCCAGACTGAGAACACCTTTGTCTCCTGCACTGGCCATATCTAACCTGATATCTAACTATTCCCTTGATGTTCTGTGGTTTCCTGGCAAGGGGATGTGTTTCTCTTTGCTATGGTTTGTGTGATCCTTGCTGAAGTTCCCCTGGTACTTTGATTTTATTGACAGCACAGTGAGACCTAAGAAACAGTCAGTCTCTCTCTCAGCCAGCATTTTCCTAGCCGTGGAAGCAAGCATTTGTGTAACCACCAAAATCTGGCTGTGGAAATCGTGACCTCATTTGAGATTATTTCATTTCACAGAGCAGATGCTGTGCCTTTCTCCATGGCAGTGCTAATTCCTCCTGAAACGCTGTCCCTCAGAGCTGTGCTGCCTCTGCTCAGCCCGTGGGCTGCTGTTACAGCTGGAGCTGCTGTGAGCATTTGGGTGATTGTTCCCTCATTCCCAGGCCCTGGCCCCAGGGCTGGCTGTGTCATCCACACTCTCATTTGGCATGAAGATGTTTTCCTCTCAATTCCCTGCTCGGATATTCACCACTGCACTCTGGCCACAGGAAGGCAGGATTGATGTTTCCTCTGGATGTTCATCAGGGTGTCACAGAGGAAGCTGAGAGTGAAGGCTGGAAGGAGCCTCGAGAGCCTTTGCAGCCCAAGGTGCTGCTCTGAGGAAGGATGGAGTCAGCCCACACAGCTCCCACGACACATCCCACTTTAACTGCTCTCCACAGCTGCACCGAGGGCAGTTTTACATATCCAAAGGCAGCGGATCTCAATCCCCTACTACCTTAAGAAAATATTTTTCTTACTATCCAAAAAGACCCTTTGCTGCTAATAAAGCCCATTTTTTTTCCTTATCCTTTCTTCCTGCTTCCTCAGCCACTAGGGCAGAATATAATCTAGAATTCATCATCCTTTAATAAGGATATTTAATGTACAGAAAGATTATCAAGCTGTACCATTGGCTTTCTTTTTTGTAGATCAAACAAAGTGAAGCCACTCATTAGTGCTGATTTTCCCAAATCTTTCCCCATTTTGGGCTTTCCCAAAAAGCTTAAATCTCAGAGGAGGATGAAAGGTGAATGAAACATCACTTTTCTTGGTTACTGGACCCCATTCATTTAAACTAAGACTTCTTTTTCTTTTCATTTTGGGATTGTTGAACCTATAAATATAAAAGGGAAAATCTGGAAATGTGAAACTCTCGCAAACTGGAATCTGTCTGAATTCGTATGAGCTTTTTGACAAGCAAAGTTTGAGCAGCTCATCTTCCCATGCTCCAGCTCTCTTTCAGACCCTGCAAGAAAGTTACTTAAGGCAAGAGTTATTTTCTTACTCAGCTGGCTCCTTTTTGGAGCCTCCATCTGCAGGTGACGCTGTCTGTGAGCGTGATGTCTTCTTCAGCCTCCTCCTTCCCTCTCAGCTCTGTCCTGGGCACTGCCAAAGCCACTCGCTTGTTCCTTCACCTACCCATATCTGCTCCTTTTGGAATGACAATTTAAAAGCAAAGAACCACACCCCAGCTCTGGTAAAGGCAGGATTTTAACGCGGTGGATACCATTTTCCATTCTCTGTGGTGGAATTCCTTGAGCATCCTCATCTGCAGGGCAATCCTGAGAGCTTTACCAGCTGCAAACACACTTTCTGCTCCCTGAGTGCACTCTGGGGGTCCAACCCTTCTGAGCGACAGTGATGGATAGCCTTATCAGTAATCCTCCCACTGCATCCCCTGGATGCACCACGGAGTACTTAGAAAATTCTTTGCTGTAGAGAGAAACAATTATAAGGCGTTTTTAGACCGGTGAATGGAAGGTTTTTCACAGCTGGCAGTCCTTATTTATGACAAGTAATAATTGCCTCAGCTGAAAAACGACTCTGAAAAGGAAAAAGAAGGTGTTTTTAAAGGGAATTTGGTGCCCTTGGATTTGCACGTTGGATTCTGCAGGTACTGGGTCGCTTCAAGCAAAAGAATGCTGAGGGGGATGGAGTGGGTCTGCAACGAGGCACTGCCCCCAGAGCTGCTGCCAGACCTAGAGAGGTGCAGCCATGCCTCCACCGGATGAGGACTGAAATTAGTGGATTTTTTTTGTGTTTGTGTTGTTTTGTTGTTGTTGTTCTGGGGTTTTTTTGCAAGACAGGGATGAGGGTTCTTGGGGTTGGGTCTCTCTAGAACATCTGGGTATGAAAGAGCGTGTGTTACACACCAGTGTGCAGATCCCCAGGCTGAAGAGGATATAATTACAGAAACTCCTTCTGAAATTGAAAGAACTAGACACCAACATGATACATCAGCCTCCAAGCCTGTGTTTTCTGTTACAGAAATGTACGAGGTTTGTTTGCAGCTAATGGATACATCTCAGTCACTCTCGTGTAAATATATGTTGAAATTCAAAAGACCTAAGCTCCTGTGGCTTCACACAGTTTTGTTTTTTTTCCCAGCATCACTCTTTTAAACTGCAATTTTCCTTGAGAAATTATAAGACTTAAAATATATCTGTAATGCTGTAGGATTGTAAATATCATGGCCTTTGAATCTGGACTCAGCAGAACCACTGTTTCTGTGTATTGTTTCTCAGTTGGATGGGTTCTGTGAGTACTGTTTAAAATATAACACATTTTTAAAGTGTCTTGGCAAATACTTTCATCAAAAAATTTCCCAATGAATCACCTGACAGAACTCACAGCCAACAATGAGCAAACAGGGAGATTGCTTTTCAGGGTGGAGGTTTAACTTTCTCCAGTTCTTTTGTCGAGCTTCTCTTAGTGGGAACAGAACATTTACCAAGGCATGTTGTCCACAGCATCCTGTAACTTGTAAAGGTCTTTTCCTTGCTGCTAAAGACTATTTATTTTTGTGCAGAGAATGTTACATAGCCTATTCTAAATGGGAATCACACTTTTTATATTTCTTTGCTGTACGACAAGCACGGGTTCCACACAACCTTGGCTGAGAAGGGTCCTGCAGCTCCTTGGCAAGGAGGACAGAAAAGAACTGCCAGGAGAAATGCAGGAATGCTCAGGGAGCAGGAGAAATGCAGGAATGCTCAGGGACCAGGAGAAATGCAGGAATGCTCAGGGAGTGCCTCTGCTCCGAGGCTGCAGAGCCTGAGCTCCCAGGCATCACCAGTCTGACTCTCTCCAGTCTCTGCTCTGCCTCTCCGTGTGCATGGGCACCGAGAAAAGGAAAAGATCAGAGTTTATTGCCTTGGCTGTGGCATCTGGGCTGATAACATCTGAGAAGTGGCTGGCAAGATGTGAGCACCCAGTGAGGCACTTGGCTGCTCTTTTGTTTAGACTGTGAATTATTCTCTGCAGATCCTGCATCCCATCGTGTCGTATGATGTTCTGGGCAGCATTTCAAGGCAAATAAATAAATAGAAACAGTAATAATTCCCTTGCACTTTTCTCTCAGCTGCAGGATTTTGGGAACCCCCAGTACAGATTTCTTCTAGGTCTTCAGTTTCCAAAGTGCCTAGAATAGGGAGAAGAAAAACAAGCAGTTGGCTCTAATGAAAAAAGGACAGTTAAGCTTTCCATTAGAACTCGCTCAGACAAAGCCCAAAGCACCCCAATTTCACATCACTATTAACAAACCCTAACAGCAGGCAGCTTCCTGGAATCTGGGACCCTTTGGGCTCTTTAGGAAGAGGTCAGCAGGACTTTCCACATGCTGTAACTAATATGTTCTCTGTGCTTTCTTGGGCTGAGGCCTCTCATCATTGTTTTCTGCTGACACCTTGGAGATTTTCTGGATCTCTGTGTTCCATTGTCCAACTGAGTATTTCCAAAAAAGCCATTCTATTGACAGTCTATCAGGGCTGTTCTTGGAAGAGAAATCAGTGACATATTTGCACACCCTGCTGTCTGCACGGCTGCAGTGGGGTCACTCAGGGACACTGGCTTTGGGTTCCAGTGCTTTTGAGACATTTTCATCTGACATCTTGTGCAGGAGTCAGAGCAGAGCCGTGCCTGCTCACTGCAGCTGAGGATTCAGCCTTTACAGTGAGCATAAGAAATTACTTTAAATCTCATGCTGCTGCAGAAGCAGATCAAAAATGGTCAGGAATAATGCTCTGTTGTTTTTTGTCTTAGGCTGCACAGGTCTGGGCACTGGAGTCTCAAACAAAACAAACCCCCCCCACCAGCTCTTTTCCTAGAGCTGGATTTTCAGAGGCAAGAGAATCCCAAAACAGACAAAACACCCTCGTGGAGGGAAGGAAAGATAAACAGAAGGGCCCAAAGGGTCTGAAACATTAGCATTTTTCTTTTGCTTTTTTCTGCTGTGAGAGAAATTCCTGTTAGAAAGGGCCCATAAAACAACGAAAGTTCTCCAGTGTACTGGCACGTGATTTATTGTGCCCAAGTGTGCTTTGCATCTCCCTAAATGCAGCCAGGCAATGCCTCCTGCCATTAGGATGCAAAGGTTTGAGCATGAAAAACAGAAGTCTGAGATGGGTTCTGGAACGTGGAAAGCAAAAGCTGACTCTGCAGGGGTTCTGTGCTTTTGCTGAGGAAGCAGGCAGGAGGAATCCCAGCACCGGGAGGTCGGGCAGGGTGGAGAGGGAGCATTGCCTGGCAGCAGAGGTGCAGCTCCTGCCCCCCCAGAGGTGACTGGGCTGAGCTTTGCTGCTCCCTGAGCTGACCTGGGAGGGCAGGGCTGGTGCAGGAGCAAGATAACAGCCAGCTGTGGTGAGAATTGCCTTGCCGGAGGAGGAACTGTGAAATAGCTTTAATTATACCTCAGGAACCAGATATTATGTGCAGATATTGTATGATGGGTTTACCTACTGCACTGGAGTTTTCCTATTTTGCATAATAAATACTATTTTTCAGCACGTGTTGCTGTTTAAGTCACTGAACATTGCAAAGAGATTTTTACAACTTCACAGGTCTCTGGGTGGAGACCTGAGCCAGTGGTTTGCTTGCCCCCTTTATAAACACAACCTTTTGGCAGTCAGTCAGGTCTTGGCAGGAGACTTGCAGTTTCTTATCACAAAAGTTTTCATGTAAGCATGTTCAAATTTAACTACGCTTTTATTTTTTATGTTTATTTGGCCTTGATTTTGAATTCTTTCCAAGTAAGATTTTTTAACCTCTGGCTAACTAAGTCTCCTGGGGGATTATTTGATTACTTGTTAAATCTAGTTTCTCATGTAGAACACATACAACTGGTTTATACTTGATCTAAATATCTGCCATGTTTCTTTCTTGATGTTTTTTTTTTTTTTTGCTAGGGTTTGTATCTGCCCCCGTATGATTTTGTGTCCTTTTCAGAGCCACTACTAATAATTCATCAAGAATCACAAAATCATCAATGCACCAGTGACACTGCAGGCTGACACTTGGCTCCCTTGGGAAAAGGAGCATCTCCTTGGAAAGGTGATGCTGAGCTTGGTGCTCCTTTTTGCCTCACAATTTCTCTTGTTTCAAGGGGAAGAATGCACCCACGTGCTGGATCTGGTCCTCATTCAGGGGTTCGTGCCTGGTTTTTAGGGACAATCTGAAATGGCTGGAGGAAGGGGGTGTGTGTCCCCTGCCCTGTGCCTGTGTAACCCACCTGGAGCTGCTCCAAGTGATGACAAATACCAGCACTTTCTCACAGCACATCGTAATATAAAACCTGAAATACATCTGCTATTGTTTTCTGCTGCCCTGGGTATGGGTCTGCTCCTGGAATATGTATCAAGAGCAATCTCTCTGTTTACAGTTTAAACGGGGGCTATAGAGTACTTACTCCTACTGCCAGTTTCCTGGGAAAAAGGCTTGCAATGACCATCTATTATCTTGGCTGCAAAGAGAGTAAACTCTTAGCTGCATATGAAATTAAGTGATTCTTTTCTAGCACTTGGAGTTTGGGTTTGGTGATAATAAGTGTGGGTTTGTGATTTAATAGGTCATTACCTACTTTGCCCATAATCACAAAGTAATAAATAACTATTGGCAAGATGGATAGTAGCTAGGTCTGAGAGGCACGGGAAAGACAAAGCAATAGGCACAAAACCATGCTTTATATTCATAGGAAGTGGGTCCTAGCCAAGAAATGCGATCTGAACTGATAGGAAAGCAGATTTTTATTAGAAGCCTCTGATTTGGAGGATGGCTGAACATCTGCTTTCACAAGAGCTAGTTGTCTTTCTGGTTTGTAAAGTGTGTTTTGGACATGTTACATGGGAGTATCCCTCTCTGAAGAGGTAATTCTGTATCTCACAGACCCAGACCTGTGGTCCCATGGACCTAGACTTCCCTCTGAAAGACCACACCAGGTTTTGGGCCCAATAGATCAAAAGCTGTCAATGCTTCACTGTTCACTTGATGTCCCCTTCAACATCTGCTGCAGCTGCTTTGAGTTGTTCTGACTCCTGGGGCACAAGGTGCAGTTCCTCAACCCTTCCTTTCCTCTTACTCAGTCCGTGTCTAACAAATAGTGGCATCATTGATAATTTTGTATTTTCCCAGCCATTCTGGTTCCCTTCTGTGCAATGAAACAGTCATGTTATTGCAGCACATCATTTACATCAGTTTTGTCACAAACTCACCACGTTTGTGATTACCCCTAGATGTGCTGTGCAGAGCTCCAGGCTTGCTTTGGAGTGTGCAAGGAAGTCCAAGAGAAACTGAAATCCAAACGTGGCAGCAAACTCCCCCTGGGCTGGGCAGGGAGGGAGGTGTGGCCGTGGTGCTCAGCACCAGCTCCTGAGCTTTGTTTCTCCTCTGCCTCTCCTCTCCACTTTGCTGCCAGAAAATGAAGATGCAGGCAACGTGCAGATGCCTTTGATGTGGTCTAGTTTGGAAAATGTGGAAATGCAGTTGTGCAGTTCTGAGCCTGACATCGGGGTCAGCTGGTGGCTTTGTTCAAAATATTTGGATTAACCAAGAGGAAGCACCCATCCTTTTCCTCCTCAGAGAGGTTCAAAGAGAATATGCCTTTGCATATTTTAAGGAGGTGAGGAGATGGGGGGAGGAGTGAGATGCCTGAAAAAGTGCCAGTGGATGTTTGTTCACTCTGGAGCAGGGAGAAACAAAAAGAGCTCTTCCACATTTCTCAGCAGCCTCCCCCGTTTCCAATACGCTCGCTTTATATCAGTGAACTTTAAGAACAAAATGTGCTCAGGGAAAAGAGATTAAAATTGCAAAGCAGTTTCCTTTCCTATCAACAGAACTGACAGAAAAATGACAAAATGCTTGTGGGAATGATTAGAGAGAGTGAATGTTCTCATTCATGTCATGTCGTATATTGCTAATTTATATGTATTTGTTTTCGTACCAATCTGGCAACTTTCAGGAAAGAATCTGCCAGGAATCAATGGGAAAAATAGGCCTGTATTCTTCTGGAAATTAATAATAAGTATTTGCTGTGTTTTATTTGGATTTTAATGGCATCTGTAATGAGTGGTGGATACAGGAATGGAAACAGGCAGTAGGAAGAGGGAGGAGGCTCGCAGCAGGGCTCTGCAGATTTGGGACCCCTTGCTGCTCCTGCTCTTGGCTGGGTGACCCTGATCAGGCAGGGCACCTCCTCCTCCAGTGCTCCGCTTTTCCTGCAGGAACACGAGGGGGTGAGACCTCAAATACCTTCCATGAGGGAGGAAGCCTTCACACTTTCCATACCTGTTAAATGTGCCCTTGGCTATTGACTTTTTGGGCTTCCTTACATTCTTTCCTTCTTCCTTTCTTCTTTGCCATCTCTCAATAAATAGCTGAGCGATAGAGCAGTTAATAAATGCAATATTTCAATTACATACAAACATTTCTTTCCATTCCTTGCTCCTCTTTTGGCCACTCCAATTTTTAATGTGTCAGTAGTCTGCAAATACAAGATTCTCACCTTATACTTTGACTTTTTCCTTTCGTTTTGACCCCGTTATTTGGTAACATTTCCATCGATCACTGTAAATATCCTCTAATTTCTTCAGCTGTAATTTTGTTGCTTTTTCCGTAACAAGTAGGGAGCTATTTAAAGTTCCAGTGACACTGATGATTTCAATGACGGGAAGTCGAAATAAAATTCTCCTTAAAAGCCTGAGGAGAAAAAACAAATTAATCTGGCACGTTCACCTGACTTCTCAGAACCATTCAGGGGCCCAAATCCTCTTCATTTCTGTATCTTTGGAGATTTAATGCTTCAATGTTCTGTGAAGGTGTTAATTTAATTTAATTATCATTCAGCCTGGTTATACAGATCAGTTTTTTCAGTCTTTCCTGGTAAAGTAGCACCTTCATCTCCTCAATCACTTCTGTTACTGATTTTATCTTCATTGCATCCCAACCTGAATTTTTTGGCAAGGTTGTTGCCTTCTAGGTTTTCAGCCTGATTGTCAGGAACATGATATGGCCAAGAATAGACTGGAAAATATGGTTCTTGCTAGCCTGTTTCTACAGAGAGGAAATTAAATTCAATGCAAAGCAGCACTTGCTCTCTAGCAGAACTCGGTTAATGCTGTGAGAAAGGGAGGGGAAAAAGTGAGGGTTAACAGTGAGGAAGTTAACAAGAACCCAACATGGGAACTCAAGAGAAACACCAGGATATCACCCCAGCAAATACTTAGGCTGTTTTCCTGTCTGAATCCGTTGATTTGATCTCAGTTAATTGCTGTCTGTAATCTGTGCAGCTCTCTCTCTCAGAGATGCTTTGACAGTGCATCTCATGCGTGATTCAAGCTGCATTTGCAGGGTCAGAGCTGGGTGCTCAGTGCCTGCAGCAGGGCAGAGGGCAGCTCCTTCAGGGTCAGGGTTTAGCTCCACAGGGGAGATCTCTTCTTGACTGGCCACACTCAGTCCCACAGAGCACAGATGTCCTGTGGGGGTCCCTGTCCCTGGAGCCTGAATGACCCCTCTTTTTGCTTTCTTGGCAGCGGTGAGAAATCTCTCAGGAACCGTAATCTGTGCAGCTCGGGGCCCCGGTGTCCTGCAGGGGCTGCAGACACCAGCATGGTGCTCTCCTTGAGGAGAAGGACCCCTTTCCTCACCAGAAAATTTCCTCTTTCCAAGGGACTTAAACCTGACAGAAATGTTTGACCAAATGGTGGAACTCCTCCATCTTCCCAAACCACTCCAGGGTGAGAATTAAGTCCTTTTTTCCCCCATGCTGTGGGGTTTTTCCTGAGTTGGGTATGTCTGGTGTGATCACGTCGTCCTCTGGGGGTGGAAGGAACATCAGCTCAGCATTTGCAATGGAAGCAGAAGCAGAATTATCCCAGCATATCCCAGCTCGTGTGTGGGAAACGGGTGAGGAGGAAACCTTGGTCTTGGGGGCTGATGGATAAATTCACTGGAACTGTTTGCATTCCTTCTGTTTGGCCTGGATCTCCTCTGCCTTGGGGTAACCCAGCAGCTACCAGCCAGACAAACCTGTGCTTTTAGCAGAAAGGAAAGGAGATTACGGGGCAGGATCTGTGGGTTTTACCCATGCTGTTTTGGAAGAAAAAGTGTTGTAAAAGGAATACAAACAATTAGGGCATATGCTGAGTTTGTTTATCTCCAGCAGCCTGTGGTAGGTGTGCCAGTGCTGGTGTTCAGCAATTAACAGTAAAGGCAGACAGCAATTAGCCACATGTCTGCTGTGAGTGGTAATGCAAGTTATTTGTATTTAACCTTGGTGATTCATGAGCCACTTTCATTCTGGGAGCTAAAGAGAAAGGGAAAGAGTATCTTAGAGCCTGATGTCACCATGTGAAAAATGATCAGACTTCAGTAGTCAGTAATGAAAAAACTTATATACATAAATAAAATGATATAGATTTTTTCCCATTCTTGGCAAATGAAATATAATCATTTATCATACATATACATATGCATACATATCTATGTATATATATATTCGTTGGTAACAGTAGAGTTCTATTTCTGGGAGTTTCAAGCTTCATTTGCTTTTAGGATCTGAGATTGTATGTGTACTGAAACCAGTGGAAAAATCCTTATCAGTGTCAATGGCTGTTGCATTTGGACTGCTGGTAAAAACACCACCACGGGAGCCATAGGCTTTGGAGGGATTTTTTTGTTTAGTTGTTCTTCTTTCCGCGTGTATTTCTGAAGAAATCAGACTTATTTAGGAAAAGCAGCCTTTACAGGATTCAGTACTCAAAGAAACGTGATGGGACACCCAGACTGCTGGAATTAAGCCTGTTCTGGTACCACATCCTTTTCAAGGGTTTTTGAATTGACAGACTTCATGAATAATTGTCACTGGGACAAGTACAGAGCTGGGTCTTCTATAAAAAATATCCTGGCCACAGGGGAAGGAGAGCAGGAAACCAGAGGATACCTGTGTAATTCTCTGTTAAAGAAGCAACAGCTACTGCATCAGGGTTACATACACTCTAAGATCACTTTTTCTTTTTCCCTGAACCAGAGTTCTGTCACAAAGCTTGTTTTTGGTGGAATGAGGTTTAGCAGCCAGTTCATCTCGTTATTGGTGAACAGATACACTTTGGACAGTTTTCCACTGAGCAGAGTATAAATCTAGGCTTAAATGTAATGAACTGGCTCCAAAAAGTGTACTGGAGTATTGATTTTTGTGAATTAATAAGGTATTGTTTTCGGGGTTTTATGGATTAATACTTAGCCACAAGCTGTTCGGGATTTGGATAGAGAATATCCTAGTGGCAAAATGCAATTTTATTTTGGAAATGGAAATGCTTCAAGATGGAACAATTGGATTGGTGGACACATAATATTAAAGGGTACCAAGGGAGAGACACAGAGTGCCTTTATTGCTTATTCTTTCAATACAAGTAATAAGTATTGACGACCTAAAAGAAATCCAATGAAAGATTTTTTTGAAAATAGAGTTTGGAGGGCTGTTAGTTTTGTCTGTGCCTAAAAGTGTCGTCCTAGAAAAACCAATTAAAATGAGGTATTTTGGCAGGAAAACAATAATCTTTTTAGCATAAAAAGAAATAAATTGTGTTCCCATTTATGAAAATGTATAACTCAGCTTGGAATCAAAAGCTTATTTAACACTTTCAGCAAAGTGAAATCTGCTTTCCTCCTGTTGCCCCTGCTTCCATTGGGAACTCCAAAATTTTCCAGTAAGAACTTTTTCAAAGGTGAATTTTCTCAGGGGAATTTTCTTTCAGATCCATCTAATAACCCATGTCAGGGAGCACTTGAGACGTTCCACAGTGAGATGAAAAGAGGTCAGGGTATTGTGAGAGGAGCTGAAGGATGGGAAGAGAGATTTGAGCTGCTCACTGCCAGACTTGTGGGGCAGCCCAGTGGTGGGCTGAGCGTGCTGGGGATGTTGGGGGGCAGGAACAAGAATGTACTCCGGTGTCTGTGCTCACCCTGGCACACCCACTGTGCCCTGGTACCTCTGGGCTGCCAGGCTCTGGGCCAGAGGAGGTGCAGGGTATCAGCTGGGAACAATATTTTGAGTTGTTCTCCTCCAAAAGGACCTACACCATAGCTTTTGGGAGAAAACAGCAGAGCTGATGAATTTTGCCATCCTTTGCTCGTCTGTAATTACTCAGCTCTGCTAATGCCAGTTCTGATATCAAATGTCATGCTGGGGTAGCTGCACTGGTTTCACACGGGTTAACCCTCAATTGTTCAGCTGAGAGCAACACCAAGGCTGTAATCTCTGCTACAGAGCAGTCACAAACACCACAAGTAAATAGCCATTGGCAAGGCTTCAGGAAATGTGTTCCATCAGTTGTTGTTCTCTCATGAAAAGACCAGTACCAAAGCATTCCTGTAGGGAACAGGTTGCACTTGAGATGTAAATCAAGTTCAATATCATCAGACTCGTTAGTGCAGCCTTTGGTGCTGCTTGCTGAACAGAGAGCACTCGGAGCCCTGACACCTGGCTGGGCATTACCAAAGCACTCGGCCAGCATCTGAGCTGGGAGGCAGCGAGGAGAGGGGCCAGCATCTGAACTGGGAGGCAGCGAGTGAGGAGAGAGGCCAGCATCTGAACTGGGAGGCAGTGAGGAGAGAGGCCAGCATCTGAACTGGGAGGCAGCGAGGAGAGGGGCCAGCATCTGAGCTGGGAGGCAGTGAGTGAGGAGAGAGGCCAGCATCTGAACTGGGAGGCAGTGAGGAGAGAGGCCAGCATCTGAACTGGGAGGCAGCGAGGAGAGGGGCCAGCATCTGAGCTGGGAGGCAGCGAGTGAGGAGAGAGGCTGGGGTGGGTGAGCCCTTGTCTGTGGGTACCTCAGGAAAGATGTGAACACCTTGTCTGTCCTTCGACTGAGAGCAATCTGTGCTGGATCTCAGGGACAGGAGTACAAACACGAATACACCTGTGCTCCTGAAGCTCCAAGCAGTTGTGCACGGCTGTCAGAGCAGGTCTGCAGGGGCACAGCCCAGCCTGGCACAGCCCGGCACAGCCCAGCCTGGCACAGCCCAGCCCAGCCAGCCAGGCAGAGCCCTGGGGAGGGATTTGGTGTGCAGCCACAGGATTGCCTGTGAGAGCTCCTTGATCAGAACAGAAATATTTAATCAGGTCTGTCTCCTGTAACTGTCATGTAGAGAAAACAAGGCTACAAATTGGATTTGTGTGATCAATGGGTGAGAAAGACCACTTTATCCACCTCAGCAGTGCTGATGTTCAGCACCAGGCTTTGGTGACAGCGAGGTGCCCGTGCTCTGGCAGCACTGGCTCTCTCCTCTCTGGGGACACGGGCTGTTCTGGAGCAATACATTGATCATTTTAAAATCTTAGCCACAGTCTTGCCTTCTTGTATGCCAATAGAAAATCAGCTGCTGAGTTTAGAACGAGTATGATTTTTCTCACAGCAGAATCAAAGGAAGAATTTGCACTGATTTCTCAAGGCAAATATGGGACCTGACTAGTCAGGTTGCACAGCAACATTTGGGTACTTAAAGGTGTGGTTTGGAATTTATTCAAGTCCACGAGTGAATTAGGAACCTGCACATAGTTTTTTGAAGTTCAGGGCTACAGTGGAGAGCATGGGGGTCTGACTCAAACAGAAAGGGGCTCAGAGCCTGAGCAAATCCTCTGCAGCCAGGTCTGGCACCACAAAGCCACTGTTAAATAGATCTTCCAGACCTGACACTTCACAGTTTCAAACATTTGCAAAGCTTGAGCATCACAGCAGGTCTTACTGACTCTAATGGCACAGTAAATATAGCAAATAAATAAATAACTTACAGCAGAGATGATGGGAGCCATGTCTGAAATTTGTGTCTTACCAAGAATTGGCATGGTGACTTGGCAGGGTCTTTGGAAGGTTTTGAGTTACTTTGATGAATAACAAAACTTTCTTTTTTTTAAATTTTCTCTGTCTGTGTATTAGAAATGGACTTGTAAAAGAGGGACTGCTACTCACAGTCTGTCTGTCTGTCTGTCTCCCCACGAGTCTGGAGGAGGTTGATGGGATGAAGGGTGCAGCTGTGGAACCCCCAGAGCATGAAGATCTGTAGGATCCCTTTGGAGAGGAACCCAACTGAATCCAGGTATGAGAGGGACACGGGTCATGGGCACCACATGGCAAGTGTAGCATCACTGACCTCTGCTAATGTTTGCTCTGTGAAAAAAAAAGCACAAAAAACCACCTAAACCTCAGAGATTGGGATCTCAGTGACAATTCCTCACTTCAGGAAATGAAGCTTTTGTGAACAATACCATCTTCTGTCATGCCTAATCAAACTAATTAAAGAACACCACCACACTTTATTAACGTAATTTATCTCTTGCCTGAGGTGAACTATATTCATGCTCCAGTTACTCAAACATCACAGCTCTGTGTTTGAGGGAATGATGTTATTCAGAGATGTTTGTGTTCCACAATATCAGGCAGTAATTGAACAAGCGCCTGGGAAATTGGGTATTTCCCACTCAGAAAAGCCTCTTTGGGATGTGTGTTGTTGCTCAGGTGTGCTGGTGAACAGGCTGGACTTGGGCACGTCCTTATTTGAGTGGCAGCTGGAGGCCTACATGAGCCAAACTTCTCAAGCCAAACAAGCCAAAATTAATCTCTAAGCATCAGGCATGTGAATGGCCTGTTTGACTGAACACACGTGTTCACATCATTTAATGAATTGGGGTTGGGAGGCCAAATTTATTCCAGCTGAAGATCTGGCAGGGAAAGGCTGATATGTGCTGAAGGAGGAAGGAAGGAAGCTAGTTAGTTCTAGAGATTAAAAAAAATAAAGAAAATGTCAATAGAAAAAAAAAGTATTTATTTTAAAAGATATGAATGGCTTCCATGAGCATGCCTCTGATGTAGCCGCAGTTGCAGGGCTCTCAGGCACAGTATCCACCCGGTTTTGTACCAGCTGGAGGAAGCAGTTTAACATAATTTATGGAGCAGGACAGCGTGAGACAATGGAAAGCATTGCCCAAAACCGACTGAGGGCTTTTCCTGGTGATTGCTTGCAATTTGTTGCTGTCTGTTTGATTAAAGCAGGAGCTAGGAGAGAGCAAGGGCAGCAGCACAGAGCTGTGATGGGGCTGGGCTGGCCAGAGGGTGAGACAGCTCCTGCACGGGCAGGGCTGGAGGCAGAGCGAGCTGGCAGGGAGGTGCAGCCTCCTGCCTCCCCTGCAGACCTGGCTTTGTGTGCTGAGCTGGGCTGGGCTCAGCTGAGCTGGCTCAAGGCCATTTTGGCCACCTGTCTGAGCTGTTCACCCTCATTTGAGCCCAGCCTGGGTGGCCTGAGAGGAACCCCACTGGGTCTCGGTCTCAAAAGTGCACTTGGAAAGGACATTGCACATGGTCCTGGTGCACCCTGCCTCACCCACGCTTCAGGGGGATAAGATGGGACCTTTCCTGCCAGGGACCTGACTCTGGGGTGAAGGGCAGCTGGGATTTGCAGGCATCTGAACCCAGAAGTGGTCCCAGCTCAGGCATGGCATGTGCAGAGTGATGGGAGAAGCTGGCACGGGCTCAGAGAGAGCAGTGGCAGGCAAACCTGGCTGGGGCCATGGAAAAGCAGAGCTCTCCCTCGAGCTGCAGCACGTTCCAGCTCAGACCTGCAGCTGCTGTCAGCTCTCAGTGGGGCTCTGCTGGCTCCCTTCCAGCCCGTGCACTGGGCATTAATGCAGTGACTGCGCAGTTTTGCTCAGGTTGATTTAGAGAATTTCACAACTAAATTGAAAGTAGGATGGATGACGTGTGGGGAACAGTACCGTGCTATTTTATTTTTTTAAAGCTTGGGTTAGGTGTTTACTGCTTTCCTAAGTGGGTTCTTAAAAAATATCTGACGAGTAGGTTCTGTCTTGTAAATAGGTCCAAATGAATTTTATTGAGATTTTTGTGTAAATCTTTTCTACCCTGCTCCCGAGTAGATTTTGGCAGTTTAAAAAGCCTTCTAAGAACAAGGAAAAAGGAGCTTTTATTCTTCGTGAATAAATGAACTGGAAGATTTCCTTGGGTAGTGGTTAAAACTGTTTTGGATTTTCCTAGAAGAGAACAGTGACTGGCACCCATTGATAAAGTGCACCTTAGCTCTGTATAATAACAAGTGCAGTGGGCTGGATCAGATTGCATCTGCCACTGAGGACAGAGCAGGGCTGAGCTCCCAGCACGGTGTGTTTATGGCTCCAAACCCAAAATACAGATTGGAGATTTGTCCCAGGTCAGAGTCTCCTTGACAGCCTAGGCACTGTTGCATATCAAAAGCTCCTGCAGAAAAAAGTTGGATGGCAAAAAAATAAATCCTGGTGCTTTAGAGTAAAAGGCAAGGCCTGGTGTCACACATGTTCTGGGAACATGCCTCCCAGACTGCCAGCTCAAAATTTAGGGTGATAACAAAAAAAAACCCCAAAGCCACAATGAAGATGTCAGGATGATGTGTAAGGTGCAAACTGGGAGAGCCTGTGGTAAAAGAAGAATAGAAATTATTTTGAAATAGAAAAACATGACTGGAAAGGTAACTGAATAGCATGTTGAACATGCTGATTTTTCTTCCTCATGGTTAAAACAAGAAAAATCACATCACAGAGCTGATCATTAGTGTAACTGTGATTTTAGTGCTATGTAGGATAATTTCTTTCAGCAATGGAGAAATGGCAAGAAATATGCCAAAGACAGAGGATCTATTAACAAGTAAAGTCAGCTGGGGCAAGCAGAAATCCATGTAATATGCCATGAGCATGATGAGATCCAGAAAAGGCATAAGGGCTGAAGAGAATGGTAAAATGCATGGCACAGAAAGCAGTCATTCTGTTAGAAAAAGCAAACCCAGAGCTTTGGCAGTCCGTGCAATCAAGAAACAGCAATTAATGGAAACTGGAAGAGAGATTTTTCCAGATTTAAACCCAGCTTTATATTTAGACAGCTTTTCTTTGCTATTGTTTATCCAGAGGCTGTTTGCATATCAGATCTACCCAGTGCTATCCTTCGTTGCTCCGTGCCGCTCGGGCTGTCCCTGGCACTGCTGCCAAGGGCTCTCCAAAGGCTGTGGCCATCCAAGCCCCTCCTGTGGCCACTGGCCCTGCCTGGCACTGGCCCTGCCTCGTGGCAGGTGGTGGCATCTCCCCACACCACCGAGCCAGTGGGATCCCTTGCAGCACAGGGAGGCAGAAGTGGTTCTCACTGGAAGGACAACACCAAGTGACTTCTGGTGGCATTGCTCCAGACAAAAAAATTGGCAACACAGATTTTCATTAAAAAAATACCCTGACCACGTGAGATTTCTGTCTTGAAATCAGTGACCTGTGCCTGGAAGAGGGTAAGATGCTGCAGTTCAAAAGAGTCTCACTCTTGCTCCCTGCCTCAATAAAAATGAGAGAATGCAGGATTGCAGCTGAAAGGGAATTGGGTTTGGATGCTCCAGGGCAGTGCACAGAAATAAAGCCCCCGCTCCTCCCTCCTCCCCGGGGCTTGGGCAGGCAGAGGAATCGCAGCAGAATTTAACTGGTTCAAGAGAAGCTGAATGAAAGAGTTTGGTAACCCTGCCAGATTTACTGCTGTATTCATTATTTATGCAGACAGCAGCTGCAAAACAGATTTAGGGGCTGACTACAGTAAATAATGGCCCTACTGACATGGCCCAGCTCTGGCACTTCGTGGCTGCTGTACCCACGTGCTGATTTCGGTTCAGATTCTGGTGTTAGGAGCAGCACCCACCCAAAGCTAATGGCTCGTGGGTGACAGCACAGGGCAGGGAGGGAGCAGTGTCCCTGTCCTGGGGACAGCACAGGGCAGGGAGGGAGCAGTGTCCCTGTCCTGGGGCAGTGAGGGGTGTGCACAGCACAGGGCAGAGAGGGAGCAGTGTCCCTGTCCTGGGGCAGTGAGGGGGACAGCACAGAGCAGGGGCTCTTCCCCCAGCGTCTGTGAGGTGATACAGATACTGTGTGGGAGATCTCTTAGGTTATGGGGTACCTGTGCCTTCCACCACGCAGGGTTACTTAAAGCACAGTGCTCCCAGCACCTTCAGGGACTTTCCTGTGTCCTCCCCTGGGTCATGGCTGCTCCCAGGGCAGCAGCAGCAAAGAAAAAAGAGGGGAGCTCTATTTTTATTTTTTTTTTAATGAGGCAAATAATGCATTTTGTTCCAGTTGGCATGATGTATTTCATACGTCTCTCTTGGCCAAAATAGAGCTTTAATAATAGATGTGGGGAGAAGGCACTGACTGAAGGTGTGTTGGCTGTATAAAACCACTGCTGAATGTCCAGTGAGGATACAGCCTCCTGGCATAATTTGAACCAGATCTTACTGCCCATGCTTATAGGACATTTATCCCATTTAAATCCCTGTCTGTCCTCACTGGCAGTGTCACCTGGCTCCTGGGTGTGTTCAGGGATGGGGCTGGGGGAGCAGCAGGGCTGTCCCTGCCCTGGGTGTGCCAGGGATGGGGCTGGGGGAGCAGCAGGGCTCTGCCTGCCCTGGGTGTGCCAGGGATGGGGCTGGGGGAGCAGCAGGGCTGTCCCTGCCCTGGGTGTGCCAGGGATGGGTCTGGGGGAGCAGCAGGGCTCTGCCTGCCCTGGGTGTGCCAGGGATGGGGCTGGGGGAGCAGCAGGGCTGTCCCTGCCCTGGGTGTGCCAGGGATGGGTCTGGGGGAGCAGCAGGGCTCTGCCTGCCCTGGGTGTGCCAGGGATGGGGCTGGGGGAGCAGCAGGGCTGTCCCTGCCCTGGGTGTGCCAGGGATGGGTCTGGGGGAGCAGCAGGGCTCTGCCTGCCCTGGGTGTGCCAGGGATGGGGCTGGGGGAGCAGCAGGGCTGTCCCTGCCCTGGGTGTGCCAGGGATGGGTCTGGGGGAGCAGCAGGGCTCTGCCTGCCCTGGGTGTGCCAGGGATGGGGCTGGGGGAGCAGCAGGGCTGTCCCNAGGGCTGTCCCTGCCCTGGGTGTGTTCAGGGGTGGGGCTGGGGGAGCAGCAGGGCTCTGCCTGCCCTCGGTGTGTTCAGGGATGGGTCTGGGGGAGCAGCAGGGCTGTCTCTGCCTGCCCTGGGTGCAGACCCCCATGGGGACAGCTCTCAGGGAGCTGGGGCAGGGCAGGGGGATGCCAGGCTCCGGGTGAGAGCTGCAGTGGGCTCCTCTGCTGCTGGCACTCATTGCACACCCTGTGGCACCTGGCAGCAGCAGGGCATTAACCTGAATGTCCTGGCCAAACTCCAGGCTGCCTAATTGCGTGCTGCCCGAGAGGCAGTGCATTCCCAGGGAAGAGTCAGGTGGGGAAATTGCTCTTCTCTCCCTCTCCTAAACAATGTTACACCAAGGGTGGTTTAGTGCTGAAGATGAAACCTGCTTTATTCAGAACCTAAACCTGGATTTGAGGCTGTAACAGAACACAGAATCTCCGCAGCAACGCCCAGGCTCCCGAGCCGACCCAGGTGCAGAACGTGGTTTTTGCCTTCCTGCAAATTTTTCACATTCCTTTATTAATAACAAATCTCCTAAAATCTGTTTAAGCTCATTACTTGGAGCAAATAAAAATACTTCACACCAAAAGGAAACAGATGGTCTTGAATGCTGAAGATCTGTTTGAAATGTATTTTCAGCCCACTGTCTGGAACTTGTCTTGAGTTGTAAAGGAACAGAGTTTAATTACAAGCTCTGCAACACTAACACTGTGTAACCAGGGGATTCTCCCAGCTTTTGTATCAACCTAACTAATGGTCTGTGTGTCCTTGCAAAGGGAAATATTTATGCATCTGTTGGACGGAAAATAGTGCTGGGTCGGGGGGCTTCTTCTCTTCAAATTGTTGCTCCATCAGTCCGGAAATTTTGCTGCTGAGCTGCAGGGGACAGGAGATGTGTGTTACCTGGGCTGGGCTGGCACCTGCCTGTGGCTGTGTGCTCCTGGATGGGCGCTGCTGATCCACACTGACACTGGAGAGAGAAAGCTGGGCAGCTGTGCAGAGAGCCTCGGACAGCACGGTCCCTGGGTGCAGCCTGCAGTGCCTGAGCCTTGCTAAAGCCTGGATTAAAGCTGAGTTTGGGACAGCACAGGCTTTCAGCAGAAGCAATGGTTATGGTTTTTCCCCCAGGGACACCTCAGGAGGTTAATTCAATCTGTGTTAGCCGGGCTCCATGGCTCCTGTGGCACAGCCTGCAGTTTCCATGGTCGGTGTCCTGCTCCCAGCTCAAACACAAGATGGTGCTTTAAAAAAAAAACAAATTTAAAAAAAATCATACAGCTGCTGTCCTGTAGGACACTGTGCTCTTAGATGACCCATGGGCATGGCTCTTCAGGTGGATGTGAGCACCCCAAATTAATGGGGGGAGGAGGAACACCCGAAGCCAGGCCGAGGCAGAGGAGGGGCTCCCTGCAGGGCAGCTTTGCCCATTCCTTGGAATAATAATAGTAATAACTAATAATAGTTATCAACAGATTGGCCAGGGCAGAGTTCATTAATTTGATTTTTCTCTGACATACCTAAATTTGCTGAGCAATTGGCAGGGAGGGTGTGAGTGATGCTGCTTCTCTCCAGAGCCAGGTGTGCCAGAGCTTGGGATCTCTGGTGCTTCTCTGCCTGGTTGGATGCTGGGTGTGTTTGTAGCAGAACAACAAATGGTGAATTAAATGTGTCTGAAATGAAGCTCTAAATGCATAATTTCAGGAATTAGACTGTTGAATGAATTTATATTTGAATAACATTGGTGAATAGCAGTCTGGTTGTGAAGCACCTATAAATAAAAAAAAAAGGTTGTCAAGTAAAGGGGGGTTATTTTAGAAATTAATGACTTGTGGGATTTTTATGTAATGTAGTTTTGTTGAAATCTTCTTTTGTTGAAATTTTATTTTGTTGGAACCTTATTTTTGCCTCAAATCTAGGACTTGGGTTTTCTCACTTCCTCCCCTCATCTTTTCACAGGAAGATTGGAATAGCTGTATAAAGTGAGGGTTTATGGAGGAGGCATTCTCAGCTTCTTTCTAATAAGATTATGGAGAAAGAAAAGGTCAAGCAAGGTTTCACTTATCAGATTTTCTATCAGTTTTTCTTCTTTACCTTAACTGAAAAATAATGAAAAATGAAAAGTATTTTAAAAAAATAATCAAAATGAAAACTTCTGTTTCCCAGAAAATAATAAGTCAGAATTTTCTCTCAAAAAATGGTGAGTGACAGGTTTCTAACCTTGAAAATACTTCTTTTCCCCCTCTGCCTCCTTCACCCCCAAGTTCAGCCAGCTCTGGCATCGTACCCAAGTGAAGCAGTGAGATGTCTCATGGTTACTCTCTTTGGCAAAAGAACGTTTCTGAGGGCTTTTTTATTTGGATGATGATGATAATTATTACTATTATTTTGTTTCTGCTTGTTTGTTTTTGTTTGAGACATCGAAATCTCTATTATTGCAAAACAAGCTCACTTATCCTCATTTATCCTCAAGGAAGAGAAGATCCAACCAAACTGGGCAGTAAATGTTTTTCTGGCTGAGCCCCTGGGCTGCTCTGGGGCTGCGGGTGGGGGGATGCTGTGCTTGGAGCTGGGGCTGGCAGGGTCCCTGGGCCTCCATCCCACCTCTTGAAGGTGCTTTGTAGTCTTCCAAAAGATGGATCTTGCAACTTCCCCCCGAACATGTAACCTGAAAACCCACTTCAGAGCTTCCCTGATGTAGATTAATGCACTAAGAATGGCGTTTTATGAAAATACAGAAAATTACCCACCAATATTTTTGATTGCCAAACACTAGGAGTTTGCTTTATACAAATATCACCAACCCCTTCTTGGAGGCATTTGTTCTTGCATTTGGACCTGTGATCTAAGATCATGCATGGCAGAGTTGTTCTACCAACCTTGTTGCAGACAGTTTCTTCCTGAACATAAGCTCATTGTTCTCCAGCTGTAATTAGACCAAGTGTTATGACAGGTGCTGGGATTACAGCGCTTTGATAAATGACTTGTTTCTCAGAAGAGAAGGTTTGTGAAAACAAGACCATTCATCTCATTTCTCGCTCATTTCCTCTGCCCAACTTCCTTCTTGAAAGTGTGCATATGGACTTGGATGGGAGCTGGAGGGAAGATTCTGGTGCTTCCCACAGCCTGTGGCTCTGAGTGGCAGCCCTGCCCTGAAGGCTATCAGCTTTTCCCCCAGTAAGGTGTCATCCCAAAGCTGGCACGAGGGCTCCTGGCTCCTGCAGGTCTCTGATAAAGATCCCTTGGGTACAACCCATGAGGTGCTGTGAGCCTGGAGTCGGGAGATGGGCTGGGAAATCTCCACGCTGTGGTTTGTAGCTGTGGTGAAGCTGTGCTGTGGAGGGCAGGTGAGCTCAGAGCCGTGGGTGAATTGTGCTGTGGAGGGCAGGTGAGCTCAGAGCCGTGTCCCTTCCAGCCCAGGATGGGCTGGGAAATCTCCACGCTGTGGTTTGTAGCTGTGTTGAAGCTGTAGGTGCTGCCATGAAGCTGGCAGCCCTGTGCTGTGCCCCACGGCAGCTGGACTCTCCTCTCAACACAGATTTACCTCCTACCAGGGTGTTTGATGACTGATTATCAATAGTTAGTGTAGCCCTTTCTGGCCATGCTGGAGATTTAGAGGGATTTCAAGGTCATTTGGCCGTGGCTGCTTTTCCAAGCTGGTTGGAGCAAAGCATGAGGGCTTCCCTGGGAAGTTCTGCATGCTGGTGTTAATCATTTATCTATTTTCTGAGTAATACGTGTGTCAGAGCTCAAGACAGTAGCTTTTCAGAGGTTTGAACAATGGTGACCATCCATTCCACTTTACAGCATAGTTTTTTATCTGGAATTGGGTTTTAGGCTTTCCTCTGTTGAGCCGTGTGACTGATCTTAAAAGCTTCTTGATATATTACCCAGGCCTATTAGATTCTACTAGACCTCTCCATCACCAAGAATTGATTTCCCCCTCTTCCCCCCTTAATGCTTGAACTCAGAAGGCCCTTAGGGCTTCTGGCTTAATTAAAAATTAAATTTACAGATCATTTCTCAAATCATCCCTTAAGCAGCCAGTAATAATGATCACCCCTGAGTGGTGTGTGTCACTGTCATTTTAATGTGCTGTGTAGTAAATAGCAATGTGTCCCCTCTGTGAACCCTGTGTGGAGCGAGCTGCCCTGTGCTGCTCTCTGTTTATTTATGTGTATAATACACGAATCTGTGTTTTGAGTCCTGGGGATCTATACCACACCATCTTCAGTCACTTTTTTCTTCTCACCATGGCAAAGGAGGGAGAGAGTTGTCCTGCATTTACAAACACTCCTGTTTGTTTTGAAAACTGTTTTCATCTCCCCCAGTTGTTTCCTCTACGATTTGGAGGTTATTTTTTTGTTGTTGTTCCTTTTGCTGGGATATTCAGTTTCCGAAAGTGCTTTTTCTTCCAGTTGAAAGGAAACTCATGTTGCACACGAAGAGAATAGGAGAAAGCTGCCAATCCAAACTGGTACAGAAGGTTCTTGCTGTGATGCTTCACAATAAGCACACTGCTGAGAGTCTGTGAGGTGCTTCAGTATTGCAGGTGGCAGAGTTCACTGCAAACAGATAATCCAGCTAACTGTGCCCCCTCTTATGAGCATTCTCTGTAAGCCAACCCACTAATGGCTTTCTCTTCTTGCACAATTTGCCTGAACTTCCTTAATCTGTGATGAATCTGCCGAGAGTTTTCTCTGATTATTTACTATTCATCCTATGCAATTGATTGCATAGAGTATTTTCTATATTTGATTTTTTGTTGTTGTTTTGTTGGTTTTGTGTGTTTTGAAATAGAGAATTAACACTAATGAATGGTGAATAGTTTTGCTGATGCACAAGTCTCTGCCCTTGTGCAATGTAGGTGTTTGTATGAAGCCCCTTTGAGCATTTGTGCAGTAACCTGTGGGTGATGGAGGTAACCTGTGGGTGATGGAGGTAACCTGTGGGTGATTGCTGCTGAGCTGAGCCCAGACCTGCAGACGTGAACAGAGGAGGCATCTGGGGCTCCATCCGTGTTTGCTTTCTCAGCAGATAATTGGTTTTCTTCCCCTTGTGTATTTGTTTGTCCTCTCAATTCCATATTGCATTTATTTTTGTTCCCTTTCTGTATCCTTTTTCTCTGTCATTCCAAAAGGCTCTTACCTTACCTTTGAATTTACTCTGGCTCTTGAGTTAAATGTGCCTTTTTCTCACCTGATCTCAGTAGTGCCATGTGAAGCCAGAAACTCCTTGTGCTTGTTTCTTGATTTGGCCAGCTTGGCCATGTTTCAGTGCTCCTCACCAGGGTTTTAGGGAGCTGTCTGTGCTGTGTCACACCTTCTGAGCTGTCAGTGGTGGGCCTGTGCCCAACAGCTCAGCTCCACCAGTCAGACCTGCGCTGTGCTGCTCTGATCTGTGGCCCAGCCACGCTGCTCTCTTCCCTCTCCAGGCACCACTCTGTTCTATTTCCAGATATATTTTTACTCATTAAACTCCTAAAAGAGAGGCTGATCAGAAGACAGTCCCAGGGAGGATTTGGCCTAGAGATACTTTGCCAGATCCTCTGCACTCAAGGTTGAATTTTGATGGGGATGAATGTTTAACAGCTCTGCAAGTGGTCTCTGAGCTGAAACCCTGCAGTAATAGTGAAGAACAGACTCAGGAAGAAAAAAACTGACCCTTTGAAGCCCCTTTTTACCAAAGGAGTGCACAGTTTAATAATTGTTGGAATTACTCCTATGAAAGCCCCTTGCATTCTAAGAAACATCACTAGAGAAAAATAAGTTAGCCCCAGCTGAGGTGCCAAACCATTGACCTCAGCTGCTGGAGTGCAGTGCCTGTGTGAATCAGCTGTTCAACTGGTGGCATCACAGGGGTGGCTATCCTCCAAATTCTGGGGGGTAAAAAGAGCAAAAGGTGTCTAAAGTATTCCCTAAAGCAGCCAGGGCTGCTTTAAAACAGTGGCTTGAACCCTCTGTGACTTGCAGAACCCTAAAACTCCCCCAGTTTGAGCTTCTGCCTGCAGTGGGGGTCTCTGCACCCCTGTGAGCTGGGTGATGTTCCTGTGCCCTGGGAACAGCACAGGAGCCTCTCCTGTCAGCTGCAGCCAGCCCGAGTGATGCACGCTCCTGCTCCTGTGGGGCTGGGGCAGGGGGTGCCATGGGGAGCACTGTCCTAGAGCCAGGGGAGGCTGAACCTGCTCTGACAGCACCCCAAGGGCCGATCCGCTGAGGAGCAGCACAAAGAAAAGTGCTCCGACTCCTCTCTTAGGGATGCTGCAGTGCCACGGCCGCAGAGCAGAGTCGGTGTGCAGCCCTGCGGTGGGTCGGGGTTTAGGGGCAGGGCACCGCTGATGCCGTGTTGTCATGTCCCTGCCGGGTGTGCAGGATGGGCTCGGTGCCAGCTGCGGCAGTGCCCGGTCACCGCCAGAGAAGCACCTATAAATAACGCCCAGCCCAGCGCCGGGGCTGCGGGGCGTGGGACGGGGGGCAAACCAGGGGTCAGGGTAAATCACGGGTCAGGGGGAACCACAGCCGCTCCCCCTCCGAACAGCCTGATGGCTCTGGGAATGAAGGAAAGGGCTTCCCCTGA